>OX411308.1:50709397-51264280 GCA_948150685.1 Rhaphigaster nebulosa | reverse complement strand
AAAAAAAAAAAAAGTGTGGTAGTTCAGCAACGGAATCCGACAACGAATTTGCAGTCGCTGCCTTCTAAGTATCATCCATACCCCTGTACACCGTAGGCAGTGATGGTACAGCAAGATCTAATAGAAGGTGATAGATGACTGCAATTCATAGATTACGGAATCGGTAAGTACTTACAAATACATAAAAAGACAATATCGTATATCCGAAGACAATGTCGGATGAGTAAAACACTCATCGAATCCATTGCCTAGTCTGGTGCCATTATCAGTAGCAAACAATTATAAATATGGATTTCTCGCACCGATATGGACTTATAATTACTTTTTAACGTAGTTCTGATATGATGGAGGTCAGTTGTCAGTAGTTCTCGTTCAACGACCATCAAGGGATTTCAAAATTTTCGTCGGATATCCTCTGAAGTCTTCGATCTTTTGCTACTAATGATCGCACCTAACATTTACTTCTATAGTTCATAGTTCTTTTAGACCCATTGCATGCCGTAAAATGAGATGCGGAAATCCGCTTGGTGCTTGCGGTATTGTAGATTGGATTTGCGATGAGGTTGAGGGAAAATGGTTCCCTTCAGCATTCAACTGCTCCGAAAATACACTACTGCAGGTACTAGTTTGAGCAACTAAATTCGTCCTCCTTGTCTCGCTATGGATCAACTCTTCCTCTCCGGCCAAACGACTCATTTTTGTATTTTGACGACGAATCACCCCTTTGATATCCTCCGTAAAGCTCCCTTCTCGCTGTTCATCGATTTTTTTTTTTATTTTTATTGGTATCAGTTTACAAAAAAAATTGACTTCATCACTATTTCAGTCTCTGCCTCAACACTCATCACTCAAGCATTCACCACAACTCCTATTTCATGGCAGCAGTAACATGAGCAGTATTGGAATGCCAAGACGTCCTTCCAACATTCCTATGAAGGGTTGTAGTGATCTTAGATGTTGGAGAGGATGGCATGCCTGACCCTTTGTCATTTGATTCCTGAACAGCAGTAACTGTTTGATCAGCGGTTCCCACAACAGTTGATTCACATAGGACGATTGTTAATCTTAACATTAATAATTCTTAGATTAGCAATTCGGTATGAAGTTATAATCCCAAAATTGACGAAAATATTAATTAGCAAACAGGTGCATATTAATAAGCACATTTCAATTGTATTTTGCTTTAAATTTTATACACATTTCTTAGTTATTAAAGCAATTGGGAGAAACAGAAGCCCACATTTTTCTGTAATACTAAATCGTTTTTCGGGAAATAATTTAAAAAAATCTTTTTATCACTATTGTTTTTTTAAAGCAAAATACATCTCAATTAAGTTTGACATTCGACAATAAACGAAAATATATTAGTAGAGTAATTTAAAATAAATGATAATATTCAATGGTAATGAGAAATTAACTGTTATAGTAAAATAAGTTTTTTTTCTTCTTTTCAATCGTAGCAACAAGACATTTGGTATTATACCTACTAAAATTATTAACAGCCACAAATTAGTAAACGAAAATTGGTAAAGTGGCTTGATATCAAAGTACAGAAGAAAACATTTTAAATTGTTCCTAAATGATAAATGTTCGTAATAAGTAACGGAGTGCCCGTTGTATGGAATAAACACTGTTACTAACTCGGCCCGCGTTAAACGCAAATATAAAGCGATACATGATACAATGTTTTAAGCTAGAGTATCATATTTGTTAAAAGTTAAGAAATTACCGCTCTCTAAGGTTTATTTCCATATTTCAAATTATAATTCTTAGTACATCTCGAAAGAAAAAGTACTCAAATAGAAGGTATGGAAGCTTAATTAATAAAATAATGGAATCGATAGAAAAAAAAGAAATCTAACCTGGGTCTGACAAAATAAGCCACTAATTATCAGCAGCCATGACTGGGACAGCATTCAGTTCAAACTTAAAAAGAAAGTTTGGTCCGGTGTAATCACCTAGTTTGGAGTACGTTACTCCTTTAAAAAAATATTCGAAAATAGTATCAGGTAAAAAATAAATAAACAATAGTGTACTGCGCCATTCCCACTCTACACGGGTTTCAGTAATGGCAAGAAAATGGAATGGTTAAACATAAAAAGGTATCAGGATAATACTCAAGCCTTCAATAGTTTCAAAGGTAGGTTATCACGAGCGAATTTTTCACTTTTGGGAATGGTAGATACAATCACGAAAGTAGGTAACACTCGGGAGTGTAAACGCCTCAGGTAAACACTCCAACAATGTCACGTCACAGCAGGTGTCAACGGACTCTCTCGCCTCTCGGAGAGCGGAAATCAAACCTGTTTTGAATTATTGAAACTACTCTTCGAGAGGAGAGGAGTACGCGCTAACAGTAGCTATGATGTGCCATTACAACTATGGTAGAGCTCTCAACCACTCTTAAGAGTTGAAAATTCCGTCGTGAAACGCACCTTAACCCTTTATATCCTTTCTGGGAAATTCTTTCAATAATTAAAATCATCTTCTTTCACAAACCAATGCAAAACCGTCTTGAGTCATAGGAATGATTATCTTAAATGGTTTATAATAGAAATATAACAATTTAAGGAAAATCTTGTGGGCGGAGGAGACACTGGAAGGTTAGGCTGAAAGCGGAGAAAGACTTTTTCCTCACATGGTTTTAAGCAGATACCTTGTCAAATATATAATCTTGAATTTATTTTATCATTTTAATCTGTTTTACATTCTTTCAATCGCGTGCACTAATTCATTAGTTGAATGGTATTTCGATTAAATAAGATTATTGTAAGGCGCAAGCGCACTTAAACGTTTTTTTTTTTAAGTTGTTTACCTATACATAATTGACTGGATGAAGTGAAATAATAAAACTATTTTAACTGATTTCCTGAATTGTTTAAAGAAAAACGAGCTTATAGTTCATATTATTTTCTATGACAAGTAGGAGTGTAGGTAGTACATTTTACAATTCTGTTCACTAATTTTAATTTTGTTTTATTGGACATTTTTTTATCCAGATTCTTTCTATCATTTTCTTCAGAATAAAATAAGCGGGTGATAAGATTATTTTTAATTCTCTTTTACTCACAAGTACTTCATCAGGAATAGTAAAACGTTTTACTGGCAGATAAAGCAATATGAGAAAAATCAAAAAATAATGAATGCATAATAGTAAAAAAAAAAATTGGTTCACAGAAATAAGAATTGATTGGAACCTTTAAATTGCAGCTGGTGGAGAAGCTGAAACATAGCTAGTCATAATTATATTAATTACTATACCTTATGTAATTTATTATGCGTTATAATATTCGACGGATCACGATGCAGGTGAGAGTATATCATTTAATTACTACACAAAAAATTGAAGAAAGAGTTGATTTGTTAGGAATACACTTTATTATATACATTAATAAAATCTATGCTTCATCGTAAACATCATTATTTACCATACTTTGTGAAATATAAAAAATATCGGTCTTGATATTTGCAATTTTGCGGTCTACTAAAATTTAGAGTTCTAAATCATTACTTTAAATATCTATTTAGGACCGCTAAGGGATGAAGGTAAATAAAAAGTTTTGATGGTGAACAAGGCACAAGAAGTCGATTGAAGTTCCAAGGCAGGCCTACCACTACTCCCAGGAGGCCTCATTACGCTTTATTAACAGGGTTGCCACCTGTCGCAGAACAATATCGCTAAGGTGTGAGTTTTTTAAAATTAAAATCTATAAAACAAAGTTTAGATAAAGTATTAATAAAGTTTTAACTCTCTTCTAGTCCACAATTATATTAGCTACCTCCCGCAACCTTTTCGGTAATATGTAAATTTAATCATTTGGAACTTCAGAAGTTTTAATTGAATTTTGTGCCATCCTGGATCAAAACTTGTTTAGAAAATATGTTTAAAGTGATATAAATATAATATTCTATTATCCCTTTATTTATATCCGCAAATATTTAATATACACATAACGATTAACGATAGTTTCATTATGGATAATATGGAAAAAATTAAAAAAGTGTAAAATCATATATACACTTATATATGCACTCGATATATAAACTTCGAATAGGTCAAATTTGGCGAAAAAATGCAGTAACATTCCAGGCATATATCATCCATAAATATGTAATGCATGGTAAATTTGTATTTACCATATGTAATTTCGTTTTCATAAATCTTATCGTTTTTAAGCTAGACTCACCATACACACCCACACAATTTTATGAGACTTGGTTAATTAGACTTAGGAGATCTGAAAATGTATTTTTCCGCAGATAACTCGGATTTCAAAAAATTTGCGATCGATATAATTTCCCTTATCATATATTCCATATGCAGGCAAATGAAAGTAAAAAAAAAACTCATGAATCGTTATTTTAAAGGAAGTAAACATGTTGTCAGCCTTTTTACTTTACCTTAATACGAAGTATTGCGATCATGAAAATTTTCGAATTCAGGTTTTCAACGAAAACACACGTTTTAAGGTCCTCCGAGTCCAAATAACCAAATCTCGCAAAATGGTCTGTGTGTCTGTGGACAGTCTACTCAAAAACGAAAAGTTGTACGATAATTGTACGATAAATTACGTATTTAAGATAAACACACGCATGTGATGCTATAGCAACGTTTTATACGTTCCTACACGTACAATACTTACGTGCACCGGAAAGGCCACTTTATATAATCAATTTTACAATTTTCTCGAAAACGGCTCTAACGATTTTGATGAAACTTGCCAAAATTTTTCTCTATAAAGGCCTTTAACTTTTCATATATTTAGTACATCACCAAGAAAATGCAGGGAAAAAAGTTATGATGAAAAGAATATTTTATGGGCGCATTACTTAAAATGCATGCATTTCATGGTATATTATGAATAGACTTGTATAAAAGGTAAATAAATTATCTAAATGACAAAAAAAGAATCATCAAAATCGGACCAGTAATAGCAAAGATACAACGCATCGGACTAACCGGAAGTAGAAATTATATCATGGATTTTACATTTTTTAGAATTTTCTCGTAAACGACTCAAACGAATTTGATAAAACTTGCCTAATGCCTTCTCCATAAAGTTCTAAAACTTTTCATGCAAGTAGAATGTCAACGAAAAAATGCAGGGAAAAAGTAATGATGAAAAGAATATTTTATTTGCGCTTAACTTAAAAAGCATGCAATTTATAGTAAATTATGTATAGAGTTGTATGAAAGGTTATTAAACTATTTAAAAAAAAAAGAATCATAAAAATCGGACCAGTATTAGCAACGATGTGAACTCTTTAAGATTATATTAAAAAGATAATTATTAATCGGACTAGTATTAGGAAATATGTGAACCCTTTAAAATTATATTAAAAAGATAATTATATAATAACTACCTATTATAATCCTTTAAGGACGGTAAGGGAAAGTTGAATGAAGCGTGCACCGCATCACATTTTTTTTGTTTTTAGCGTAAAGGCTTAAAGACATTAGTCTCGCGAAACCTTGTTATCAAAACTATCAATTCGTATAAGCCTCATCAGATGTATAACAAAAGCTACGCTAATGAACTTGAATACCCTAAGACACGTACTCTCGCACGGTTGGCAGTTATCGCCGAAGTCTAGATTTGATATCAGATCTATAAGAAGAAGAGACACATGGAGACGATAACTCCGGCTTTGTCCTAGAGCTCCGAGTCACCTTTATTATACTGTAACAATGGAAGGAAAGCCCCGACTAACGGAGGCCCATTGTCCCCATCCTTCCTCTCCTTCCCTCTCTGAAATTATACTCTTACATATTCATGGTTAACCCACCGCCTCCACATTCATATCTACCGATGCTTCTTTCCTGTAATCCATATTTTATAGATCTATTAAATTTATATCTTAGCATTCCTGCTAACTAATACAGAAGCTATTAAATCTATATATTAAACCTTCTGAAAATATGAGGCAAGGTAGCGTGGATCGATTCCTGTCCTTGGGTCAATTCGCAGAATCTCGAGTGGAAATGTCAACCACCACATCACATCTTCACAAAAACATTTCAAAACATCACAAAACGAAAAACACTTCACTAGCAATTATTTTATGCTTATCCCGTGATCACTAAACCTGATTGATAACTTTGATACCAGTATACAGACAAGCCTCAATGATTCGGTGGTGCAGTTGTGCATCTCCTTGGTCCTAGTTTTGATCAGTACGCTGCGCAGAAGGCTAAGATTCCTGATGGCTGCTTTCTTAATTAATTACATCTGCAAAATTGAATATAAAGATAGGGAATCTCATTAGCAGGTTTTAAGCATTTTTTTACCCCGTCGAAACATAAATAAAACATGAGTGCTAGTCTGCACATCTTAATGTACATAAATATATTTAGGTTGTGGCTGGGTGGAGTCATTATTTGTTTAAAGTGAGATATATCACAAGAATGTCTGGAACGACTGGAGATTTTATTTCTTCGAAGAACTCATCAGTTAAGAGGTGTTTGGATTTGCTAACAACCTATTGAGAAATGAAATAGCTAAAGGGTTTCCGCAGAGCTACTCAAAGCCTTTAAATAACTTAGGAAACGCTTCTGACCAGTTGATGGTATTACAGGAAGCAGTTTCCACAATTCGATGTAGGAATTTTACTTTTTCTTTGGCTTGGGGGTGGTATGTCGTTCTGTGCTGAACACTTAATTCAAAACAATACCAAAATTACAAAATGCACCAGCATCTGAATTAATATATAGTGGTAAGATAGCGTCAGGGTAAACAACCAAAGATTGTTTAGTCCAGTAAATCTTTTTCTCTTCTTTTTTGCTCCTTTTCAAATCCAAGAAGGAAAACTCGAATATCTGTCGCATTCTGGATATACTTGCAGTTAAAATTTACAATTAAAATATTATTAAAATTATTCAACGAAGTTTCGAACTCCCGAGACACAGTTTGAAGTGTTGATGCCAAACAGAAATTTTCAAACGTTTCCGAAATAAATATTGATGATTTTGATACACATCATCCGATGATGATGCAATAAAGATATTTTTCAAGGTAAGAAAACACAAATGCCAAACATTGAAGCATTTCCTTCATAAACCATTGAGACGTAGAAGGTGGATTTCTTAAATCCAAAGCTCATTACTTTGAACTCGAATAGTCCAAATAGTGTCTTTAATGCAGTTATCTGGTTTCCTTAACCTACAATAAGTATCTGGGAGTAGACTATAACCAAGTCGTGGTTCTGTGCGAAACCGAACGATGCAAGTGCTACATTAGGGTATGCAGAAAACATGAGCTATTTATTGGGCGCACTATTTATTTTTCTGTAAAAATCCTAATTTGATATTCGTCGTCCATGGGTAAACCAAAAATTAGGGTTTTTCGATCCAAAATAGAGGTCTTATAAATTCATAACAGTGATTATTTAACTTGCACCAGGCCGGCCAAAAAGTAGCATATAATATTTTACTTATTTAAATTGGGTTTCATATAAGACTTAATTAGTTCGATAGTTAATAAAATTAAAATTAAAAAAAAAAATAAATAAATAAATAAATAATAAAAGGCTTAGCGAACCCGAAGGTTCGATGCCGATACCACTAATCGCTGCCTACAAACCTCGGTCCACCTACTGCCGTCCAAACCCAAATTCATTAGATCACCCTTAATACAATCCTCCCACCTACGTTTCGGTCTACCCCTCGGACGTTCACCAGTCGGTTCAGCGTTTATTATCCCCTTCAGCGTTTATTATACCCTTCGATTAGGCTTAAAATAGCTACTAAAGACGGGATTTAACATTTTGACAGTAAATAAGACATATAAGAGTATGTCCTCCAACTCACCCTCTGTCCCATAAGCCACATAAAACATCTCAGATTCACATTATTTTGACAAAGTATATAATAAACTTTTAAAGGATTTGGGAAGAAGGAAAGTTACAGATAAAGTGGGAAGAAGAAGCGACGCATGTAGGCATTAGAGGATGATGCCGGTTGGCTGCTCTGAGCCCTCCCAACTTTCTAAACCGATCTAGCTCTCCTCCCCCCCCCCCTCGCTCTACGCCTTGCTGTCGCCTTTACTCGGGGCGTCACAGCGATGGTGCCAATGGAAAGATCATTAAAAAAATTCGCAACTGTGCTGAGAAAAGACTCTAAAATAGGATTGGGCTACTGCATGAAAATTCCAACACAATGTTATAAATCATAAGAATCAACGAATTTACAAAAATTAATCACACCATTTGAGGCGCAATATAAAATTTATTTGTTTATTATCAGGTTATCTTTAGTGATAATTTTAACTCATTATCTCCAGAAACGGTCTGATTCCATTGTCCAGTGTGGATGCTAATGATAGGCTAGGCCTAACGATAGATGTTATATCCTAGTTCAGGTCCGACCTCGCTCAAGGCCTACTAGACTTAATTAGCTATTGTTCGAACCTAAGGCAGTAGTAAAAAATCAAATTTACTGCGTCGAAAGTCCTAAGCGGGCTGTGTGAAAGAATGCCGAAATGTAGGCACCATTTTCAGTTTCTGATAAATACCTTCTAAGTATGTGTCCGAAAGGCAAAGTTATTCGTATCATAATATTTATATATTAGCTTCAATATTCAATATTATAAAATCTAAATTTGGTTTCTGATAATATCATAAAAAACAAAATAAATATAACATTTTTTGAATTTCTTGAGAAGTGATTTTTATTTTCTTATTTATTAGTTTATTTTTCTTTTAAATTACGAAATCGATGAAGTTTAAGTGTTCCAAATGTCGATGATACTCATACCTCTAGACTTTCCAGTAACATATAAACTCTAAGTGTGGAAAAGAACCTCATTTTGCAAGTCCTCAGTGTTCATATAAAGTCAAAAAAAAGAGCAATCTCAAGAAACACATGCATTATGGTTTAAATATTGAATTTAAAGAAACTCCTAATGATCAGCACGGAAATATTGTTAATCACTATCTAGATTTTCCTGTCCTCAATAAATTATTATGGCCATACCAAAAATAAGAGATTCTGAACAGTAATGGAAATTAGTGAAATAATAATAACGACCGATTAATGCAACAAATCAGCCAAATAGTATAGATCAAGGAAATAGAAAACGTTATCAATAAACAACCATTTTGTTAAATATTAGCTATTAGTATAATAATAATAATGACCGATTAACGAAACCAACTAGCCAAATTAAATTGGTTTCTGATAATATCGGATTTCAAATAAGTTGTTAAAAATTATTATGCTTCATAAATTTTCTCATTAAAAATTCAAAACCGAAAAAATAGCATTTTTTTTTGCAAATTCGTAACATGACTATCAACAAAATGAATAAGAGCATTTAAAATATTATAATTAATGAAATTAAAGTTTCAGGGCTAATACTCCATCTTCTGGATATAATACCGCAATTAGGTATAATATAGATAATTGGTTCCTGCTTATGTTGGAATATCGAAATTATATTCCTGATATGATAAATAACACATTTTCAAAAGTATTAATTTAACGAAATTATTATTCACAAATCATATTTAGAAATTTTTTAAAACCAAACAAAATATCATTTACTCTGTTAATTCCCTTAAATTATAAATAACAATAAATAAAGAGGAACATTTTTAAAATGTCATAAATAATGCAAACAACGTTTAGGAGTCCATATAGTACAAATAGCTGTAATTTGATATCGTAATATTGATATTTGGATTCTGATAATCATATGAATATAATATAATATTAATAAAATTATATATTTATAATTGATAGTTATATATGTAATATATATTATAACATTTATATTAATATAATTATTATTATATAATATAATACATGTCATAATATAATTAAATGTTATAATATAATTATATATTATAATAATATATATTATTATAATATATGAA
The DNA here is from genome assembly GCA_948150685.1 of Rhaphigaster nebulosa. NCBI lineage: Eukaryota > Metazoa > Arthropoda > Insecta > Hemiptera > Pentatomidae > Rhaphigaster > Rhaphigaster nebulosa. Next base: position 51,254,407 of record OX411308.1, on the reverse strand, counting down.
TATGATATGGGATATGAATATAATTTCATCTTCAGGACACAGTTCTGTATATATATATATATATATATATATATATATATATATATATATATATATATAATTTGTAATAACATTATTGCCAAAACATAGCTCGATACAACAAAATAAACAAAGTTATCAACAAAAACTTCATTTCAATAACTTACGATTTCTATATGATGAGACTAACAATAATGATGTTAGACCCAATGAATTATTGAGAATATTAAAAAAATCAAGAATTACTAAAAGCAATAATCAGATTCCGAGAAGAAAAGATAAATGGTTAGATGGGGAATGCAAAAATATTGCTGGATGTCATGTTTTCTTTATATTAACCCTTACATAACAAACTGTTTATGTTTGGGGGATTATTCATTTGTATGGGTATCAATATTTGATAATTCTCTTTCAAACAAAAATGTTTTTTATTATGTTTTTATAAATCGTGTAGCATTTCACTAATCGGAAATAATTCGGTCTTTACGAAGATGTCAAAACGTGATTTTCACCTAATTTCATTTTACGAGTTTAAACTCGGTCGGAACGGGGCCCAAACGGCCAGAAGCATCAATGAAGTATGGGGCGATGGCTGTGTGAATGAGTGCACCGTTCAACAATGGTTTAAAAAAATTTCGAGAGGGAGACCAACATCATTGAAGACAAACATGGACGCGGAAGGACATCTTTCCTTGACGACGATTTTCTGCGAGCTATGGTGGAAGAAAATACCAGAGCAACTGTTCGAAGAACTTTCAGAGAAACTCTCGATTAGCAAATCGACCATCGCTGACAACCTCAATGCAATAGAAAAGGTCAAAAATTGAAACTTCGGTCCCTCATGCATTAAAAGATCGCCAAAAAAATCTTCGATATGAAGTTTGCACTGAACTTCCTTGCCGAAACAGAAAAAAAAACTTTTCTTGCCAGAATTGTTACTTGCGATGAAAAGTTGATTATCTAAACTCTAAACGTTCTAGACAGTGGAAAGCAGAAGCATTTTTCAAACCCTCTAACTCATCAAAAAAAGGAGATGGTTACTGTTTAGTGGCCGTCATTAGGGCTAATTCACTACAGATTATAATCTAATAATTATTGAATCCTGCTGAAACAATCAATGCCGAACGATATTGCTGTCAAATTGAAGCATTGCACCAGGAATTTGTATTGATGAAGAAATCATTAATTCAGTTAATCGGAAAGGCCCCATTATCTTACACAACATACCTCAGCCTCATGTCTCACCTGTGACGTCAACAACGAAAATTTTCAGAATTTGTTACTAAAGATTAAATATTCTATTCAGAGGGAATGGAATAGTTACAAACACGTTGGAAAAAATGTATCGAGAGTGATTAAATATATTTCGATACTTAAAAATAGTTTTGTATCATTTGTTTTACCGTTTTATTTTTAAACCGTAAACCTGCATTAATTTCCGAACAGCCCAACAGAAAGGAGAGAAACCAGTCTTTCAAAGTATGAAATACATTCAGAAAAATGTTTATCTTAGACAAAATAATAACATTATACGATAAAACAAAAAGAAAAACATAGGAAATGATAAGAATAAAAGAAAACAATATCATAATAACATAACATACAAATTTCAAAAAGTATTGAATACAAAACAATTTTCAGAATTAGGAAATAAATTATAAAATGTTGATATCTCTGTTCCAATATAATACAGATATTGACCTAATCTCCATCCAATTCGTTTATTTTTCATTAATTGAATAAAAAAATGAACGATATTTCTATACCGACATAATTAAATATTGATTTCATTAAGCTAATTTACTTCAGAATGTTAATATTAAGATACAGTTTATCTCCTAATCTCCATCCAATTCATTTAGAAACTTTTCTTTTATTTATTAACAAAATTAACGATATTTTAAAATAGGGATATTTCTGTGCCGATATAATTAAAATATAGATTTTATTAAATTTGCTTAAAGCAGGATTAAAATATTAAGAAAGTTTTATTTTCTAATCTCGTTCCAATTCCTTTATTAATTTTTCTTTAACATAATAAACAATTACCGATATTTTGAAATATCGAAATATCTGCGCCGATATTAATTAGAATAGTTAACCGATTTTAATATATATAACAATATTGATAATTTGATTTTGTAATAATCAGATAGCTCAAACTGCAAAGAAATAGACCACAACGAAATATCGCGTACTGCCTGGCATGAATAGTATTACAGAAGATCAACAGATCGCTGCGGGCAGAGAACGCAAATCGCCGCGGCAGATCGCTCGGTGTTCATAAACCTTAACTTTAAATCTTTACGAACGCGCTCTGGAAAGTACAACTACTAATTCATATTATATGAAGATACTACAGGAAGCTACTAACAAGAACTACAATATAAGAACAATAGTAGTATCGTGTAATCATCAAGACAATTGTCAGGTACTAGGAACAATCATTTGTTCATTTGTGCTTGACTAACATCGTACAAAACATATCAATATGCCAGATATGATAGGGAAAATCCTGTTCAAATTCGTAGTTGGACCAATCCTGTGGCTATCTTCGAGATTGGGGACAACGATCTTGAAGAATTGGATGAGCCACTTGACGAATCAGACTACTAAAATTACAATCCGAGATACCAATTTTTTATGTAAATAATGATTTTTTATTTATTTCAGCACAAGTCTCTTTAAAATAACAAATGCAAGCAGTTATAGGTGGGCTTCAGAACCTTAGAATAGAAGAAATAAGAAACATGAGTTAATAAACAGGTATTAACAGACAATAAAAAAAGTCAATAAATAAAAATTAATATCATAATTCATAATAAAGTAACTTCTTTCATAAGAAATAGGCATTGATGACCTCAGTGTTTACGCGTTCAAATAAAAACAATGCAAACTTCTGACATTAATAAGATACGAAAAATATTAAAAATGAATTAAGAATAATTAAAAAACAACTCTACTTACAATTCATTTGGAATTCCATGGATGGATAGTGATTGAATGAGCGGGATATGAAGGTGGGAAGAGTATTTGAGCGACGGATGGAAGAAGGAATAGAATTCCATAAGGTGAGGATAGATGGACGGTGGAATTGGATAACTTATAATATAAATTTTATTATTATTAATATAAATATTAAAATTATTATACTACATTACATTTATATGTGTAATATTACTATAATTTGGTTAGGCGTAATATAGTTTAACCGCAAAATGTGACTTTTCTGATTTATTTCCCTAAAATCAGTAATAAGTGTATCGTCATGGAATTGGTCTCATTCGATTCAGAAACAAAAAAAATGTAAGAAACAATATTTACTCTACTTACTTTGAGCAAATTATTTCACGAATATCTCGTCCCCCTATTTTGACTACCCAGAGGGAGATCATTCAGCAGAATTCGGGCGGACTCAGCAGATTTCGATTTCTACAACCAAGAATAAGTCACGACAAATTTCACAGTTTTATGAATATAAAAATTCTGCTGTTTATCTGGTCGGTTTGCGTTAATTTTTCCTATACTAGCAACAAGTCAGACATTACAAACTCAGTTATAAAGAATACTGTTGGGTAATAGGTCACGAACGTCACCATCTCCCACCACTTAACTCAATAAAGAAAAACATTTTAATGTGCATGAAAACTCTTTATTATTTAAAGTCTGTAAATATAAACATATAATTAAAAAAAAAATCTCGGACATAGTATCTATAATAAGGTTATTTGAAAAATGTAAAAATACCCCATTAATGCATACAACTATTGTACGGCAATGCTTCCAAAATTTTGGATTTTTTTTGTATTTTGAAAACCATACACGGATTAATATGTATGTGTCAATAATCAAGTCATACCATTAAGAGAATTTCTTAGAATTAATTAATTAATTATTAGAATATTCATAGAGAAAATAAAACCAAAATAAAAATTATAAGCTTTATTCTCTACTATTAAAATAAATATAGCAGCCTTTACACCAGTTTATTTAAGTATCATCAAAGCTTCATCACCCTATAAACAAGAGAACAGGTGTTTCCTGGCTCGTTTGTGCTAACGGTCATTAACTTTCAGGGATAAAAAAGAAAGAAAAAAGCTTGAATTAATACTATCTTTCACCTCAAAACAGTTTTTCAGAGAGATTTTTTAATTAACTAAAAGATTATGTTAAAATTAATAAGCGGAGGTAAAACAAGTGACGGATATATATATATATATATATATATATATATATATATATATATATATATATATATATATATATATATACATATACATATATATATATATATATATATATATCTTATTTTGATAATAAGTACATATAAAAAACATTAATTAGAAAATGCACAAAGCAACCAAATATAATACCAAATTGCACACGATGACCATACACCTACTAACATGAATTGAGTTTTCAAATGATCATTCCAATCAAAGCGATCAGGCTTATCAAATGGTTCTAATTGTAAAATTTCAATATGAACTACACCTTCTATATAGTACACCACCAAAATGTTTAATGTGTAATGTGCAGCTAACGGTTGAAGTCTGCCCGCTACATGACAGATATTTTATCAATTTAGAAATGGTATTTTGATTTCAATTTATTATGGAACATAAAAACCACCTCGATTTCCGCTTACGATATAGCTAAAACAATTTTGAAATGGTCGAAATATTGGCTATTGATGACATAGCACCTAATACTGAAGACTCTTAGACGTAACTTTTGCCTTAACCAGTACTAGAAGCCATAAAAATATATTTTTATTATAAAAAATAAAATTTTAAAAAATATTATGTTTTTTAGGGAAAAAAGCGAATCAAGTGTTTCCTATAAAGCTTGATAAATGGCGCATACGACTTTAAAAAAAAACGAAGTAGATATATATTTATATATCTAAGTAATATAAAAGTATAATATAATAATACTTAAAACATTGTATGATATTAATAAAATTTTATTGTTTCAGGTAAGAAAATTTGTCACAATGACAGTACCTCTGAGCCATTATTGAGTAAGTGATCATTAATTCAGTGCTAATAACTGCTAATCGCTAATGGGCATAAATTAGTCGTCAATAACATTACAGATATTGCTATCGAGATTTGCATACGAAACAAGTCAACTGCCCAGTCGTCACTAACGATCAAGAGATGAAACTATTTATGGTTCTACAAAATAAAAGTGTTTTAAATCACTAAAAATATGGAATATTACTATTTTACATGAATATTACATAATATTAATAAAACATGAATTAAAGATGTTCAGAATTAAAACACATACTTGAAAACACAAGGTAAAAATATTGGATTTGAATAGATGGAGTGCCAGATTTGTTCATTTTGATAAAATCTTTAAAGTAAGAAACCATATCTTGTTTACCAGCACTAACGGAATAGGTGGGCATTAAATTGATGACTACAAGTTTTTCAGAACGCTTGACGAATTTTTGAAAACAAAATATTCCAACATTTGTCGATGGCTTATTGATTCAAAGCCAGTTTATTCGAACAATAAATAAAAACTTTTTTGCACCTTCTGTGAAGGGTATTGAAGGTAACGAAAGCGATTTTGAATAAAAAGAGTATCGTTAAAATCTGTTTTTCTTTCGTTTGTCTCATACCCTAGGAAGTGGTATTTCATATGTTCCATGCCGGTAGAAAAAATAATTAAACACATACAATGCAACTAATTAAACTAAAAATAATAGAATATAATAATAGAAGGCCTAGCGAACCCGGAGATTCGATGCCGATACTACTAATCGCTGTCTACAAATCTCGGTCCACCGACTACCTTCCAAACCCAAATTCATTAGATCACTCTTAATACTATCCTCCCACCTACGTTTCGGTCTACCCCTCGGACGTTTACCAGTCAGCTCAGCGTTTATTAACTTTTTAGGAATTCGTTCGTTACTGAGCCTAACAACTTTGCAAGCCCATTTCAACCGTCGCAATGATATCACTTCGATTATATTAACAGGGTGCATGCTCCGCAATTCCGCGTTGTGTAATCTCCTAAACTCTCCAGTAGACTCATCCTTTTTCGGACCAAATATTTTATTCTTATTATCGAATACCTTAAGGCGTTGTTCGTCCTTCAAGGTTAGCGGCCACGTTTCACATCCATACAGAACTGTAGGCAAGATAATAGTTTTGTATTATTTGTACTATTTTGTAATTAAACTAAAAAAATAAGAAAATTTATTAGTATGCTAATAACAAACAGTTGTTGCCTGGAATAACTTAATAACCATAATCTACATTTACTGGCAATCCAACTGCTGAAAAAAAAAATCCACAATATTCAATTAATGACATGTAGAATGAATGAACACTTAAGTTATAACAAGAAATTAATAAATTAAGAGATTCATGCATTCAATAAATTTTGACAATAGACAATATCAACTCCTGAATATACGTACTAGCAAAATATAGCTTAGTATTATTGTACGTGAAAAGATCGTACATATCAGGTTATATCAGGTTACAGACAGAACAATAGAAGAACATAGATAATACTAATATAATCGAGAATTGTTTTGAATATATATTAATATCAATAAAAGGCTTAGCAAATCGTCCACCATTCACAACCAAAATCTCGAAGATCAGCCTCAACTCAATCCTTCAACCAACCTCTAGGGGTGTAACCTTACGACATTGACTTCTTTTGGATTCCTTTGTCACCAAGTCAAACAATTTCACATTTCGAAATCGCAGGTCAAAATAAATATATACACGATGCATAACACAACTGGCTATGATACATAATACATGAAATGCTTGTAAGTGACCCAGTGAAACAGAGGATTATCAAATGTCTTTAGCACGAGAGCAGATAATATGTCACATGATACTGATCAATTACTGGCCACTATCAGACATATTATGAGAATAAAATAGAGGCTTAACCAAATCAAAATAAACTAAAATCATCAGCGTATATGAAATAATCTAACATCTCAATATAGAATAAAGAAAAAGCCATTTAGGAGAAAAGACAAAAACATTTTTCGTGTAACCGATTTGATAGGCATTCTTACCTTTTATTATATATAATTTATAATATGGGATATTGTGACTAATATGTTATAGCTCCATACGGGTCCAAAATTAAGATTTCTCAACTTATACTGAAATCGGTTAATAACGTTCCAGTCACCGCTTGTTCCCTTTAGATTACTTTTGTATATGATTCACTATAATTATTTGTATGAAAAATTAAGGTATCCATGAGGTAAATAATTAAGGTACTTAAATAATTAAGGTATCTAATAAATTAAGGTACCCTGAGGCAACTTAAGGTATCCAACTCGTAAGGAGATGGAACTTTAATTTTTGCGCTGCATATCGAAATAAAAAATAATCAGAGTAATAAATATTTAAGAATAGGAAAATGATATTTTCTAATTTTTAAAATGTGAAATGATCTCTTTGCCAGGACCTAGTGGAATCGGACCTAAAACCTCTCCTGAGCACAACGACCGCTCTGTTAGCTAACCCTGACAGCCTACCACGGCAGATCACAGCTAATGAGGATCCTTGTTTCAGTCAGTCCTCGCTGAGGCTAATCCTGTTTCTGATGTTGTCTCTACCCTCCATGGTCAGGATCCAGTTGTCATTAGCTAGAGCTCACTAAAAGGATCTTGTTACCTAAGGAAATCATCACCATTGAATGTGATTAAGGATCACATTGTTTAAATGTTCCGACAGAATTTCAGGTTAATGAAATCGGCTTCATGTTGCAGTACTGGCCAAGCCATCTTTTCTTTCTTGTAAATTAGCATAAGAATAAATACTACTAAAGAGCGTAGTTCACCGTGAATTATCAGCATGCATATGAATATTTTACCATCCAGAGTTGAAACTTTGTAGGCACGCGTTATCATTCGAAAGAATTATCCTAGTCCTAGATTAAATAGCACAGTCCGCCTACCGTTCTCGAGGTAACGATATCCAAGAGGAAAATTTGTAGAAATAACTGAGCTGGTTTAGGTGAAGAGGTTGAAACTATAAAAATAGTTTCAACAACTTTTATTTGATAGTCAGATATAAAATCACTTAGGAACCAGGTCTCGAAATGATTACAGACCATTATGAAACACAATGTATGATTATAGAAGAAACAAGTCTATGATTCTAGTGCCCTCACTGTCTACTCTAGCTTTCAATACCAGTGACGCACATATGAGAAAAGCGCTGTGATCTCTTAGAGTCCAGCTTTGCCAACCACACGTGGAAAGGGAGGTACAACTTGATTCATAATTCACTGGAAGATTCTAAGCATTATACATAGGTATGAAACCGTTCAAGATTATTTCATTTTTTCTTGACATAAATTTTCATTATATTTCTTGGTGTTTTACTTATTTTGCTATTATTTATTTATCTATCTATTTATTTCCATTTCTGATGAACATATTGCTTCCTCAGTACTGAAAGTAGGGATGCATTGTATTCATACAGGAATTGAAAAAAAAAATGATGTTCTCAGTATCGAAAATAATCATTCGCGTTTCATGTATTAGACAAAAAATGGAAAAAAAATCTGGTACAGTAATTAAATACAATATGCAAATAAACTTAAAATAAACGGAGGGTAAAAAAAAATCTGGTAGCATCTGTCTGTAGTTAAATCCATATGAAGGGCATAACATCTACTACAAAAGTTTGAAGTTTTTGAAAAGAGAGTATTGTGAAGAATATTTGAAACGATAAAAAAATCCGCTATAAAGAATAACAAATAACTATAAAGAATAATAACTTTTAACCCTCCGCTGGACGCTATTCAATCAAATATTTTTGTTAATATCAGTAAAAGTAAAATTCCCTTCACATTTTGGAATCAAATCACTCTATCTACAACTCATCCCTTAAAATATGAGAGATGGATAAATGTCCTTAATTGAGTCGTTCTGTGTTTAATAGTAAAAAAAAAAACTTGTGACATACCATCCTAAGCAACTGGTGGTTTAACAAATTTTTTAATAACAAAAAAAAGCTGAGTTATTTCTTACAGCTTTTTAATTTATCTTTGTTATATTTAATTAATTATTTATCTATTATAAATAATTTATATAATTGAATAGTTTATTACAGAAACCGTTAAAAGACGTTTTTACTGAATTTCAGTATATTATGGGAGACAGTATCTCTTATTGTAAAGGTATTTATAACAGAAACCCGACAAGTGAAATCACACAGCGTTGATTTTCTTTGATTCCAGAACACTTGAAAAAATGTACTTACCGACTCTCTGAAATAAACCATTTAATTACCCTCATAATTGAGGAGTTTTTTTTTATCAAAAGTTAATATATAAACTTCAGGAATATTACAAATAAATTATTAGGAGTGAATATCTCATGGAGATAAGTCAATTATTTATGGAAAATCTTGATGTTTAACATCGTTTTGACAGAGGAAAATATAAGATTTCAAGTAATCTAGATAATTTTTGGGTATAGAATATTAATTCGTCAAATAAATCTTTGTTATTGAGAAGTGGGTATATTAATTTTTCATAAAAAAACTCCTCAATTGTAGTTTTTCTAAAAAAAAAATTAGAAATATTTTCTAATATTTCCTTTCTCCATCAGTTTTAAAATTTTGGATACTATATATATGATGTACATTGTGATTGGTTGATTTAGTTATTAGAGTTTTATAATGAACTTCATTTGTCTTGCTTCTATTTTCCGTTGTATCTATCATTTGCTAAATCTGGATATTTTATAAAAATTTGTGTATATCAGAGATAAACTGAACCATAAAGAAACATATTAACAGAGAAGGAGATATAGTAACATTGCATTTAATATAATACATAATACAAGTTTCGGAAAATTGCCTCTGTGTGTGCGAAAAGCCTTGCACAAAAACGAAAAATTGTACGAAACTGAACTCTCAAATATACGCCTGAGATGTTACATCAACTTTTTCGCTAAAATCAACGTTCCGGAATTACTGATTTAGACTATCGATTCTAAACATTTCTCGAAAATGGCACTGGCGATTTTGATGAAACATGTTTGAAGCTTTATCCTAATAGCCCTTGAAATTTTCATATAATTAAATCATCGCCGAAAAAATGCAGAAAAAACAATTTGATTTGCGTATAACTCAAAAATTATACAATTTATGGAGAGTTAAGTACATGATCATACGAGAGGTGATTAAATTAAATAAAAAACAAAAAATCGAAATCGGACAATTATTAGCAATATATAGCTTATAGAACTACTCTAGCTTACAACAGAGCCTAGATACAATGTGTCCGAAAGCAGAAGGATGTGGCCGAATCGCGCCTTCCATCATTACTGTTCAACTCAGTTGTAATCATTATCTTTCCCCTTCTTTTTATTATTATTATCATAACACGCTTCACGATAATCATTAAAGATTGGTAAGGGAATGTTGTGTGATGCTCGCAATGCTCCAGGTTTTTGGAATAAGGTATCAAACTTTTATGATTTAGTCAAGGTTTCTCCGTCCCGCAATTAAGTTAAACTTAAGTAACCAATAAAATTTATATCAACTATTTTTTTAAATATATAACTAAATATATATTTTAAATAGGTATTCTGATTAATATCAGTAAATAAATAGCACAAACACTATCCCTTTATCGGTTAGGTAACGGATAAGAGAATGGATCTTGGCACAGTAACAAGAGAGAGGATCAAGTAGCAGCCCCTAACTCCAGGGTGTGGGGAGGGAGAAAAAGATAGTGAGAAGATAGGAGAGCGATACGGATGCTCTAGTTCCTTTTATCGTCACCATCCTTCGTCATCTTATTAAATTTCGGGAATATAAATTTTTTAAATTATTTTGACATGCAAATTCCTTGTTCACCAAAATTATAGACTACAATTAATAACTCGACCGGAGCAGGGTGGTCATCCTCATAAGTATGGTGAAGTACAAATTTTATATGATTTCATAAATTTCTAATGAGTTTGGATTGAAACAGAAAACTGAGTAGGCAAAACTCAATTCTTTGTTATGAATCACTATTTTCAAAGGATAATTATTTAGACAACGTAATGTAATACTTTTGCATTTGATAATACAAAATCAGTCGAATTTATGCTACTAAATAAAAATTGCGCATTGATCATCCGGGTTATTTCTGAAATTTTTTTATGTATCATAGGTCATTCCTGTTTCAATATTTGATTTTAAGCAGTTTTGAGTCACTTAAAACTTTGAATATTGAAGCCAGAAAATCGCAATGAAATATTTGTATCCAATCCCATAGTTACTGAATACGATTATGAAAATTATACAAGCTTTAAAACCTGTTGAAATGAAAAATCGAGAAGTAACATAACTTTTTAACATAAGTACGTAAAGATATTTTTAAAGAGGTCACAAAAGTCTATGAATTAGGGGATAATTCAAGTGAAAAAATCGGCGAGTTGTGAGAAAAACTAAGCACTATAATACTAAAAAACGATGACCGGCTATAATTAGATATTAATAATACGACAACATAAAATATTAGAACATTTCTTTTTGCGTTAGGTTCAGGAAGATAAAAATTAATTAGTAAGAGAAAGGGAATGGATTAGTAAAACTAATTGAGAAAATAGGTTATAAAACAGGATTTTTCAAGTTATACGCCTTTTAGCGAATTGAGGGTAAATTTTTTAATGTAACTAAAGTACAAAAATTCGACACCATGATAGTTGCTAATAACTGTCACGTTAACTTGGAATCGCTTTTTCGGTGAACTGCCGCAACTTATTTGCTCACCAACCTAACCTTATCTATTAATGAACTGTTTTGATTATATCTGAACTCGACATTGCACTAATACAATGTTCTGACGCTATTTTATTCTCGGAGGAGGAAAAAAAACTATTAGTTGTATTTTTATAAGATTAATTTTACATTACTAGACAGTTTTTTTTCAAAGCTGTGTTTAGGCCTTTGCTAAAGTTTACCCGTTTACAGACTTTAAATAGTTTGGAAAAGGTGTTAACGCACCTTAAAATATTAAAAATTATTTTTTCGCTAATTAAGTGTATTACAGTGCATTCACGATTTATTTATCTGGAATAAAGTGTAATTTTAAACATCTGAGGTTATATAGAGTTACAAACATATGTTCTGCTTAATATGAATTTTAAAAAGTGAATATTTTAATATTGAATAGTTATTATTTTTCATTCGTAAATCAACTCTAAATTTAAAATTAATAAATTAATCCATTAGTCCAAGAGGTAGCGTATCATATCAAAAAATCATTTCACACCAACTAAAAATCATAACAATAATAGTTTTCCCCAAGTTTATAAGAGATCTGACTGTCATTAGCGCTGGAGGAGCTAGATATGGCGAAATGTGAAAGTTGTAAAAAATAAATTGTAAAAAAGTATTTTCATACCATGACCAAATTTATGATATGATTGTTGAGATTATTACCAACCAAAAAATATTCGTCACCGGCATTGAAGAGGAGGGATTTTACGTCAATTTTACGTCAGTCATGTATGCGAACACCTCAAAAAATTTCATTATTAAAGTCATTTTATACTTGTTATATGAAATTTATACATCTAAATTTGTATAATTTTTAAAGAATAAAGGAAACGTCCCATATTCTTTCTAGTTTCTTCTTTTTGCTTTTGCCCATAAAGACTCAATCGATTAAGCCCGGATTCGGTTAATGGATCGACAAAATTTTTGGAATGATTTACAGTTAAATGTTTATGCTTCGTTTCCGGTAGCTTCTGTTTTAACCCCTCATATGCTTTTAAACAATCAGAAACGTATTACAGTTGTTCCAGGCCGTATTGAGTATTTTATGCAGTCTAACACTGTTTGTGAAGTACAATCTTCGATAGCATACAGTATAATTTGGCAGCAACCATAATTTGGTTTCCCTGCAAATGCCCTTAAACATATGTGTGTCTGTCTGAGGATAACAGCTTCCAATATTATATTTTCTTTTACTAAAGCACGATTTGTCGATTTCAACTGTCACACTGACTCTCCCAATAACAATGGGTTCCTTAAGAAAACTGTGCGCACAAATTTCTCCCAACATATTTTTCCAATCAGCAATTGTTCTCTAACTAATTTCCAATTCTTTCTTACAAAACTTTGTGTTATTATATCCCTGGATCCATGAATGACTTGCTTAAAGGAAATCTTAAATTATCAAACCACGTATTAATACACAAACCTTTGGATGTACGAAACGTTCTTTTATTACACACCCACCGTTTACTCGATTTCTCATAGTTCATAGAATGACCATTATCACAATCTGTCTTCTTGAGAATGTTCTCATTTTCTTATAGATAATGAATAGCTTCATTTTCATCTATGCACAATTCAAAAGTCTGAAACAAATTCATATTAACCTTCAAAGAACTAAATTATTTTAAAACACTTTGAATGTATTACTTTTAAAAACAATAATCTCAACTTAGATACTTGCTAATTGTTTAATGATTTATTATCGATAACTGTTAATTTAAAAAGTAACTGGCAGTAGTAAAGTAAACAAGACCACTTACATTTCTGATACTCAACAGTGATACATGATAATCAATAAAACAATTAAATAAAAAAAAAAACGAGTGACTGCGAAACGCTCTACTTTAAGCGTCGAACATTTATTTGAATGCAAAAAACATCGTCAAAAAAGGCAAACAATGAAAATTAGCAATCCTTTCCCATATAAAAAATATATGATGTGGGCAACACATTACTTCCTTCTAGGCCTGTAAAACTATAAATTGGTGGCTCAAAAAGTGATCCTGAATTTGGTTACTAGTTTCCGAAGATTGCAGAATCTCAATAACGACACTCGGCGTCGCGACACCCATTTATTGACACACACACACCCACATAAACTCTTGTTTCTGAAGGTGTAATTCCATTATTATAATAATTTTTCTTTTAATAGGTAACAAGTTCCCAAGAGATTTCTTCGTGTCCCATGGCAACATTATAACTGCCAATGTCACTAGCTAAACCATTGGAAATCAACAGTTTCGACATTTTAAGCGGAAGAACCCACTTATTTGATTATACTGCTGCAGACTTACTTGTTCATCTCACAAATGAAGTACACTCAATTTTAAGACTTAAAACGAGCTCTCCAATTTTAACCAAAATTTAGTAAATACTTTCATATTGATATAAAAGTCCTATTTAACAAATTTGAGATGTTTTACATCACATTTTAATGTAATGTTTGAAGAAAGTCTAATATGAGGTTTAAGTAAAGTACCACTTCCAGTTTGCCAATTCTAACCAAAATTTATTAACTTATTTATATTAATACGTAAGTCTTAAGCACTAAAATTCAGAAGTTTTGCATTATATTTTAATATAATGTTTGATGAAAGTCTAATATGAGCTTAAGTAAAGTACCACTTCCGGTAAACCAATTTTAATCAAAATTTATGTATTATCTTATTTATTTTTATATATAATTCTTAAACATCAATTTTTTTTTTTAAATTTGCATTATATTTTAATATAATTTTTGATGAAATTCAGTAATGACCTTCAAGTAAAGTACCACTTCGGGTAATCATGTAATGACCAAAAAGAGATGTTCACAACTAGATTTTACAATAATCCTAAATACAAAATTTTAACCTTTTTTGAGTAATGCGAGATACGAACATACATATGAACGGACGTACGTACGTCTCGAGGAAACTAGTCAAAATGGATATTTCCGTTGAAATCTGAAAACCGAAAATTTCATACTTCGTACAAGGAAGTAAAAACAAAGGAATTGAAAAAAAAGTATATCTAAAATTATAAACTTCATCAAAGCAATTTAATGAATAGCCGTCGCTAATGACGTTAAATAATTGCTTTAAAAAAATTAACATAATCGCGTGGTAAGAAGAATAACTATTATTTTTTTTTTTATTTACTGACAGATTATGTAAATTAAAAATAGAATAAAAAAGTATTCCAAAAAAGCTAAAAAGATATTTGTAAGAGGAGGCGGATGGAATATTGATGTAGTTCAAAACCTCATATAGAGCCCTAACTAAATTTTAATAGAAAAAAAAAAAAAAGTTGAAATATTTTCAAACGTTTTAAAAAAAAAAAAACTTACGAATGTTTTCTGACGATAATGAGACAAGAAAATCCTAGCACATTTCAATTTTCATGAGTTATTTTATTTATAAGGTAGCTCGCTTCCTCGTTGATTTTACGCCCGAAAATGACCTAGCATTTCATTATTATTATAGATTTCATATAATTTCAGAGTGTGCACCGGAAAGAATAAATATTTTATAAAACCACGGTTTCTAAACGAATATTTAGTAAAAAAAACAAACTGATGTTCCTAGTCACACCGACCTATGGCCGATAAACATACCCTACCCTAACACTGAACAACATTCAACATCATTTGCACATTACATTAAATAAACTCATACTATTAACGGGAAACTTTAAAAATTAATTCTGGCATATTTTTTACCCTCCTTCTTATAAAAATATAATTAATATTTTCCTAATTGATTTCACATTTACATATATTCATATGCGAAGCCATATGCCGCTCCACTTAGGTTCACAAGAGGAGTTATTCTTCTTTAAGGGCTAACATTTAATTAACAAGTTGTTTCCGAAAAACGAACATACTTCTTTCTTAAAAATGCAGAACTTTCCTTTCATTAAGTTTTAAAAAATTAAGAACATTAAAGAATTTAAAAAACCATGCTTATTAGTAAATATTCTTATAAACAATTTTCATACTAAAATGACAATGCATACAACAAATAAGATTAATAAAAGGAAATGAAAATTTATTAGCAATACCAATTTTTCAAGAAACTCCAATAAATTAAATTTTAAACAGTTACAAATATTAATCTTTCGCTTGAATTTCCTTTTGTAGTCATTGGGCATACTTCGTTTTATGGTAAAACTTGTATTGTGTAGTAGGAACCCATGATAATAGTCCCTACTTTCAAAATAATTTTCGCTTATTTATATTTTTGTATTAAGCTTACTTCTCGTATTGGTTCAGATCATTTCCAAAACACTTTAAGCATGCCTATAACTACTAAAAGTACGCACAGAAAGTATTTATTCGTTTGAATAAACAAAAAAATTGAAGTAATTCAGAGCTTTGTGATCAGTACGAAAAAGCCGCAAAAGAAAACAATGAGTTTAAATGTGATGTGATTTGGCACGAGATCACCCTCAACCGTCAGTTATTTTTCCCCAATGAGCGTACCCATTTCATAGAGGCTGGGTGAGCCGATGAGGGTCTCCCAGCCCACAGGGTAACAGAATAAATAATTTCCTGTCACAGCCGGTCTCGAACCCAGGACCATGAGAATAAGAAAAGAGTGCCTTACAACTGAGCTACCCCGCTCCCCAAGATTAACACTATTAATTTTAGTTAACTATTTCAATTTCAAATTCTTCCATTATTTCTGAACATAAAATTTTTAATGAGCAATAAACATAATTTTTAAAAATAACTATTTAAATGAGATTATGATATATATGGAAAATTATATAATAATCTATTTATATAATAATTTCGTTTTAGATTTTTTTTTTACTGTAATGGCTGCCATACTTTAAGTGCCTTATTGTTTTATTGAAATAAAATAAAAGAACTAACAATAAAATAAAGAAAAATGCTAACTTTTATTTATTATTTAGGGAGGTACTTATTAATAATTAGTTGCATTTTTAATTATTATGCTACATATGATTTTCTAATTAGATATTACCTACTTAGCCGATTTAAAAAAAAGTATTCTAAAAGTTATATGTGGAATAGATCCTTGGAAAATAATTAACACATTTAAGTTATACCACGAAATTTCTTTTGTTTTTATGATAATCTTAATGCATGCATTTTTAACACAACTTTATGATATGTTTTTCTACACAGCCCTTTCGCTATAGCACATGCCATAAAACTATGAAATACTTTCCATGGTACTAGGAGTTATTTTTAGATTTTAAAGATATTATTGTATTGTATACAATTGTATACAAATTGTATACTGTTCAACCATTGCGAATTCCCTACAAATGTATACTAAAATTAGTACATTTTTCAGATGCTTTGCAATATTTGATATAAAACATGTTTTGCTTCATTCCATTCTAGAGAAATTTGGACTAAAATCATTGGTATAATATTGTATTCGTATTAGTATTGTATAATATTTAATATTTTATATAATATTATTTGCAATCTTAAACCATTATTAAAATAATATAATGTAGTGCAAGCATTATAATATTTTTTGGAAAAACATACTTTCGTTCGAGCTACCTCCACTCAGCAGCAATCCATTCAATATTAATTGGTAATTAAGGTAATAAAGAGTTTTATAAATAAACAAGTACCAACTTTAAGCACTTCATTTCACCCCACGAACATTCTTTTAGTTGTGCGCTCGATACACAACAGCAATCTTTCATATATTGAAGCGATAAAAACCCAATATTAGGATTTATTTTTTTTTTTTCTAAATCCTCCGAGTTCAGTTAATTAAATTGAGTATTTATCTAAGGAATAATTATAAACCCATCCTACTTGGCTTAAGAAGGTGGCTTAATGAAGACAAAGAAGTAGGATGGGTTTTATAATCATTTCCTAAAATAAATAATAAATTTAAGGTTATTATACATTATTAGACATAACACAGCAATACGATACTATAATTGCATTATTAGACCGGTAACATTAAAAAACAAATAAATATATTTAGACGAAGACTTTAATGTTGCACCAAAAAGTTAAATACTAGTGTTGATGGAACTCATCTTACAGATATAGACTATAATTGTTATCAATAGTGTCGGAAAACATAGTGGTGATTGATGTTAATTGTTATTTTTAGAATTATTATTGAGAGAGAGAGAGAGAGGGGAGAGGGGAGTTACAAGTACAATGTAAATATAAACGATGAAATATAGAGTAATTTTGTGTGAAGAAAAATTATCAACGTTTCCTTTTAAAAGCCTGATTTCAGGTAATGTAATGATGTTGAAAATGATTCACTCAATCCATGGAATGTTTATTGATCATGGGCCATAGTAAATAAAAAACACAAGTTTGCTGTTTTAATAAAATTTCGTTTCGAACCTAGATAGAAATAAAATATGTATTTATTCCGAATTACGCAGTTGAATTTGTAAAATATATTAATACAATTGTAGGTTACTTTCAGGCGAAAAATCAACGAGGAAGAGGAAAATCTAATAAATCATATAACGCAACTAAATAGTCAATTTCATATTCTTGTTTTTTTTTTATTTGTCAACTTTTTTTCTGTTGGCATATATGTGCGTAAGAGGTAAGCTGTCGAAGTAACGTTTTCAATGTTTTACAGAAGGACATAAAGAAGTTTCAGATCGCACTACGTTGCTTGTTGTGGGTAGTGGTCAATCTTTATATTTGAAGTGTCGTACATTTAACGATCATTTTAGCTTATTTACGATACTTTACCTCCGAAAATATGGCCACAATAAATAAATAAAAGAGCAAAATTTGACCTACAACAGTTTACACCTGACGTCACAATGATTCCAAAGTTACAGAAATTATTTATAAAAGGGAATATCGTTGTTTCAGGATATCAAAAAAACCTATATCGAACTGATTAGAAAAATGAAACGAAATTGAAAACTGATGAGGGAGATCCATGCAATGAATGAAATCATTAGAATTGCTAGAAAATCTCCAACTGCGAAAGAAATACATTTTATTATACTCACCGACATAATTTATTTTTTAGATATTCACAAAGCCCTTAATTTTTGAAAACATAATGACAGAAGGAAACCTTTGTTAACAAATATATAAACATTAATTTTAAATTTAGCTGTGGTTGTAGAATGTAATGAATTCACTCATCTCCGAAGAGCATTTCAGTATATCAGTTTTCTAAAAATTACTCAAGAACAATGCTCCTCTAAAATCATTAATGTAATAAAAGGCCATACAATAATAGTGTATTGTAGTTCAGAAATAACGTTAAAACATGGGTAATAGGAAAGAGATATGTTGAGTATGACATACTTTCGACCAACAAACTATAACACACTATCAAAAGTGCTCTAGCCCATTTAATAATACTATTAAATGCCCCACCCAGAAAAATTAGATTCCTGTTATAAAAACTATTGATTAAACAATAACAGGAATAAATTTTCAAAGACTGCAGATTATTTTACGACCCTTATTATAGCCTAAGCATTCCATCGAATACGCATAAACTTTCGTAATAAACCAAACCGACGCCTCAACTGCTGGATTAGCAATTTTCAGTGAAATCCACTTTTGAGTAATTTTCTTCTAGAGACCTGGGATCAGTGAAGATCCCTGATATTGGAAGAGGGGACCGGCGTAGGATGGGGGGGAGGGGAGGAGAGGAGTGGGTTTATATAGCCAATAAAGTATACTGCCCTGTTCTGCCTGTCCCCAAGTCACTTCTTCTGCAGAACCGGTGGCAGTAAATATCTTATATGCTCCCTCTTGTCTAAATTATTGCCACATCTATCTCATCTCCATCTGTTCTTATAGTCATAAATGCGACAGCCAGCCTCATAGCGGGAGCTCATTCGCATAACTGTCTTCTCATGGGGTCACGCCATAGCGGATATCGACTGTAACGAAAACGGTAGATGAAATCTGAAATATCTAATGTTCCTTGGATTATATTAGTAGAAGTCTCCTTAGAGCTAAAGTGTCAAATGAATTAGATTACCTTCATTATGAAAATATTGCTTGTTTTCTATGCGTACGTAAATTATCGTTATATTGAATTGAATGGGCAGTGAAGAATCATTCCATAAATCGAATTTATTGGGCAGGCATTGCTGCCATTCCTACTCTCCAGACCACATCAGTCCAGTCCAGTTTGGTTTTGGCTCGCATATTCAGCAGTGGTCAGTTTTCAACCTTCCAAATTCAAACATGTCGCTTATGTCTATATCAGCTATGCAGAATTTTGCAAGAGAAAAATCACGAAGGAGTCGTCGAATTGTAAGTAGAATAATCTTTTTAGCACATCTTTTTTCTTTACTTTTCATCTTTATTCTACATTTTATTACATTAGTGCGTGTTTATGTCCTGACCGCACCCTTACCATCTTTCCCTGGATTATATGTACGTTCAATAATAGTGTTATGTTCAATAATAGGAATGTGTATTCCTAATAAGAAAAAAAATAGGAATCAAATACGGTAATCCATACAAATGAAAAAAAAAGTACAGAAAAAAATCTGTTATTAAAGAACATTCTTTCCAGAATTGAATGATCATTGAAAAAACGTACACTTCTAGTTTAATAAAATATAACATTAAATTCAGATATTCAACGAAATTGACCTAGACACATTAAATAAGAACCTCATGAGAGAAAAGGAAGATTTAAAAAAAAAAACACTAATTATTACTATATCTAACCAATAAAAGAAAACTGTTATTTGAATATATGTGAAAAGTCAGGTTAAATTTCTATTTAACAAGATTAAATTCCAAATCAATTAGTACAAAGTTCTTAACTGCAATAACAATTATTTCAACAAAAATAAAGATAAATGTAATAAAAAGGAAACATGAAACCATTAAATTTAAAAGAATCATACACGCGTACAAATAATAAAAAAACCGTGAGCAGTAGAACTCCGTCACTAAATTCGTATCTTCAGGTTAAAAAAAATATAAAAACAGGGGAGTAAGAAAAAATTGAGACCCACAAAAGACAATTCCCTAACATACCGAAATTTCCGCGTACTTTCATTATATGGTTCTGCCACCCCGCTGATCTTCGATACAGAAAGCACTTCATTCTAAATTGCAGGAATTTACCCATTCTTTAATGGTATCGTTCTGCTTTGAAGAAAGCCCTATATACAGAATTTCAGCTCATTTGATCCAAAGGGGGCCGCTGGAGGTGCTCAAATGTAGCGGGAAAAAAATATATAAATATATATCAGGCATCTCCAAATCTTCCATAATCGTGCTCTAGGGGTTATGAAACGGATAGAAAACGGAATCCCGCCTCTCACCGCCGACCTTCGACCCACTGCAATAGTCTATTTTTATCGGGGAAAATACGACTAAAAAGGAGATTAATTTACTAAAACACGCAGCAGAAGTCGAATAACTGAATCTGCAGAATCCGAATCCAACGAAAAAAATGCCAACAGTTCTTCGAAATGCTCATGCCTGATCCAAAATCCAATTCAAAAAACTGAATCAGAACTTTCGATAACCTAAAAACGATCCCTATATCATATATAACTCCAACAGTAACGGAAATGCAAAATGCGCAAGCGCGATCGGAAATCCGATTGTAAATTTGGAAATAGCACTCTTGTAAACATAATAAACGATTCATACATCGAAGAATTTTGAAAACTAATAATCAAGTAGAAAATCTAGTGGCCGAACAAAATTTCGGTTGTAAATTTGTAATTAGTAACTCCGAAAACCTAATGACATCACCAAAGCGATGAAATCCACCCCATTCCCCACTAAATTAATAAAAAACAAATATTTAAAAATAAATTAACAACAATTTTATTTAAACTATTTAAAATTAGCACTTAATGTCAATTATCTAATAAACGAAAACAGTGTCGGAAGAATTAGTAGAAATTATTTGAAAAGTCATTAATATAATTAAAATAATTATTTTTCAACAATAAAATAAATAATATAAAATTAATTCAAATCCAGTCGGGTTAAAATTGAAATGGAAAAGGTTACAATTGAATTGGAAAAGGTGACAACTGATTTGGAATAGGTGACAATTGACTTGAAAATGTTTTAATTTTCGCAAGTATGCTTAGCAATAATCTAATTTTCCTCAACTCTTTTGGATTTGAACTCTTGACATATCTTCTGCGAATTTTGACACGTGAAAAAAAAATTTCTTCTATTCAAACAAACAATTGCATCGATAAAATCCGAACTTCTTAACTCAAAGGATATTGGTGTTTAAAAATTTAGCAGCTCTATCAGACAAATGTTTTACTACAACAACCTTTTAAAGTATATTTCTTAATCTCAAATTTCACAAATTTTGGGATTTTCAAATTATTGGGGAGATGATACCCATTCTATCTCCTCCTCGCATATGAGGTCAGGATCCATGGTTCCTTTCAAACTTGGAGGAATCATATTCCTCTATCTAGTGTTATAGGAGAGAAATATTTTAAGACGTTTTTGGTGTATATTTATAAACGTCCATGGTTCCCCGTCTATAAATTTTAATCATCAACAATCGATATCATTTAATAGAAAACATTTGAAATATCGATCACACCATATGCTAAAATATATTACAGTAGAATCTCGACAATTCATATCTCAGTAATCCGTATAGATTGTCTGGTCTCTTAAAAGTCTCTCTTTATTTCGTTAAAAACACTGCAATCCGGTTCCTCTAATAATTCGTATTTATTTTCGTCTTCCAAGTAATGTAAAAGCCTTATAATTCGAATTTCCAAATAAAAAATCTGGTTAACTCTTAATCTTTTCAAGATGAGAGGTGACTGAATGAGAGAGGAATCGTTTCTATGAATTTCAGTCGGTCCTCCCCCCTTTTTTCTCTATTCAGTTCTCTTTAAATAAAATCTGTAACCATACTGTTAGCCGACAACATAGATTGATCTGAAAAATTAAGTTCACTCATGAATGGCAAATCCGCGAATGCAAGGTGCTTTATAAACAAAAACTTTACCGAACGCCTATCGTACAAACACGAAAGCATGTATCTATCCTAAGTGAAATTTTCAACGAATGGGTACAGATATGGAATAAAAAACTTTCAACTGTTTATTGATAATTGTACGGCCCACAACAGTACCACATCACTCAGCGATGTTTATCTTCTGTTTTTGCCTCCCAGCACAACCTCTAAACTTGGCCATAATTAAACGATTTTAGACATTTAACGCAAGGAAGTAGTGATGCAACTCTTAGAAAGCATCAAGAATAGGAATCACACACCTCAAAATTAAGAACTCCCATGACTTTTCGAGATTTCGCCTATTTTGAAGAAGCTTTAGCAGTAACTAACTGACGAGGAAATTTTGACTCCGTAAAAAAAGGAGATGAAGAAGAAATTGATGTACGACGATTAGTTCTAAAATGGCGAAATAATCCATCTACAACGTGTGTCATCTCTTAGCAAAATCGGATGTTTGTTTAAACGTATTTTCTGCTCAGAACATGCTTAACGAAGCCATCGATGAGATCCGTCTTCAAGGATTGCACTATATGAAAATAACCGAATTTTTTTGTTGATCTAATTATATCGTTTGTATTTCCATTCATATTAATACAATTTTGTATTAATTTTGTCATTTCCTATTTTTTATCTCCGATTAATGGAAATCTTGATAATTTGGATATCTCGATAATTCATATTTACCTTTCGAACCCTTGACCATACGAATTATCGAGATTCTACTGTATTTCATTTTAACAATTTCCTTTATTCGGGAAAACTCCAGAATCGTAATCCCAAAATGACGGAGGTCTAGATTTTTAAGGTCAGCCAGGTCCGAAAAAATCTAGATGTCCTCCATGTTGGGGTTACCATTCTGGAGTTTTACTAGTAAATATAGCAATAAACAATATTTAATTACCAAACAATAATTAGTAGGTACGATTTACATACAAATAATGGTGATGAATCCTGATTAAAGAAAAATTGATGATTTATATAAATGATGATGGTACTGAGATATATATCACATAAATTACATGCTTTTAGATGAATGTTTCGAGAATGCACAATACAGTCGGAAGAGTTATAAGATAAATAAAAATAACGATATTTTTATAGCGATTATCGGTGGATATCGATATTTGTTTTTGCGATATATCAAAATATCGAATATCGATATTTTCCTTTCGATGTTCTAACCCTAATGCACACTCATGTCGGTGTAAGATCGGCTTTTCCATCATCCAGCTATCCAAATGTAGACCAGCCTCTTCCTATTTCTTCATCTGGTCATCCTTCCATAATTAAAGTATCTCGGTACCATTGTAACCGAAAATAACAAAATGAAAGAGGAGATAAAGGCAAGAATTGAGAACGGAAACAAATGCTAGTTGTTTAAACTCCGGAAAAGTTTTTCAAAATCGAGGTTTCAAACTCTGAAACTTCAAAATGATGATATATAAGACGGTAATTCTACGAGTTGTAATGTATAGTAGTGAGGAACGGACCTTAACAAAGCAGCAAGTGATGTTACTGAGAACATGGGAGAGAAAGATTCAAAGAATATATCAATATCTGGCCCGACCTCAAAAGGAAATATTTTCCGCATAGAGACTAACGCAGAACTTAAAGACCTATATGGGGAGCCAGGTATAGTTTCTTGTATTAAAAAGGGAAGAATAAGATGATTGGGTCATGTACGACGAATGAATCAAAAAAGGCTCCAAAAGCAGATTATGGAAGAGCCTTTAGAGACTTCAAAAAGGATTTTTGAATTTGAAATAAAAGTGGAAGTATAGTAAACGAGCAAAGTTGTCAATTTTGAGTAATGAGTTGATGGCATCATTACTGCTCACAACGATATAATATGAAACATATGGATCAATCTTAATTAAGGAGCTGGCTATTTTATAATCATCAATTCATCTTTGCAATTCTCATTACTTTAGACAGAGACTCTGTCTAATTCTTTACTAGGATAAGACGATAAACGAATAAATTATTTTTACTATCATTGTAAAACCAGTAAAAGACGAAGATCTGTCGTTTGAAGGCGGATAACACAAGATTGGAGTGAAACCACTAAGTACCCAACGGGACATCAATATGATGGAATCGGTTTATAAAAATACATGTTCGTCCTAATAAGTTGAAACCGGTTAAATGATACCTATCGCTCTGAGAGTTGCCAATATGCCAGCAACAACAGCTAGGATTCGGTTTCATTCCGTATCTATAGAGGCAAGAGAGAGAGAGAAATGCTTTATAAACAGGCAATGCTGCCCAAATACTTTGGGTCGCTACATACACAGCATACTCATCAATCTATTGTTAGACATAATATACATAGCATTCTTTTTTTCCATTTGAATTTAGTCCTAAGCTTGCAATCATGACAAGATTACCTTTCATCTGTATTTTTTTAGTTCTTAAAAACCTTCTATTACTTTTTAATCTATCACTAACTTCTCTTTTCCGGTGATCCTCAACTATTACATACCATATAATAACTTATTTCCATAAATATTATACAAAAAAAAATAAAAAAAATTAAGAACTTATCAAATGTTTGCATAATTACCAAAGCAACAAAATAAATATGAGAAATAATAAATAAATAAAAATATACCATTGAATAACAATAATAACAAATATATTTAAAGGAAAACAATAAAAATCATCATAAATAAATAGTAATAACTAAGATGATTAAATAAAATAGCAAATAATTATTAAAACCAGAAATAATTCAGATTATTACTCCATGAAACACAATATTGTGAATTGATGAAATGGAATTACAAGCATTTTAAAAATGACACCAAAACTTGAACATTCCTTTGAGCAGATATTAAATTCCCAGAGTTGAGACCGTTATTAAGGATCAGCTATTTCCGATTGTTTAATAATCTTAAGAATGCAGGAAAATTAAAAAGAAAAATAAGGATGTCGCGGGAATACCATTCTGTATATTAATCTATATACGACACACCATAATAATATTTTCGTCTAGTTTTTATTGTTATCTTAAATAATATTTACAAGAAAGAAAATGAATTTGTGAGATGTTCTTGAACAAATGGATTCTCTAGATGTCAGGCTCAGTCAAATTTACAAAACTAACTAGAATGCATTGAAATTAAAATAGGTAACAAATAAATGATTAAGCTACTTAGCTTAGTTCAGAAGATAATTAATTTTTGAAAACAAGTAAATACAAAATGCGGAGAAGAAAGGACGAAAAGAAAAAAAATGACCGCAATTAAGTAAAGTAGAATGCAAAAAAAAAATATATATATTATATTATAATTATGATAAACTTTTAAGTTTATTTATTAAGTGGGCTGATTGTCACCAGCTTTCGCACTGTTTCTAATTATAGTTAGTCTGCTAAAAATTACTTGTTAATTATTTTTATAAACGAAGAAATAAATTACGTAATAAAATTAGGAAAACCTTTTAACTTTTTGTAATATGAATAAATATTAGTTAAGAGCGAACGAAAACAATACCGTAAACTGGGGTAACTTTAAACCGTCAGTCTAGATGGAGTAACTTTAGGTCAATCGGGATTTAAATTTCAACTTTTTAAGCTGGCACATTGTTGCCGCCTTTCGTTTAGTTTTTGGTTATATTTATTCTTAAAGACAAGATAGTAACCATGAGCCCGCTAAAAAAGTTCAAATTTGAAATCTCGAATGACATAGAGATATATACATATTCAGTAAACTGATTCAGTAACACTATACTGATATGATCTCATACTACATAAAGTTGTAAGGAATTCTTACTTTGTATTACGCAATTTATTTACTGTATATTTTCATATAAAAAAAAATTCCTGTTTTTTTTTTTATTTGAAGATACAAAAATCCAAAATTCTTAGAAAAATTGTAAATGCCTAATGGTCTACATCGAATCACACTATAAACTATGACAGAAACATTCTAACAATAAATTCTTACATACACCATATTTAACTACTCAACTCAAATTCGCCGCATAATCCACTAGTTCTATCTCTTTTCTCCACCCTGTTATCCGGTCAACATGTAATAGATATTAAAACCATTAATACAAATTCATTGTTAAAATTCAAGAAACACTCTTAGGCAGATAAAGGGCATAAAAACAACGGTATAGAATCTGCTGGATTGAACACAGTAGCAACTACAATATAAAACAATAAATAAATAATAAAAACAAATTAAATATATATGTGCATATTCACAATAGATCCAATTAAAAAAAAAACTTTACAGAATTCGTATTGAATGCAAATTAATGAAATTGTTATAAGTGAGATCTATATATTTCTTAGATCGCTGGAAAGCGAGTCATAATACGCTAATTACAGTACTTGTGGAATTGGAGATTTTTCTATCCTCTTTATCCTAGGAAGTTAAACATAGAAATTGCTGATTATTGCCTCTAGTAGTTCTAGCCCATAAGATCTTTCATTAGGTTATTTTAGTGTGAAGTGTGTTTTATGGGGATTCTGTCTGGCCCATAATGTAAAATGAAATATGTATTGTATAACGAATCGAAAATTTCAATTTCAATCGAAGAAGATTTTTTTATGGCAATAACAAGAATTTAAATACATAAGAAAATACATCCTAAAATCCTATAGAGTATACACAATAAACGAAAATTAAGTTTTCATTTACTTCGAACTGAAAAATGGAACATTAGTGTTCATCTTTAAAACATTTAACTTTACATTATTTTCAGACAAATTAATAGAACAATAGTTTTACAATAGTCTGTTATTTGAAGAAATAATGGAGTAGTTCTCAACAGTAGATATAATATTCAAAAGTTAATTGCACCGAGCAGATTAAAATTGCAGATCCGCCTGCAGGTAGCACAGAGGGAGAAGTTCTAAGCGTTTTATTTTGTTTTCATTGGATCTATAAATATGTATAAGGGGAATAATCCAGGGAGCATTGTTCGTTTTATTGTCAGCTGAGCTACAGGATTCCCCGCCCCTTAACCAAGTTGCCTAATTCATTCGAATAAGTTCCTCAACTCTCTCGAGGCATTGGAGGGTGATGTCTTCCAAAGTTGGCCTTTATTCCACAGTTGACATATTGTTGCAGACTTGGATAGAAATCATACAATAACAGGGGAGATTATGAAAGGTAACACAGTGAAATGTAAAATCTAACACCTCTAGCGGATTTCATTAAGTTCTACAATATTATAAATAATAAATAACGTCTCTAATAAATAATAACGCCTCTAATCAAGCTTCATGGCCACGATTATCATACCTAAGTACATAATAAGAGGACGAAATAGCACATGGATGAGGGATCTACTGCGAAAGTGACTAGATGTTTTACAATGGTATGAGGGATAGACAAAAAAAAAAGAAATTTCATTTTGATCAAATATTGTATGTAGACTTCGTAAAAATGTAAATATTTAATAAAAATAAAATTTAAATTATTTAATAAAAATAAAATATTGTACAACGTGGGACAATTTGAGGGAAAGTTTAAGATGTGAGACAAAATTTGTAAGGTCCAAATGTGGAACAGTCTCACTTAACCGAGTGGAACCTCTGGTCATCTTAACCTATGCTTAAAAAAATCATACAATAATAGCAGAATGTGAACATGATTTGGACGTTAATAAGAGACCAGTATTTCAAAAATTCCACTCAATCAAATAAAACAAACAATTAATTTTCCAGAGATACTAGATCTTTTTTTTTTTTCTAATACGAATTTTGCTGTTAATGGAAAAACGAAACAGATTATCGGGGATATTAACTTGCTATAACCATTGTATATAACTATATATTATAATTATTACTTCATTTTTGCCCTTATGGACAGTGTTTGAACTTAAATATCTCATGACATAATTTTTACTTCTTTCCTTCTTCTTCTAATCCCAAAATCTCTTCATCCTTTGGCTGTGATTCATCCTGTTTCCTTTGTGCTGTCCACAATTTTTCTATCTTCTTCCTTGAAAATTGGGCATTCTTAATTTTGTTTCTGAATTTTTCTCTGTCTCATATCATTTGCTTGTTGATTCCCAATTTATTCAAGTCGTCCTCTATTTCATGGTACCAATTTGTTTTCCTACTTTCAAATTATAATTATAATATAATATAATAACACAGAGGTTATATATATATATATATATATATATATATATATATATATATATATATATATATATATATATATATATATATGTGTACTCTCAAAGGATGAAACTGGTAGTATTCAATCTTATTTTTGGTATTGACTCGGCATGTCAAAATCCTTTGAATATTTACAAGAAAGCTATGCCAGACAGTCAAACAATGCTCCATGTATCTCCAGTGTCCTCGAAGACGATGTAAAGATTGCCATGAGAGAACAAGATAATAGTACATCACTTGTAATGTGGGTTTGCAAATTCATTGTCGGTACTCGTATTCTTAAAATTAAAAAAATAAAGTAAACACCATTTCGTAAAATTTGTAATGATGACAGTGTTTATTGACTCCTCCCTCCACCCAACAACTTTGAAATTGTTCATTTATTTTAATAAATTGCTACCACTGCTCTGTATTATGTTTTTTCAATGATTCTGTTACTTTTGGATAAGGCGAGTTATTATAATTGGTTTGGAAAAAGAGGAGTGTTTAAAAAGTTAGATCTTACGACACGATCCAACACAGATTTGAAAACTCAAATCCAAGGAAAATCCACAATCGTAGAGGAAAAGCCCTACTTATAACATTGAAGTAATACGTCGTACTTGTAATGATATTATTTTAAAAAAATATTAAAACATGTTTTGAGTAAGTAAATTAAAAAGTAGACGAAATGATAATTTGAAATATTGACAGCATTTACACGTGAGTGAAAATCCATAGCTGTAAAACGCTAATGAACTTTGTACGGATTATTTCCTTATTCAGCTAAACATTACACGTCCCAACGCTAAAAGAAATATAACTTCCAGATGATTACAGACAAGGAATCACGTCATCTGACAAGTAAATGAACAACGTGGACCAACAATTTTTGTACCAATTACAATGTCGAAACAAAGTCCACAGAATTATGACGTCATTTAGTGTAAGGTAAATGAAAAATTCGACTAACGAAAAAAAAATATTGCTGATGAAAATGAGCAGCTGATGGTAGCAGAACCCTTCAAAGAAGCACGAGAAATCAGGAAAAAAGGGAATGTCCAATGTTTCTTGGAATAATTACCAACAAGTTTATGAATGTTAACTGAATTGGGAGGATGTAGTTTTTAGATTTTACAATTGCAATGTCATCGATTAGGTTTATTGGTTAATAAAATAAAACAGCTGGAACTCCAATAGCAATCGAGAGAATGAAGTTTCCTCGTGAACAACTCGCAGTTGGTCCAGGAAAAGGGATATTCATTTAAAGATAGTATGGAACTTACGCATACATTTAAACTCTAAGATATTCTTATAAGTACGAAATGAGAAAGACCTGAAAAACATAACAGAGCAATTAGAACATAAAAATGACCTCAGGATGATAAAAATGTATTTTAATTGATAGCCAAATAATTTTATATCTTTGCATCTATTACAATTACTTTAACTTTGCATTTAGAATTACTTCAATTTTTAAAACCGACTTATTTCAATTATTTCAAATAAATTAGTTTTTCAAAATTAAGTTTCTACATTTATTTTACAACTTTCCAACATATATAAAAGCTTTGCAAATTCGGAATAAAAGAACAAATGAAAGCTTGTGCAAGCCAATTCAATTAAACCATGCATACGCTTGCACCTATGAACCCTGACCCATTGTTTGTAAAGCGTATAAACAACAAAACTTTATGAGTTGCATTCGTCAACCATCCAAATTAAGAAATCAACTGTGTTATTTCAAGAAAAGTGGTTACTACAACGTGTGCTCAGCAATCATCTACTTATAGTTTTTGATCAACAACAGTAATGGAACTTGCTACCAAAGGAGGATATGGAAATGCGAAAATAAAAACTAATTTTCTACCGTTCTGAGATGTTCATTTTTGCTTAATAAAACAATCGTTCCATTTACTTCTCTCTGTGGGATTTTTTTTTTGGACAGAAGTGGAGTTGTCCACATTTGGAGGCAAACTCCTCAATTACATATTCAACTAAGCTTCTCTTAAACATTGGACGCTCCTATTAAAAAAAAGAAAAGAAAAAATGAAAACATTTCCTGGGCTACAAATTGAACAGAAAAATTGAGTTCAATACTTGTTAATACATGGCGAATTTATTCTCTAAACAACAAAACGAATCGTCGCTAACATCACAATGCCCAGTGTCGTATGTTGCTGAATATAGTGGGTGGGTGATAGCCAATTAAAGTTCCAGAGAAAGTATTTAATTTGTTTTTTTATTAACTTATTTTTTAGTTTATTAATGCAAGTATTTCATATTTAACTAGTACTTTTATCATTTTTATAACACCCAAACATTTAAACATTTTAGTATTCGTCTTCTAGCAGCCCAATAAAGTTTATCCACTTTGTAGTAGGCGTTGTAAGATTCCTTAAGAGCATTCTTGAGGTCCTGATGAGCAGGATACAAAACTCAAGGTGCCGTCCGATCTTATCCACGTTACAACAAAGGGGTACCTTAAGATTTTCTGATACTCCTTTGCGATTTAGGTATTTCTGGAGGTATTCCTGGCCGTTTAGTAAATGGAAGCAGGCAAGGTTACTGAGCCCTTGTTAAATTCTGAGGAATGTAGCCATTCCCACTTGGTGCTTGCCACTGAATTTCCGCAGCTTTCTTTGCATACTCCTGATGAAAATGTTGGAAGAAGGTTCCTGGGATAATTCTTTTAGCGGAGCCAATGTAAAGTGGGAAATCAAAACACATTTTAGTAATCACCACTTATTCTAGTTATGATAACAAATCATATATGAATGGTCATAAATATTGTATTAACAATTATTATAAATTAACACAGTTAAAAAAACAATTTACTGATAACAACTATGCAAATTATTAATATATTTAACTTAGGCATTTCTTATTTTTTAATTTATCATATATATTTATAGTATTAATAAACCAGCCAGTACTTGTTGCATTAGAATTTCTCACTTCTGTGAGGTCGACCCCTCAAAGATAATGTAATATATTAATAATTGAATGAACTCAAAATAACTATACTATATGGACTTCAAATATAAAAAAAAAAATAATAGAAGAAAGAAGAAAAATCAGGACTCTTCTTATAAAGATATCGAGTTAACAGTATAACATAAACTGAAATAACAAAACAAAATTTTCATAATCATAAAAGCTCATATCTGCTAACGTGTAATAATCTGAAAATGTTGAAAATTTTTTTATAAAACGAATAGAGCATTGAAATTATTGAAAAAGTAATAAGTTATTACGAAAGATAGAGGCATTTTAAATATTAAGAAAATATATTGATAAATGAGGAAAATAAAAAAAATATCCATTTCTGAAAATATAAAAGGGGAACCCAAGATAAAGTAAAATACGAAATTGAGAAGAACAACTTTCCTTGAAGATCGAAGTTTTATGAGTTTTTTCAAGGAGCATCGGTTTCTACAGAAGCTTCGGTTATCAACTCCCAACTTATCAACTTCATACGCCAATTCAACTCCACTTCTGTTCCCATCGGGAGAAATATGATATATAAGAAACGATATAATACTTGAAAATGATAAAAAAAAATGAATTCCTAAAATCATTACGAACTCAGTGTTGAATATGTAGTATAAAAAAAGAACAACTACGGTATATCTTCATGCTTTATAAATGTCTTACTAACATACGACAATAAGTTGTTTGGAAAATTTGCAATTAATAATTGTAATTGTTTTCAAATCCATCCAAATATAATAGCCGATGCCTAAACTTAACACTTTGCCTGCAATTCCATTGGAGTATGAAAAACAAAGGAACTAGGCGTTGATAAATGAACCGCATAAACTAAAGATTTACAACAGCAATGAAATAATATTAGCACAAAATTTTAATTTTAGAGCCAAAAGTAGAAACTGTTATGGGCTAATCTACTATCGATTATCTCTTTTGAAATTTTTATTATAAACAATCATAACAATTAAAATAAATGGTAAAGATATTAAAAGCTGAGTGTTACATATTAAATTAGTAAATACTGGTAAAGACTAAATTGGTAAAGGCATTCATATTACCGCATTGCAAATCAAGCGCAACATCTTGTAATTATGATTCCAATCAAACTTGCTCGCCAAGATAGATCATCTTGGTTTTAATGCAAGACTGAACTAATGAGGAGAGGAATGTTAATAGATCACTTAACGGAATTATTTGGCACCAAAGTTCAACATTGTCTCAGCCGTTCAAGATGAATTTTGAAAATTCCATAGTTTCTGAAACACGATGCATTACATACATACACGATACACTCTACCGTGTGTACTGACGAGAATATTTATTACTTCCTTTTATTGACTTTATAAAACCAAATAACAGTATACACTTATATCCTTAGTTATATCTAGTATATTATAGGTATAAAAACAAAATAAAAACTGAACTAACCAGGTCAAAGTCATAGGGACCACTGAGAATAGAAAAACTTTAAAAAAATGTCATATTACTAACAGTATAGAGAAATAATACCCCTAGTACAGCCCCCCTAATAAACTACATCAGGGGTTCCCAGACTTACTAATACGAACTAATTTACACAAGTTTATTTAAGAAATAAAACAATAGATTTTACAGAATATTTTCTTAAGAAAATGATAAATTGAGAATACAATTCAAAAATCCAAAATCGAAATTTATCAATTTCACATAGCAAAAAAAAACAGTATGAAAAATGAAAATAAACCAAATTCTGCAAATAAAATGTATCCACCAAAAATAAGAAATCTGGTCATTAAGAAGATAAATATCCATGGTTTTCAGTTGGAAGCAAGTAGTTTACTTACAATCAGGGCATCAATAAACCTCAACTTGATTCTTAAGTCCTCTTTCTTTTTTTTAATCAAAGATCGTTTTAGTTCATCTTATAAATAGTACATTCAATAAATGCTATAAAACTGTAATCCCTCATTGAACGAGTTGAAAAGATAATTTTCCCCATAACGTTAAAATGTTCGAGTACCGCCCGGAACTTCCTTGCGTTCATCAACCAGTGGTACGCATACCGAGATTTAGGAAATTCTGAACTATATTAATACCTGGCCTGTACCATATAACCAAAAAACCTAACAAAAATGTTTGACTTCAGTCCGTACTTGATATGAAAAACCATTTCCAGGCTAACCGTTATATAAGTTTACTGTCATACAAGGAGATAATCTGGTCATTATAATACATAACCACCAGGCTTTTCTTCAATGGATTTCAGGACGATGCACCATACTTGAAAGGAACCAGGTTTGCTGTTTTTATAAGTTAACCTACAAGTAAAGGACCAAATTTTAATGTGTGCATACATACATACATATATATACACAAATACTGTTAGTCAAACGAAGAAATTAGAACCAATTTGAGTGCAGTAGGCTGGGCACTAAATATTCCATTGGGTTATTAAATTATTATGCAATAATAATTGAACATGGCCTACAGCTTTGAATAGTTGTAAGATATAAGCAAATCTATAATATCTGCAAGAAAGATAATGACAAAAGACGTTATAAGAATAAATCAGTTTTCAAACAAAACTTCATACTTGTCAACACTAAAATTTACTATTTATGGACGACAAATAATATTTTTATAGGACATATAACATTTAAATCTCGGCCTAAAATTTTCAAATTAAATTTAAATTCACTGTGTGATCCTGATTAAGGCCGTTGGTATATAATAAGAATAGACCCGATAAAATAATATTATTTGTGATCCATAAATAGTAAATTTTAGAGATAACATATTTTTTAAATGGAATAATTACATTTTAGAGCAATCTCAAGGTAATATTGAATTATATTTCCTGAAAAACTATTCCTCTACGGAGTGAAGTATACTAACAAAATTTTATTATTCAAAACTGGCGTCAGAAAAACCCCTAATTCAAAGTTTCGTGCGAATCTGAAAATAAAAATATTTGACGCAAATTCCGACAAGGGAATAAATACTCTTTTAAAGATTCATGAATTTATGTAGATTTAAGAAAATGCCCATAAATCAGGAACGATTCAAACCAAATTTGGGTCACCCGTAAAGGTTCTTAATCTACGCGATCTTCTGTTCATATGTATGTGTGGAAAGAAGAAATTTCCCTCTTTTCAAAGAATCCAAGGAAAAAGAAATCGTTTAAACTGGAGACGAGATACAGAGTTCTAAATCGAAACATAATTTCGTGGCAAACAAATTTTGAACACCCTCGAAACTGAAAAAAAAAATTATTTTTCCTTAACGATGAGGTTTTCAACATGTAGGTCTTTTGGTGAGCTGGATCAAAATTTGCCATAATTTTTGGTGTGAACAAATCTATAAGGCTTCTTCTTCTTCTTAGGCGCGACAGACGCACAAGGCGGTCCTTGGCCTGCTCAATCACTCTTGGCTAGTCTTGACGGTCCGTAGCAAGGCTCAGAGACACGTTAAGATTTCGGAGGTCCTCTGAGACCACCTCTGAGGTCCTCTGAGACCACGAGGCCTTCCATCTGCCTCGTGGCCTCCCTCGAGCTCTCACTCCTTCTGGACAATCCTTATATAACCCTTTGACGGTTCTGCCATCATCCATTCTATGGAAGTGACCCAACCACTTTAGACGTTGTATTCTGATATAGTCGGAGAGCTTCACATCGTCATATAGGGAATATACTTCTCTATTCTTTCTAAGACTGTATACCCCATTTTCTTTCACAGATCCCAGGATGCGGCTTAATATTTTGCGCTCAAAGATGTCGATTTTTTCAGCTGCTGATTTTTTTAGTACCCATGTCTCATTTGCATATGCTGCAACTGGTCTAATGAGGGTCTTATATAGCCTTAACTTGGTTAAGCGGCTAACTAATCTACTTCTCATAAGATGAGCTATTGACAAAAAAGCTTTATTGGCCGAGATAATGCGTGCCTGGATCTCCTCCTCCTCCACCAATGCTTCATTATACTGTGCACAAAGATACTTATAAGGCTAGTTTCAATTAATTTGGCAAAAATCAATTATTTTTTAATTTTGTACTTTTCCTTTAATACACATTTAAAAACAAATGTTTTAGTGGCTGATATAAATTTATGGGTGGCTGATATAAATTTATGGGTGGCTGATAATAATAAAGAAATCGCCTGTAAGTAAGTGGTAATAAATCAAACAAGATAGATGAAAATAAGAAAAATAAATTAATTTAGAATCAGCTTTTACATAATTATGCATGAAAAATTCAGGTTTTATGCAAAAAAAATGAATTTTTCATCTTCATCACATTGCAGGTATTTCAAACACAATTACAGCTGCGGGCCGCAACATACTTGCAAATTTTGTTAAAAAGAAATTTTAAAGTGAATATGGGAGTGAAATTAAAGCATTATGTGTAATTAAGTGAATTCAGGATAACGATCGATAAAATTGCTTTACAATCGTATTTTTTCATTTTACTTCGGAATATTGTGGGCCACAAAAAATTACGGGGACGCGTGTTTGACATCCCAGCGCTAGAAAGACAAAACGCCTATATTTTTTATTTTTGGACGACTGACACGACATCAAGTAACTGGGCGTACGTGACTCTACCGCAACTGTAGAGTGACTTAAACGAAAAATGTATTTTTTTACATTTAATATGATACAGTTGACAGTAGGATCAACCACGGTTAGATACTACCTTATAAAAATATATTAGGAAAACACTTCTTACTAAAACGATTTGACGTAATTCATAAAAATAACTTAAAAAAAAAAAAAAAGGAAATCTAAAATAAATCCTTATTATGTAAATCGAGCTCAGAAATACTTTTTTCCTGTTTAAGACAACTTTTTTTTCAGTGTTGGACTTTAAATTTTGGGTTTCCAACACATCTAAGTGATATTTTAAATCAATCACATGGCAGCCATAAATTTCTTGGAAATGAACCATGAGTACCTTTCTGGTTCATTATTTTCAGTAAAGAACCTTTGTAATCGGCAAGGAAAAAAAATATTAACCACCCTCTCCTAAAATATTGAGTTTTTACATTTCAAGATACGCAGAATACAAATATCGAGTAAAAAAAAATCCGCCCATACTATTATTGATTTTCGTTTTTGTCAATCGAAAGATAATAAAATTACCTACAAAAATATACAAAAAAAAAATAAAATAAAATCTTCATAATCGATGCAGTTTCAGCAGAGATAAAACGTATTGAAGTTTGCGGACTAATTCCGAGGCGCTCAGTGAGCCTTGGTCTCCTGAGTTATTCTTTTCCACTCCTACGCCTCTCTCTTTCAATCGTGGATTCCAAGTTTCCTCCCATCTACAGCTCATCCTCCACTTCCACCATCCTGTTGGCCTTTCCTCTTCCCATTTCACAATGAAGAGCGCCACCAATGTAATCCTCGATACGCCTTCACTCTCTATTCTGACCACAAATCTCGGATACCTTAGCCTTACTAGTCTTAACATATTGGCTGTAGAGAAAAGCCGTGTGAAAGGACACAACAAATGGTTTTGCTATATAACAATTTGAAATAATAAACCATTGTGTAATAATAATTTTGTTTTGATTGAAAACTAGTTTCGAATGGTATACATTCATTTTCAGTTCTAAAAACACACAAAAAAAAAAAACCAATTCAAAATACAGTTTGGTATTATTATTTATATTAAATTAAATATATATACGTATTATAAAATATTTATGGAATTAATTAAGAAAAAGAAATCAAATACATGTTAGTACTCACTAAGGTTTAAGTAGATTATATCAAACAGAAAAGTTTGTATTGGTTTCTTCTCGCACTAAAGTAGCAATGGAAAAAAAAGATAAAATCGAAACTAGTTTTCAATAAATAACGTGTAATAAAGAAGTGGCAAATAATTCATCAATCCCTAATTAGATTATTGTAAAATGAACGAAATACAGCGTTGAGTATTGTAATCAGTTTGATTTTGTTAAATCATTGTAAACAAGACTATAACAACAAAAACACCAGTCATTGATGTAAATTGATATGTAACAAAAACATGACTTGACTTGACATGAACAAGAACATGACAGACTAGGTTTAAAGGAATTAGGAGATGATGAAATTAGCATTTAAAAAATCACCTTAATAAAATCAACGGCTATTCGTCAATCTTTTCAACTGAAAGTAAAGAATAAACTCAAAAAAATAGAATAAACTCAACTATTCAAAATATTAAAAAAAAAAAAAAGAATAAACTCGACAGTTTATTGGCTACAATTATGTTTATTGAAAAGTTATGGGAAAGGTTATTTTGGGAGGGATTTCCGAATTATTTGAGGCATATTATTATTTTATATTATTTTATCGCGAAATAAATTCAATTTCTTTAAATAATGATTGAAATTTATTATCAGAAGAAATAAACTTAACAAGTAGAAGAACCGGAACCGAGGTTTCCTATGGGGATTTCAGAGTCATAAATACTCTAGTACAGGAATTCCGATAGATTCTCAAAAATTGCAATTAATTACATATATACATACAGATGAATAAATGAATCGTTGAATTCAGAAAAACAATAAGCCACTTTCTAGGATATTGTTAAAATTCAACAGATTTACATTCTGTCGAGAAATAGGCGTGTTATGAGAGCAGAGGCCATTAAGTTCGACGAATTTTTAAACTGAACGTGAAAAGTGAGGTATGAAATTTCTCAACTCAACGATTCAAATGATTTTACTACATAGTTAAATAGCCTTTATAATGAAAAATACAAAATTATGTCAAAGAAGAGGGTATTTTGATCCTTACAAACACTTCAAAACCATTCATCATAGTTATCTATTAACATGGAAGATCTTAGTGTCGGGCTGATGGGAATCAATTCCTTCCTTAACCATACTGGTAGAAATCATTAACACCATCTTTGTGTGAAAGGTAAAAATTTTGTCGTAAGTGGAGCAGAATGGGAATCAAAGGATTAAATACTTCAAAAATGATTTTTCCTCCCAAAAGCTAATCAATTATTTCTCATTGTATAACAGGTAATTCTTGGATTGAAAATCTTCGATCACTATGTTGGGAAGGGGCTCAGTATTATTCCGTGTACAGAAGAAATCATAAGTAATGAAAAAAAAAATGGAAAATAAAACAAGAGGCGTTTACCCCCTCCATTTCAATTTAGTGTATTCACACATTTATTCTTTGTGAATACAGGCGGTGCTCATTTATTTTTTAATAACGATATGTTAAATAAATCTTAAATAATAATATACAACATATGTTATATAATAATATTTAATATAATATATGTTTTAATGTATGTGTGTGTGTGTGTGTGTATATAAGAATAAATATTTTAACTCATTTTTTTAAAATGTATTTTATCAATTTATATATACATATATATTTATTAATTATAGCTCTCTGTAGTTCTTTAATTTCTTTTCTGATTTCAATTTTCGATACACCTTTAATTAACTTTATTTTTCACTTCCAGCGTAATTGAATGCTGTTTCCGTTAAATACAACCAATGTTTTTATTTTCCTTCGCAAAATACCTAACGTATTTCGCATTTCACAAGGACTGGAATTAACTGAAGATATAACATTACAAAGTAAAAAAATAAAGGGATTCTTAGAAATATTTATTTGTAAATACCTATTCAATAAAATAAGTGGGAAGTTCACTCATATCGGCTGTGCTTGTTTTCGGGAAAGCATTATGTTGGATTCATCGAATTTGGTCTATCAAACATATTCCCATAATGCTCATCCCTTCTATACTTTTATAGCTTATATATTTATAGCTTATTTAAGTGAAGATTTATTTTTTAGCAGCTTTGTTCCTTAAAAAAAAGTTCAATTTTTTTTTTTAAGAGACATGACTCCGAAACGAGTTAAAACGGGCAGATGTAAAAAGGGGACTGCCTTTATCCGGATGAGAAGCAAAATAAGCATACCAACAAAGGCATTCACACTCAAAAAACCCTCGGTGATTGCAAATATTATAGCACAAGTAAAGAGAATAATGAAAAATAGTTGAGTAAAGGATATGACGAAAAAAAAAAACGCTCTTTAATACATATAAAATAAACTTCATAAAAGAGATATATTAGAGAAGCTCAGATCCTACTCATTTAAATGATTTCGTTTTATCTGTATCAATACTCTTAATAAATAAATATTATTAACAAATATATCGCTGGTTATTTATATATATATATATATATATATATATATATATATATATATATATATATATATATATTTATATTATATATATATATATATATATATATATATATATATATATATTTATGTTTTATATGATACCGAAGTCATTTACATAACTGAATATAATTCTATGTCCAAAAGTAATCAGTAATCCTTCTATAGGAAAAAAAAGCAAGAGATAACATTAAAAATAAATTCACTACGACACGTACAACAAAACATTGATTGAAAGTAGATATGCAGGTGCAAACATCTATGATCATATATATGCATATATATAAAATGGTAAAACAAGGACTGCCTTTATATATTTATATATAAATGCCTTTACATATATATATATATATATATATATATATATATATATATATATATATATATATATATATATATATATATATATATATATATATATATATATATCAGAAGTCTAGAAAGCATACCAACACCGGCATTAATCACACTCAAAAAAGCCTCCATGATTGTTAATATTATTGCTATTATAATATTATTGTAACTATTTTATATATATTTATATATATATATATATATATATATATATATATATATATATATATATATATATATATATATATATTTATATTAAATTAAAAATCAATGGTCTGTTTTTTATAACACTTATTGCATTATTTAATTATCATGGGGCTAATTGCAGCCTAATGTTTTGGACATACTTGTTTTGGATTATTCATTCTAACTTTAACTGACATTTTAAATATATATAATATTTTATATATATATATATATATATATATATATATATATAATATTAATATATATGTACACCGATCGATAAAACGTCAGTTAAAGTTAGAATGAATAATCCAAAACAAGTATGTCCAAAACATTAGGCTGCAATTAGCCCCATGATGATTAAATAATGCAGTAAGTGTTATAAAAAACAGACCATTGATTTTTAATTTTAACGGTAATCTATAATAAATATACTTATTTTATAATAAGCCTATCATCTGTTCAGCGCAAGAGCACATTAAAAATTTACGGTGCGGCAAAGAAGTTACTCAAAAGAAATGAGTAACTCAATAAATTTTAATAGCTTCCAATACCCTTTACTAGATTAAAGTGACTGTCAGGTACTCTCATATTAAAATTGGGGTAGAAATAACCTTTAGAACATTTATCCCATGGTATGAATTAAAAAAAAAAACCTTAAATATCCTAATACAAGGCGTTCTAGAATATTTAATCTTAAACAAAGAAATTCAAATTACTTATTAAGTAAGGCAAAGAAAATCCTCGGTATTTCAAAAAACGTTTTACTAATTTTGTGAAATTACGGTCCAAGCAATAGAAAAAAAAATAAATAAGAAAAACGCATTTTAGTGTTAAAAAAATAAGGAAATATAATTAAAATTTTGTCTTAAATGAAAACATTTCTTATCTTACTATTGAACTAGTTCTGAATTATTAAAAAAAAAACCTTTGAAATAAAGAGTAATAGTATTAATAATATGAACGTGCAAAAACTGGGAGGAGTATGTGTTTAAGAAAGATGTGCTTTCTCTAGTTGACGCACTTTTTATATGATGGTGTGAGGTGTCTTATATTATATCCGCTTAGGCCGCGCGATGTGGAGACCACACCGCGATTCTCAATTTTAGGTACACGGGGTATGATCATCACTCCTACGCCCGGCCTGTGTGAGTTGCCTCTAAGTAGGCTGAAGGGGCTCACATACCCGGAGGGGCGCAATGAATTATTTTATTTAATTAAATTAAATTCATGCCGGTGGCGGGATTAGAACTCACAACCTTTGGGTTTATGAGTAAGTTCGTTTCCTCTCGGCCACCCCGAAATATTTATATATTTTCTTTTTTTTCTTCGCGAACCGGCCATCTAAGCACCACGCAGATATCACTGTTTAGTTCTCTTTCTCACCACACTCTCACTTTTCTTCTTCCTCCAAACAGTCTTCATTCTCTCCGATTGTTGCATTCCTCTCTCTTCCGTCCAATTGCTATTCCCACGTTTTACTTTCTCTTCAACTAGAACTTTAATGCAGTTGAGTCGTTCTCTGTATCCGTCTCCATCCTGGCAGTCTTCGTCTGTGATTCCAAGTCTTCTTAATTCTTCCTTCATCTGCTTGGTATAACAACTCTGTCTTTTCAGGTTATATATTTTGTCAAAGATCTGTTTATTTGTTCTTTGAGGATTCATTCTAATCATGTGGCCGTAGAATTTCAGTCGTCTCTTCCTTATAGTTGTTTCCAGAGCTTCTACCTGCTCATAAATTTCCTTGTTTGATCTCAATCTGTAGTTTCCATTTACTATTCTTGGACCATAGATTCTTCGTAATATCCTTCTTTCGATTATCAGAAGTTTCCAGGCTTGTTAAGGTTGCAGTTTCCATTCCATACAGTATCACTGGTTTTACCACAGCATTATAGCGCTATATTTTTGCATTAATGGACACGATTTTTTTTGTTGTACATGCGTTTAGTGATGAAATTTAGTTTCTCCAGTTTCAGTCTTTTATGTTCCATTGTAGGTTTATCGGTTCCATTGTTGCTGATAATCTCTCCGAGGTATTTGAACTGTTTTGTGACTTTGATCTGTCCGTATTTGGTCTTCACTGTTTTCTTCGTATAATTTTTCTTGGTCGTCATTATTTCTGTTTTCTGGAAGGAGATCTGGAATCCAGCTTTCTCTGCTATTTCCTATCAATGAACTCATTGATTTGTGTTACAGCTTCTTGTTCAGTGCCAGCTAAGAGAGCCAGGTCGTCTGCAAAGGCCAGACATTTGGGATTGACGTTTTTGTTCTTTGATCCAATTATAGCACCAGAGTAGTTTTCTTGCCAGAACGTCTTCATTATCTTATCCAAAACCACATTAAACAGCATCTGTGAAAGGCAATCACCTTGTCTTAGTCCTTTCCTCACATGAAATGGTTTACTGATCTCTCTCTGAAATTTTATTTTTGATACAGTGTTTGTGAGTGTTAATTTGATCAGGTTTAAGATTTTTTGATCAACTCCATATTCTCTCAGTACTTCGACTAGTGTTTCTCTGTCTACTGAGTCTCAGGCCTTTTTTAAATCAACAAAAGCTATGAGCATGTCTTTAGCTCGTGTGGTGTAATGCTTACTGATCATTTACAAGCTCAGTATTTGTTCTGGACAAGAGCGCTCTCTCCTGAAGCCTCCTTGGTATTCTCCCAGATTTGAATCAAGTTGAGATTCAAGTCTATTTAGTAGTATTTTAGAGAAGATTTTGTAAGTAACAGGTAGGAGTGATATACCTCGATAGTTGTATATGTCTGTTTTTGGTCCTTTTTTATGCAATGGATGTATGAGTGCCACTAGCCAATCCTCTGGTATCTTTTCCTCTATCCAAATTTCTTGAAACAGTTTTGTTGTTTTAGCGATAAAAGCATCATTGGCCATCTTCCAGAGTTCAGCTATTATTCCATATTCTCCAGATGCTTTGCTATTTTTCAATGAATTTATTGCCTCTCTTACTTCTGCTTCATCCGGTGGTTCAGAATTTGGATTGTTTAGTGTCTCTATTTTTAGTTTTAGTTTTTCCCGAGGTGTTTCGCAGTTGAGGAGTTCTTCAAAATAATTGGCAAGGATCTCACAGTTGTCTTGGTTATTAAGAGCCAAAGTTCCATCCTTTCTCTTGAAATTGAGGCTAGGTGCTATATAACCATTTATTTTGTTCTTTAAGCTATATATATATATATATATATATATATATATATATATATATATATATGTATATATATATATATATATATGTATATATATATATATATATATATATATATATATATATATATATATATATATATTTATTCTGTTGGCACTGTAGACTGTGGAGATCCTTGGCCGCGCGATGTGGAGACCACACCGCGATTCTCAATTTAGGTACACGGGATAGGGTCATCACTCCTACGCCCGGCCTTTTTGTGAGTTGCCTCCAAGTAGGCTGACGGGCCTCACTACCGGGGGGAGCGGGATAAATTGCTTGAAGTATTTAATTTAATTAAATTAAAGTCATGCCGGTTGCCGGGATTCGAACTCACAACCTTTGGGTTTGTAAGTAAGTGCGTTAACCCGCTCGGCCATCTCGACCCCCTATATATGTGTATATATTATATATATATATATATATATATATATATATATATATATATATATATATATATATATATAGATATAGATAACTGTGTGTGTGTTCTGATTTAGTCATTTTTTATTATTAATATTTTCTTAAGGGTTAATCAAATTGAATAGAATTCATATATGATATAATATATTTATATATAGAAATAATTATTATTAGAAATCTACCAAGAAAAAAAAAATATACCACACCTCAATATTTTACATTTCCAAATGTCCATGTAGAATCCAAAAATCGTGTTTTCGTAACATACAATCTAAAGTAAATCGAATTCCCTACAAAACGAAACAAAAATAATCGAAATCGGAGCAGTATTAACGGAGATTCAGGAAATGTTACTTCATTACACGGACGAATGATCCCTATCTTCTCTTATATATTATTTCTGTTGGAGAGATCCCTTTTCCAGGAGAACAACTGAACCGATTGACGAGCAGGAGGTATCGTCGGAAAGAGGTTTTTACTTACACTGTGCGAATCTACCTGCGAATTGTTGTAAATGCTGTAATTAATCTTAAATTAATTAAAAACCAGAATGTGCACCAATGGTTGCGTAGGTGATGAGAGTGCCATCATTTTTGTTGTTTTGGTTACTTGTAATCTAAAGTTAATCAAATTCCCTAAAAAACGAAA
Source organism: Rhaphigaster nebulosa (assembly GCA_948150685.1). NCBI lineage: Eukaryota > Metazoa > Arthropoda > Insecta > Hemiptera > Pentatomidae > Rhaphigaster > Rhaphigaster nebulosa. Next base: position 51,209,537 of record OX411308.1, on the reverse strand, counting down.
CAAAAATCACCGAATCCGGACCAGTTTTAACGGAGATGTAGCCTATTGAACCTTTTAGACATGCTTAATACAAAAAAATAAAAAAATCATGGACGGACTACATCATTGCGATCTAGCGAACATATTTTGTCTTGGACTCATACTCAAAGCGAAAAGAAAAAAAAGTTAAAATTCCTATTAGATGTTGAACTACTAATATTTATTTTCGCAATATGTGCGTTTATTTTCATTGATAGATATCTTTGACATTTTAATTTCTCTCTTTTTTATCATTTTTAAAATCTTTGAACACAGATATCAAGGATTTCAGCAAAGTTATCAAGCTTATATTTTACCTGACATTTAAAGGAAATGTTTATAACCTTAATATTATAACAAACAATGAAATTTTGCTCCCTCCATTATTGTAGGTACCGACAGTGCGTTTGCGCAATATTCTAAAACCTCTTTTTTCCTAGAGTGTTGCGCCAAAATGGCTACGGCAATTTTAATAGAACTTGCATTTAGTCTTCTCGTTAAAGGCATTTAAGTATCCATACATGAAATACAACCCGAAGAAAAAACAGAAAAATGTTATGAAGAATATAATTTTAATAATTTTATAATAATTTTATTTGCGCATAAATCGAAAAGGATAAATTTTTCGTCGATTTTACAATTGCTCATTTGAAAGATAATCAAATTCCCTATAAAACTAAAAACATATTAATCCAATATGGGTTCAAGGAACCGAGAAAAAAAAAATTAAAACCTTGAAAACGCTTTATTTTATATTCAGAGTTTAAAAAGCGATATCGACATGTTTTGTCGTGCAATCTTTTTTTTTTTCAAAGGATATTAAAGGAAAAATATTAAAATAATTGATTTTCTGCCAAATGAATTTAAAAAAGTGTTTAAATAATTAAATAAACTAGCCTTATAGATTTTTTTACACAAAAAATGATGGCAGATTTTGATTCACCACACAAAAAACCTTGATATTTAAAATATCATCGAAAAAAAAAGAAAAGTTTTTCAGTTCCGAGGATGCTCGAAATTTTGGCGCCACGATAAATTATGTTTGGGTTTGAAGCTCTGTATCTTCCCTTCAGATAATCCGACATCGATGTTCTTAGGGTCATTAGAAAGAGAGGAGTTCATCATTTCGTGCACATAAATAGTTATTGCATTATCTCAAAACGTCTATGTGAAAAATTCGATAGCAAAATAAAAACCATATTGAGATTTTTTGCGAATAACGTTGGTCCTAAAAAACGTAGAAAAGCCACAGATAAAGTAAATAGCGTAGCTCAAGAACCTTTACTGACAAACCAAATTTGGTTTGAATCATTGAAACGGTTCCTGATTTATAGACATTTTTTTTTAATCTTAAAACATTTTAATTTTAGATTAGCGCGAAAATTTGAATATAGGGTTTTTTTTTTACAGTTCTAAAACCAAATTTGGCGTTTGTTTCGAGTAAATAAATGTTTGTTAATATACTTCATTCCGTAGATGAATATCGTTTTCATTATAATGGACCCTTCATACCACTCTGAATTTCAGTTATTTCATTTTGAAAAATTGAGATTTGATCCCTGATGCCGTTGTACCGAATCGGGCACTCTGTGCGCTATAGCGCTATGTTTCAATATAACAATTTAATTATCCATCAAAATTAGCAATGTGAATGCTCTAGGAAATTTAGTTTTCGAATTATTTGAAAAACTATTTAAATAAAATGGGTTTCCATAGTAACCAATGCAGTAGCTATATTATCATCCTATTAAGGACAGCCGACTTTCGATTGTAACCGCTAACCGCGAAAACTACAGAACCAATTTTTATGATTAAAATAAAGCAGGATAATAAAATACGCTGAAACTGCTTTATTTCATATCTCGAGTTTGAAAAATAACATCGATATGGCCTTATCAACAAAACAATCTTTTTTTAAAATTATATTAAAGGAAACATTCCGCTGTAGGTCGGAGGAACTGCAGGACATAAGCGGAAAAGGAAAGTATTGCAATCGGATCAAATTATTGATGTGCAATTTAAACGTTGCTGGGAAAACTTATATTTTAGTTAATCAAGAACAAGTAAGGTTTCCACGCTCAGTGGTAGAGGGTAATCTGACGTAATAAGCTGATAAGCGACCTCAACACCAAACCATTTATTCAATCCATCATGGCGTTGCTGCACCCAAAATTACACCTTTTGAAGACATTAGATATATCCAAAGGATCCCTATATCCAAAGGATACATCCTAATCATATGTTTCAGGGTTTACTTATGCCATAAAAAAGTGTAGATTTTGGAGCAATTCGGATAGAACACAAAAATCCATTTAAAAAAAAATGATTTGAAGTTAGGGCATTTTAGCTTATAACGGCAGTAATAGGTTACAAAATAGATCAATAAACCCCTTAAGTCAGTGAAGCTAAGTCAGAAATGTGGAATGGATGAAGAATCAGAAGCTGACTAATCTTGTCTATTTTATCATAAATAATCGCTTTTATTTATTATTAATTATTTATAGCGTAAAGCTGATTGATTAGAAAAACTCCATAACTCATGCAAATTTAAAATTACCATACACACCACAATGACTATTAATGTCCTTATTGGTAATAAAATAAGTTCAGATTCAATCACATTTTTATTATAAGTCGTTTTTGGTTGACTTGAACCATAACACTATGGCCTGGCCTGTTTCTTGGTCTGCACGACTTAGCCAGCTTTCTATGGCTTCGTATCTATAACAATTATATATATATATATATATATATATATATATATATATATATATATATATATATATATATATATATATATATAAACAAGATTTTATATTTTTTAATGACAGTATTTATTATTCAATGTCCATTTTTCACATAGTTTATTGCTTGATACCTTTGTGCTATTGGCTGGGTATTCCAAAAAATCCACTGTACCTTTTTTCCGGTTTACAACACCCCATGCTTTGATATATTGCAAAAAAAAAAAAAAAAAAACGGGCTTGGATCGGCAAAACAAATCGGTTCTGAACTGTAAACTTTTAATTAAGGTGATTGGCTCTTCGTCAGTATTTATTCTACACTCCCAGGAGATTTTTAATTAAAGACCGTATTGTGCAGTCATTGGAAAAGATCTATTCACGCTTGTTCAAATTTTTTTTTATGTACATCACAATAAGTTTCATATGCAACAGATGTTTGAAAAAATTTTTTTTGTTTAATTATGAAACGTTGTAAATTAAGAATTAACTCTTCAGTAACGACATTGCATCCACGGTGGAAACTCCCTTTTTGCTTAGATTTTTCACATATTAGCCATCCAAATTAAGCAATGAAAAAGTTTATTCAAAATTATAGCTAATTTTAGCTACGTTATAGCACTGGGCGGGTGAATTAGGCAAAACAACTATAAAGCGCACTTTATGGTTTACTTAATTTTTTTTTTATCAGAATCTTTTACATAAAGAGTTGATTACAAAGACATGAGAATAAAATATTAAAATTCTTTTTTTCAAAACGATAATAATAAAAAAAAAACACTGTTCATACAGTCTGCTCTGTTCTGAAAACAGTATTTTTGAACAGCTCTTCCGAAATTGCAATGAGTATTTTAAATTACGATAAAAAAATTTTTACATCTGTCATCCATGCTGTCAGAAAGCATTTAAAAAAATATGGAGAAATAATACTTTTTTTCCCTTGAAACAGCATCTTAGGTTTTCTAAATTTTCGTCACGTATATTTGCAGCAAACCACTCTGATGGTTCTGATGGAAATTGAATCTCTTTCAGTTTTTTTTTTTTATGTCAACCAATGAAGGGAATCGACATTTTATCGGTTCTGTTCTCCCTTGTTCATTTCACAGAATCAATAGCCTTTGTTGGTTATTTGATGCATTGGTGGCAGTCCTGAAATGAAGTTGTCTACATAAAAATTGAAGGGGACATAAGAAGGAGAAAGGATCAAGAACAACCGAAGCAATCAAGCCATATTCTTCTTGCAGCGGTTGAAACGAACTCTTTGACATTGCTAGATCTCGAAATTTTCACATAAAATTAGTTGATAACACATACGGAAAAATAAGTCAGTTACAATGAAAACATCAGCTATAATCCTAATGTTAGTAACTTAAAAAAAATTGCTATTATTCGCCAAGAGAGCCGAAGTACAAAAGTTGTAGCGAGTGTGTGCATGTCGGTTTAGTTTACGTTTGAGACAAATGTTCGATTATTTTTTTATGGTCCGAGAGCTGGGGCCAAAAACGTGTCTGATTTCGAGAAATTTTTTGGTCGTAAGTTTTCGTCGTACTTTTATAATGGAGTAGAAATGTGAAAGTCTGCTACTCTAGATCGGATGTAATAAAATATATCCTCAGTAACTCGCAGTGCATATTAAGGTAAAACTTTGACATTACAAATTTTAAATAAACTTAAATTTCCTGTAAGTCTTATATTCCGTATTTTTTTAAAATTCGGAACAGCTACTCAGATACGAGTCAAGAAAACGCAAAATGTTGAATATTCAGAGGTTCAGCCTAAATAAGTATTTGTTAGTGCAATTAAGTACAAAATGCGTAATAACCAATTTTGAAGATTAAATTTCCTACAACATCCATTCAAAATATTTGTAATTACTCTAAACAGATGCCATATAATATTTAAATACTAAATAATTTTAGAGTAAGGGAAATAATTAATTCGAAACAATAGAATTTTTGTTTCTATATATGTGCTCCAACCTTGGTAGGAAAGTCCAATTTTTATCCCAGCACAAAATTTGTAAAAATATAAAATCTCCAACTGTCAGTTGTGGAGATGTAAATAGTATTTTTACTAAAAAAAAAAAAAAAAAAAGTGACAAATCCGTTTGAATACGGAATATCAATAAACAAGTTAAACTGTTGAGTCCTTGTTTAAATGAAATTATATCTATGATTGTTATTGTTTAGATTAATACTGTACCCAATAAGCTTATACTTGGTTGAATGTTAGAATTTACCAAGTTTGCGTTGTACGCCATGGCCTGACTCTGTAAATGACCCCTATTTTTCTTTGCAACAAGAAACAGAAAGCAAATGAGGTTCCAAATACCTGGAGAAAGCTATTACTGTAAATTGTTAACACTTGTCATTTAGATTTCTTCCTGTCACCGTAGGTATTTTTCTCCCAATATTTTGTACTAGTACAGAACAAAATCGTGTAAAGTTTTATTACACTTTTATATTTATATTTTTTATATTATATTATTATATAATATAATAATTTTTATAATAATATAATAATTTTTTATATTATATATTACATTTATATTTTGTTTTATATTTATATATATACTAGTTGGACCCGTGCGGAAATTCGGCACAAATAGGTTAGTTTGTAGATATTCGATTTTTATACGTTACGGATTGAGTACAATTTAATTATTTTCATTCAGTTATATCTGTACACACAGATATTTAAATATCCACCGCAAATCAAAAACAGCAAAAATGTTTGAAGAAATTCCTAGTGGCGAAGCTCACCTCTGCCTTGTTCCCATGATTAATCTCTTCAACATAAAAAAAAAAAATATTCCATTCAAGCTTCTAACAATACGAAATGAAGAAAAGCAAAACCTCTTTGTATATGCTGGTCAACTAGTAAATGACCATTAGTAAATAAAACCAATAATTGAATACCGAGTAGGGGTGAACATCAAATAGCACACAAAGTATTATCAACAGAATGGACAGCAAAGAAAAAAGTTGCACGTAACTTATAGGTTTAGAATAGCCAGATATAACTTGCAGTAAATTTTGGAACTCAGGAAAGTTTATCCATAATAACTACACAAACTGTAATAAATAACGATAACTACAGTTTCGTCTCAGTTTAAATTTTAAGTAGAAAATGATATAACTGCTAAGATAAATGATAAAAGGGTGTACGTATTTCATACTTCAGGAACTTACGTAAAATTAAAATAGCTAATAATTTTTATATAATATGTATATATATAATCGATTTTTTCTGATTTTGATTTTACCATTTGCATAATTCTGGCCATATTTTACCGAGTATAAGTATCGTATCTTATTCAATAAATGATATTCAATCCACTTAACTTACCATATTTTGGAGTAAAGAGAAAGGTATCAAATTATGAAACATTCCTCTTTTGTCCGGCAGGTGTATCAGTTTACAATACCGTATAATAAGTTATTTAAACATTGTGAAGAAAACTGTTTAAGATCCTTAAAGAACATCGGTCACCTTCACAATAGTTTTACTATTTTTGCCACTTTGCTCTGTCTAGGACTTGCCTCTCACGCCTCCCCACCCTCTGTTTATCTACCTGTTTCACGATCGTCTTACTGGCATGCCATCCTACAGCTATTTAGGGGGTCTATCTTTAGCAGCCCTTTAACATATCTTGCCCACCTTAATTGACACTTTTTAACAGATGTCAAAAGATCTTGTTCATAGAATATGCGTCGAAGTTCCTTGTTCCTCAACCTCCATGGTCCAGCTTCAAAGAAAGGTTCGTATATCGTTCTAAGTACTTCTGGTTATCATGCATTCAAAAATCTTTCGTTTTCCTTGGTAAGTACTCGGGTTTCATAGCCCTTCGTCACTCGTGGTCTCATGACTGTATTAGGTATCAGGGCCTTAGCTCTGTGCGTTAGTGCAAATAAGCTTCAGAGCATTAGTGATTTCTCTGGGCGAATAAACACCGATTACCGAATCACGTATAAAATCGCGATTTTATTTATTGTATCAGTTCATTTTTCTCTTTTGGCTTACCAACTTAAAGGCGGATATACCAAATTTCATTTCCGAATCCGCCCAAGTGGGACGTCTCTTGGCCTTCATATAGATAGTATTCTTACATTGACTTATCCGAATCTACATGCTGCAGTCTCGATACCTAGAAAAAGAATCGGGAGATATGATATTGATATCGCTGATAACAAAGTGTCACTTAAATTCGAGCGAATTGTCAGGACCAGATTAAAAAGAGTTAGCGACAATGGGTTCCGTATTTCTGAATGAAAATTGGTTGGAATGTATTCCTTCCGTGTAATTTAGATCTTACACTGCCAGGCACTTGTAAATATCATTCGTACTAATCTGATAAAAATTATAGAAATTCCTAAGCGTTTTGAAAGTCAACGAAAGAATGGTCGAGATCGTCATCGAATTCATCTTTTCGAGAGTTTGTCATAGGACGAAGATCTGATCTACCGTTGGCCGTCCTCTGATACCGCACTGATACTCTCCGTGACATTTTTTCCACCACTTTTTGAGTTTCCCATTAAGCAAAATTGCGAAAATAACTTCATAAAACGAAAAGTAGACGTAAAAATGTCTTGGAGAGTATCAGAACTCGCTAAGCTTTCAACAGAAGCTTCATGTTTCAAAAAAAAAAACTCACTAAGTTCATCAGATTATAGAAGCCGTGGGACTACAAATAACGCATGGCGTTAATGGCTCTACTATCTACTGGAATTAGAAAGAGAAAATATAAACGTGTGGGAGGAGAAATGGCACAAGCTCATGGGACTAGGCACAAAAGTCGGTGGTAGTATGACTTTAGTTTGAATCGCATTTCTGCATTTCGAAATCGCATTTTTGAAAAGCATTTTCTTGTTTCTAAATTTTGATTGATTCTCTAGTCAAACAAGAAATCTTAAGTTACATATTAAATAATATCACAATATAGGACATCAATAAATTAATAATAAACTTTGTCATTAATGGACCACAATTACAGACATAATTGCAAAAGAAAAACAAATCAAACAATTTCTATTAACCTTCTCCTTACAGTGTACTCAGTCCCAGCAGTTTTATTTTATGAAAATAAATCAGAAATTAAAAATTATTTTTTAGGCTAAACTCATAGTTACTCGCTGACGCTTGAATTTTGGACATCTATAATAATAGTCCGTATATTGTCGTTACTGCAAATTTTGTAACCAACGAAGAGGAGTTAGAGTCAATAACACTGGATTAAACTCATAGTGCCCAAGAAATAGTAAGTTCAGTTAAAAATACTACTTGAGAATTAGGAATAGCTGATAAGATACTGCCGATAATCAACGTATCAACGTATCAACGTCTTCATATGATTAACGAAACACCAACTCGTTGGAATTCAGCTTTTCTTATGCTAGTGGAGGCAATTAAAATAAAAGAGGTTATGCAATGAAAGGCCCGAATTAAGAGAATATGTAATTGAAATTTGAGAACAGCTGAAATTACTGCTGAAATTCAAGGGATTTCATTATGCGACTGTGATTTTATTAATATATAGTATGAATTTCCCAGTACTTGTTCCATGATTTCAGTTAGATGTTATTTGGAAACATCGATGAATGCTTTCTAAAAAACTGTATTTTGGCAATGAAGGAAAAACTGAATGAATATTTATTCATCTCGTGTTAATAAGTAATTTATACATCACGTTCACGAATATTAATTAATAACTCATCTTTTTTCGACGTACAAGAAAAGTGTTCCCGGATTCCAAGGGCATTCACCGGGCCCCCCATTATTGAACAAGAGCTTTTCCCAAAGAATAGAAATCAAGAGTAAAAGGAAATATTAACGATATCAAATGTTACATTGGGCTGCAGAGGCAAATGCACGAACCAGAAGAAACTGATGCTATATTTAGGAAAAAAATCAAAAAAAAATCTGACTCATTTGGGAAATGTGGCATTCGAAATTTTGTCAATACCAGAGACCAGTGTTCCAAGTAAACAAGCATTAGGTAAAACTAAATTACCAAAAAATGAAATAGATCACGGAAAAATACCATAAAAAGCATGTGCTTGGCATCATAATTAAAATTAAATAGGCACTGTATAAGTTTTAAATAAAATTGTTAATAATCAGAAGAATGCTCATCATTTCGTTACATTCAATTAACAATGAAAAGTATTGGAATTTTGAAAAAATTTGAGTCAGAGTTTATAACGGAAATACGTTAAAGGATTTCCAAATAACCGAATGTACTAAATAGAAATTACGTATTTAAGGGAGGTATTTAATTTTTTAGGATAATAGTAATGGTTTAATTTTATTAAAATTAATACATTATTATTAGAAATTATATAATTATTAGAAATAGCACAGCAAAAATGATTTCCGAGAACAATAGAAGGATTTGAGATTTTTAATCTTCTTTAGAGTATTTCAGGATTTTCTCTCATATTCAAGACTAAACGGTAGATATAATACGTTTCAAGATACAGCGGGTCGAATTTTAGAAAAAATTACAAAATGAGCAAAATTTAGAAATTTCATATATGTTTTGACAATAAAGAACTAATTTATTGCCAAAAGTAACTTTATTCGTTTTTAAAGTTCACTTAATTTGCAACAAAGACAAAATTGTTCACGATGGACCAAATACTGTTCGAGATAAAGTTTTTGACTAGTTATACCTAAAGTGGACGAGGCATACAACTTTAAGAAGATTGTGTAAAATGAAAAGAATCCATTCAGTAATATTTATCATAAAAACATTATATATTAGGAAAGATTTTGGATAATATGCAATTAGTACCATGTAATGGTGTAATAATAACTTAGTGGAAACACTCAAAAAACGGGGAATGGGTTGGAAAAGAGGATATTAATTTTCAGGTATGTTATACGTATTATTATAGCATTGCTCCTATCGTGAAAAATGCAATGGGGGTCGAAATTGACGAAAACAGAAAAACTCCGAAAATTTTGCGATTTTTTTTAAACATTTCAAAATAATGATACGGAGGTCTGTAAAGGCCAGGAACTTGGATTTATCACTAGCCATCTATATAACATACCAAAAAATCAGAACTACCTCATTTTATGCAGGGCAAAATGTACCATTATACTGAACTAAATAGCTTTTACAACGATCGTATAAGTAGGAATCTAATATATAGGTTAAATGAATAAAATAGATAAATTCAGAGTATTACAACTGCCAAAAATTTGCAACTACTACAATAAACTAGAAGAAGAAGAATCAAGAATAATTTAGAGCCTTATGATCGGTGTGTTAGCAACTTTATTGACCAAAAATTGAAAAAATGAACGAATTTTTCCATGTGGCTGAACATAGCGCATACGCGATCCTCCGGAAGGATCGCAAAAGCTATCTGTATGGAAATGCATCGTTGAGGGGGCGTAATAGACCTATTTATTTCAACCAATTTTACGCCAAATTAAACCTTGATGATTAGCTCGTGAATGGAGAAAGGAACGAAATCAATGCATTCAAAAATGTTTATCGCATGAAATTAGTCGTGAGGAAATTCGTACTATTACATAGTACAACATGTCTTTTTATGTTAACATGTCTTTTTATTCAGAAATTAACAAAACTGATTTACGCTTTATTTGTTTTATTTTCGCTAGGAAAATATAACTATAAAGAAATTGCTTGAAGAATACCATTAAAACCCATACCGATAAAAGTAGCATGTTATGCAAATAAAATATGTTAAAAATTTTTTATCAAGAACCCATCTAACCAGCTGACGAGATGTGGCAAAGTTAAACCATTAAAAACATTCACCACGTTAAAATTCTAATAAATAATAAATCTTGTATTAATTGAATTTGAGCCCTAAATAATTCATGTAAGTATTAAATTAATATGAATAGGTTAGATTTACCTACGATAAGATTAAATAATATAGCTATTCTTGAGACTATGGAAATTCGAATCCATCCCTTTTCAATGACTAGGTTCAAACTGACAAAATCTAAGAAAATGTGTTTGAAATTTTTTCAATGGTTGTTTGCAGCAGCAATTTGAAAGGTCAATCAGATATGTTGCCGTTGAATTCCAATGGTTTGGTTAATGCTCTTTACAGTTCATTGCGACAAGCGTCGACTAGTACAATATCAAAAAATTACTGCTGTAGTCGGAGAGATAACTGAATAATGAGACATCAATTTACACGAAACATGAGAAGTGTAAGTTGGAATCTTGTAGTTCAAAGGGATCGAAGTGATAATAAGATGAAGAAACTTAAAAGTTTAGTAAAAAGGAAAGATAGATAATAATGATGCATCAATTTATTAAAGTGATTTCCGAGGAATAATTATATCAGACAAGGAATAATATTAAAAAATAAAAGAGATATAATTGTGTGATGTATTAACAAGAAACAGATTTTTATGTAATTTGTAACATTGTTTGCCTCCTTATTAACAGTTGTTTTATTAACTTTTTGAATTAAAGGTAATTAAACTATTTAAAATATTATTTTTTTAATAATTTTTTTTATTATTTAAAAAAAATCAATAATGAAAAATTATTGTAATTTTCTTTTCACAAAAATTAATTTTTCTTTAGAAGAGAATCTTACAGAAAAACGAAAAATGAAAAAAAAAAAAAAAAACGTAAAAAAGATTTAAAGAACAAAAAATATAAAATGGCTCTGGCTGGCACTTACTAAAATTGAAAATTTTAGATTTAGGCAAAGTAACCAGAAACTCAAGGAAGGTTTTAGACATACAGCTAAGTGGATCTACAAATACCTTACCTTTATACTTTGGCTTTAAGATCATGGTAAGAGCCGGGGTTCTAAGAACTTCAAATTTATAATTCCACTTAATTATTAACAAAAGCAATATTCCTTGTTAAGGCACATGCTTAAATTACTAAAGTAGTAAAGTCTTAATAACCCATTACCGCAACTCGTTATACAGAGTAGCCGTAATAATATAGTATAAAAAAATAACTTAAAAGTTCTCCTTAAATTGAAAACTGCAAACATAAATTAATTAATTAATAATCGATTTTAAGACTACGGAGGTAAGGCGGCCTACCATTAAATTTTAAACAACCGATATGATCGGAAAAACTAGTTTTGCGACAGAAAAAATAAATGAAAAATAAAAACGTCACAAAAAACGCTACATTTAAATTCCAACGATCGACAAAATATTCAGGGAGTATTAGCACAGAAAGGTTAATGATTTTTGTTTATTATTTGGAACATTTAGTAATAATAAATCTTGAAGTCGAGAAAGAAAAAAAAAAATTAACTCCATCTCAAAGTTAAGAGTTAATACTTCGAGATATGCAGAATCCAAAAATCTAGTAAAAAAAATCATTCCGTCCATCTTCAGCAGCTTTTCTTTGGGACTACTGGTCCGATTTTTTTAGTTATGGGGCCAGAGTCACAGGTTAACCCAGGATAATCTATTGTAATCGACATGGAATATATTTATTTCGTCATTTAGTTGTCTTCCTATTTCAAATCTTTTGCAATCGAACTCTTTAAGCTAATATTGCTATTAATAACAAAAGAAAATTAAATTTTGTAGATAGTTCATCAATGTCCGCTAACAAACTAATCACCAATCGATTCCTTCGATTCAAAACCACAGACTATCTAAATATCCCGAAACAATATAGAATTCTTCCCTTGCATTAATTTCTTATTTTTCTTATTATTCTTACCTTACTATTTTCATCGAAACTTCAGATCAGAACTAACCTCCAAATATACCTTTTTCAGTTTTTTTATGAACTATGATAGTTCTGAGGATTTCATGGAGAACTAGCCAACTTATATCTATAATAACTAAGCTAGAAAGTCGAATAATTGTTCTAAACATTCACATAATTTTTATGAATTTCCACTTCTCCTCTGAGAAGACGATGTACTTCAATTACATTCTCAGAGGTATAGCGATTCCTGGTTGTCAAGCATATTAAACTCTCTAATGTCTCCTAACATGAGTAAATGGGAAATGATAATAAAAATTCCAAAAAGTATTCGAAAACAAAATACTTGGTGCTGCATTAGCACCGTTCCTCGTAAAACATGAAGTACTCATTTTTCGAACGCCTTATGAAGTTTTTATTCTAATTATCCAGCGGTAACGTATCAATGAAAAGCAGAAAGTATTTCTGTATGACCATTTATACTTTAATGTTTCAGGATAGTAAAAGCGAACAGTGGATATTCTGCTGAAAAGTTCAATAAATCCAATTGATTTTAGTTAAATATGACTTTAAACAATGCCTTTAGAAGAGGAAACGAATGGAAGTAAGGCAAAAGGAACGACAAAAAAGAAAAACCCAGATATTTTTCAAATATGTAATAAAAGACAAGTCCAATCAATTTTATCATCACAAGTTGAAGATATGACCGAAAATACTAAAATTAAAATTTTCAACCTTATAGGGAATGCGCGAAACAAATTTAGATGTTCACCCCGGAAATTTCTTTTACGTTTATATTATATGCATTTGAGGTTTAAATGAAATAAAAGTAAAGTAACATAAAACATACAAGAAACATAAAATTATGCTCGCCATTAATTCAACAATTGCAATTAACTGTGTTGGTTAATCAGCTTTTCCTCGCACGCTTAATTTAATGCAAAAGAACGAAATTGAGTTTCTTTTCTAAGATGGCTAAGGTAAAACAAATAAAACGATAAATAATTTTTAAAAATACAGTCCGATAGTTTATTTAATATTCAGTATTAATATGCGAATCGTAATATTTAAAATACATATATCCACTACCTTCATTCTTCTGAATTCTACCATAAAAAAAGTGTTACGTTTCCCTTTGCTGGGATTACAGGCTGAAGCCCAATAAGCTTTTAGCGCGGTTATTTTCGCACTCACAGGCAAGTTCAAAAACTGGTATGAACAAAAAATAAATTGTGTAAAGCCCTAGTAACTTTTAACAGGAAAAAAAAAGAAAAGTCCATAGAGTGAAAAGTAATTGTAATCCAGAGATCGGGGCCAGTTACGAGTTGTACAAACGTATGTATGTCTGCGTTCATCGGGTAATGGATCAGAATATCTATATAAAAGTCAATAAAAAAAGCTGATAATTCTAAAGATATTGCATAATATTCTTATGAAGTCTAGACCACGCTGTGAAATTAAAGTTTATTAATACAATTTAAGGTTACGTTTTTCATTTAGATCATAAAAAAGTAATTATTTAAAAAAGGAATAATATCTTGTATTAATGTCCCACAACAGTAAATAAATAGTAAATTTTTTTATGAAAAAAAAAATCAACCAGTTCAAGCGTGGAAATGCAAAAGGGTAAAAATGCCTATTTTCAGATTTTCTGTTTGCAGATTGCAGGTCTATGTGCCGAATTAATGCCATCATTAATATGATTTAATTACTTACACAGCCATATGTAATCAGAAAAAATGTTTTTATCTTTAATTAAGTCATTCTTCTTTAATATTATTCAAGCTGAAACTTGAATTGTGCAAATTTTTCAGAAGGTAATTAGGCCCTCTTGCATTTCCAACTTTCAATTGCAATAAAAAAAAAATACTTGAACAAAGAACAAAATTAAAAAAAAAATGCAAAAGTAAAAAACGTAAATGGAACATGCAAATATAAATATATATATATATATATATATATATATATATATATATATATATATATATATATATATATATATTTATATGAGGTCTAATAATATTTCAATTTAAAACATTATAACTATTTCTAATAAGTAAAACTCAACGTAAAACCAGCATAAATGAATTTCTGTTCTTAATTGATATTTTTTAATACGAATATTCCCAATAAAAATAACGTTTTTTATAAAGAATACAAAAAAGGAAATACCAATATATCGTCAGTAAAAAAGATAAACCAGCATAACCCTCAAAATGGAAACTATTCGAGAGACGAAACTATTAAAAATGTATACTGTTTTTCCTGTCATTTCCACGAGCTACTTCGAATACTGACAGTTATAGGAAACCATCCAAAATTTACACCCATTTGCCATACATACATAGGAGTAAAATCGAGAAAAATTCATTTTCGACTTTTTTGAAAGTTATGCACACTGGTGTCATATTACGATGTAGCGGTATACAATGGAATCACAAGAAACAAAAACCTGGAAGTGAACAATTGACGGTACACATAATCAAATTAACAACTAAGTTCGGAAGCAAAAATACGATAGTGTACGTAGAAATTGGAACCAAGAATGTGCTTTGGCAAATACAGACATTTCTTTCACACTATAGTGTAGGGTTAATCAGGATTAAAGAGTCAGATTAAATTGAAGTTTTAAATAAACTGCATCTCTTCGTAGTTTCCTTATGTTTCTCAATAATAGCTAATTGGAAATTTCCATAGCACCCTTTTCAGTCATATACGAGAATCATTTCATTTAATAGTACTAACCGACTGCGAGAAAAATCAGAACCACATAACCATTTTCGCCGTCATACTAGATCTCTAATTGAATGGGAGATATCATTTTACGTTTCAAAATGGAAACATAATCTTATAAAAACAAAATATTATTGCTAAAATATAAAACAATGAAAGAGTAAAACTACAATTAATGGTAATGGTAAAAGTAATACTACCTTAAGATTTATTCTTATCAGAAATATTTGCAAGGAGTTTGCCTTATGCAGTATTAAATATATATATATATAGAAAAGGCAAACTGGATATATCATTTAGCACAGTCAAATAAGTGCACAACCTACAAATGAATGATACTAAGCTGAAAATGTTGGCGAAGAAGTATCGTAAAATCTTGTGTTGGCAACTCGAGTTATGGAAGGTCAAGGGTAAAAAAAAAAGTTATTATAAAACTTGTAGAAAATAAATATATCTACAACTCTGGTCCTTATTAGTTTTTTTTTTTTTTTATGATAAGCATACGTAAAATGCGGCGCTAGACATTTAACAGTGTTAATTATTTTTATTTCTAAAAACAACGTACTTAACACACCGCAAAAAAAAAAAAAATGATAATATTAATAATTAATACTTTACAGAGTACTGTGCGCTGGATCATTATTTTACACAGAAATATCCTGGACGAGGATATCCATCAGGATAAGCATACGTAAAATGAATCGCCAGACATATTAACAATGTTAATTATTGCCTAATGTTGATTATTGCTAATAATATTTTCTTTATTCCTAAAAACAAAGGACTTAACACAAAAATAAATGATGATAATATTAATAATAAAATATTTTAAAAATTAACATATTTAAGAGTACTATGCCGTTTAGCCCAACACATGACGTTTAAATATCCTGCACGTGCATGTTCGCTGCCTACTACGCGCCTTATATCTTAAGAATGTTTGATAATAGAAAAAAAATGAATATAGATAGGTCAAAAAAGTAGGGCGCATAGATAATAAGATATTAGCAAAAAACGGATATTTCTTTTCACAATTTCGATCTTTGATAACTTGAGACGCCGACACGAGATTTTACTAAATATTTTAGCGAACATTTAGCAGGTCAAAATAAAGGTTAATGCAAATTTTCATTTCAGTATCTTACCTTACCGGTTTTTCCACCATATTTGACTGGGGTAATTGGATTGGTATTGTCGTGTAGGTATGCATAAAACAAAACTCATCGAAATCAGAACATAATTAGCTGTTATACAGCTAATTAAACTTTGAAACCACGTTTTTCTAAAATATACAACAATCCAAAACTAATACCATTTGAATTTAGTTGATAAAAAACTTTGTACATAAATTAATTTTCATCCCATTCATTCATACCTTGCAATAGGAAGTCAATCATCATTGAGATGAGTGAGTACATTTTTTAAAAATGTACGCTGTATTACAGAAAAATTATCTAGCGCTCACTTGAAATTATGACCTTTTTTAATTTAATCAGCTTTTGAATATAATTCTATGAATTAAAATTTTTATTTTATCCCTTTTAGGCAGGCTTGAAAAAAATTAGGCACCTATAAAAAAAAACAAGCAACAAAAATTGCAACCGTGGAAAAATGTTCACAAAAGTAAAAGAAATGTAATTAGGTATTGATAAATTATTTACCAATTCTATAATTTTGTGTTTATTGAAAACTAGTTTCGTTTTAATTAAATGTAATATAAATAATTTAATATGTATTTAATGTAGTGTTTTTAGAACAGAAGATGAATATATACCATTCGAAACTAGTTTTCAATAAAAACAAAATTATAGAAGTGGAAAGTAATTTATCAATCCCTAATTAGATTGATGCTTCTATATCATCATGCGGATGCCAACTAAAAGAAATGTAGTACTCATTAGGATCGGACATTGAGGCAATCAGGTTTTCCGGTGTTTGCACCCTCACGGCTCGTCCAATCAGATTCTCTCTCTCTCCAGCATTTCCGCGACAATCTCTTGAATAATTTAATAGTATACTTTAATCCCAACCTTTATTATTCTCAATTTATCTCGGTTTTTCTTTTCACGTTTTTTATTTTTTTTTTATTGGAATCGAAATTATTGCCAAGGCACATAATTTTCGGGAATGTTGAGATTAAAAAAAAACACCTAGTGTTGATTAGAGAGAATGAGAAAACGAAAAATTCCGATTAACTCCACAAGTTATCGCTGATGTCCACTGTAATTGCTGTACTTCGCAGTTCCACCCGCTTTAAATTTGAATTAACATCTAAAACAGAAAACCATCTTTAAAATAATACTTTACTTTTTAAAATAACACTTTTTCAGTCTCATTTGTTACAGACATTTTCAAGGAACAGGGTCAAAACGGCTATAAATGATTAAAAACGGAAATAAAGTTACACTTAAATAAGCTTCAAGTTTTCACATTTTCTATTTTCCTTTACCCTTTTAATTTAAGAAAATAGCGTTTTAAGACATATTAAAAGTTTGTATACTAAAGCCCATGAAGTTGCCATGACAACGCACGTACGCGAGTTGGACATTTTTTCTCTTAGCAATTTAATTCGTTTACAATCCCATTCCTATCAGTCGAAGCATGATATTATCAAGTCCAAAGCCTTCTTAAGCAAACGGTCAATCTAACTCAAAAATAATTTTTCATCTCGCATCAAACACACAAACTCTTTAAATCAATAAAATAGTATGGATTTGCAAAGAACAATATTCGTCGATAATACAGTTAGTTCTTAATATAATAGTTCTCAATGCCGATAATAAGTTAAAATCAGAAAAAAAAATACTTCATTAATAGTAAATACATTACTCTTAATTTTATGATTGTAATTTTTTTTTCTTTTTTTTTTATAGATTTTCATACCTTCTTTATAACTAAACAACTCCGTGGCCCAATAGACCGATGTGGTCCTGGACCCTCTGAATGTATCTTCGCCAGTTAGCTCTCATCTGCGGACGCATTCCAGTAGTAGGTATTCGGAAGGTCACGCGCATCCCGGATGAAATTTTCCCACCTTAGCCGTGGTCTGTCTCTTTCTGTTGTCCGGTAGAGCATTCCGTCCAACATCTTTCTTGGTATCCCTTCTGGTATTCTGGAAACGTGTGCAGTCCAACGCAGTCTTCCCAGCTTGATATGCCTCATCAAACCGATATCATCATATACAGATCACAGATATTCCTGCTTCTCCAATTCTTCCAGACTTTGAGTGATCCAAACATGCGACCAATAATCTTCATCTCTTCCACGCATGTGAAAGTTCTGAAAGGCTCTGATCCGTAAGTAAGGACAGGTCAGATGAGGGTCTTCAAGAGGAGACATATCTTCAGTTCATTCATAGATTTCTTAACATTAACAAGGCGAAGAAGACTTTATTACGCATTATAATTAAATTGAACGGTAATGAGGTCACTTTAATAATCACAAATTTCAGAATTAGTCTTGTATAATTATTATTTATGAAAGTATATCTATTAAAATTAATTTTTTTTGTGGGCATTACAGAGAATGTAAATTTGGCTCCTTATAGAACAAGCAATTGAATAGAGGAATATCAAAACGTTTATAGTCTTTGTATGTATGAAATGCTACTTTGTGTTTAAATTAAATGAACTCATTTGGTGATTTTCATGTTCAATATTTAATAGGCTTCGAAATGTTTAGATGAACAAATTTTTACTTTTAATATTAATCATTTATACAAGAGATTCCACAACTCAAACACTCAATTTAGAAATCAATGCAAAATCCAAACTTCTAAAATTTAATCTAACTAATTTTCCAAAACATTTTGCTCTTACAAAAATTAATCTGAAGCATCGATAAATCTCATAAATTCTTCAAAATGTGCTCAGTAAGTAAAATACCAAAGTAATTAATTTAATAAAAATATCAAGAATTTAATTTAAAAATTCTTTGCCAGGCATATCGATTTTTTTGTCATTTAGATATTTTAACATCGATGTTCGTCAAATATTGAAAAAAAAAATTGCTAATTTTCTTGTTATAGACAAAAAAATGATCTTCGGTTAAAACTTTTGTGACAAAACCTGAATTATATTTTCACTAAATGTAGAAAATATATTTTTAAAGAATTTTTGTTTGTTTTTCCATTTTTTATTTCGTTCTAAGAAATAACTTAAGTTAATTACACAACAGTAAAAACCTGCGGTTTTAGAAAAAATATCTTAGCAAGGAATAAGCTAAAAAAATCCTATCTCACCTACATACCCCTAAAAATAAACCCACGAGCTCTCTGGAAATATTAGAAACTTATGGCTTTGTGCAGTATTGTCGCTATACAATGGACTGTAGTACATTAATAACTCCAGCGAAGAATGGTTTTAATTGAAATTCGAGGAACAAAAGTCAAGAATCTGAAATAACCGAAACACATCTTAATTAAAATGTCCTGTTTTAAGAACGAGAGGTCCTAAGATAATAAATATAGGTATTTTAAAAAACTCTCCTCTTTTCTTTTTGGACCATTAGTTTTAAAGAAAATTAAATCTAGGTGAGAATTGAAAAACATATTACGATAGATTCTTCCTATTTTACTTTTTACATCACGGTAATGCGTGAAGAAAAATTTTAAAAAAAGATACAACTTTAAGTGTCACTTCTGAAATCTTAAAGGGACCTAAGCTGTATCCCCAAGATTTCACGTAACTATGCCTTGAAAGGAAGTCTTGTAAATTTAAACTTGAATAGTTTCTTGAATGTATGTGGAATCTCAAAGTCGTAATACGAGGGGAAATTAGAAATTCTTCTCCAACAAACTAGCTTAGGGAATATTGATTATCCTTAAATTTGGTTTATCCATAAACAATTAAATATATATCGATTAATGCTAATGTCAAATTAGTTATTATAATAATTTAAAATAAAAGTTCTAGTAACGTCGACTGTACAAATATGCATAACGAAGCTTTTGGTTTGTTCAGATATATAACATATCTAAAGACAATGGTGTATTATCAAAATTATAAATTTTAAAGGTGGAGTACATAAAAATATTTATTATCTTAATAAAATAAAATAATATATTAAGCAACAATATTTTTATAGAAATAATAATAAAAATATTACAGACTAGATTCTTTAAAATAATATAAGATATAGTAAAAATAATAAGATAAATTATAATCAATTTGAAAGAACACGTTATTAATACACGAAACGATCTCTTTTCGTTTTCGAATCTTACTACATTCTAATTCCACTCAAAAAAACTACCAACCATCAATAATACATTCTTCGGTTGAGTCTCCTCTTGCGCGGTCAATATTATTGTTACAACATAATTGACCCAATTAATTATTGACCCAAATACGGTCAATAAATTAACGAAAATCGGTATTGAATCAACAAAATTGACCATATAGGGGAGGCTTTAGGCTGAGGCCAGGGAAAAACGTTTTGTGGGGTGTGTAGAGTGTGAACAGGCATTAACTGTGCCCTCACCTGCCTGATTGTAATAACTATTAAATAACTGTAATAAATATTTCTAACTGGAAGACAATAATTTTAACAAGTAAATGGACAGTAAAAAGAAAATCTCCCTTCTTAAATTATACAGACAAATACCAGTATATCAACGCTTCGGGGTTCTGCCCCATCATCAGAACCATTCTGCAATATAAGACGTAATGGTCATTAAAAAAATAAATGTATGGTGTTTTCATAAAAGAAATTTGATAATAATTTTAGTGACAAAGTATTTAAAAATACGGCATTATAACTGATTTTAACGGAAAATTTCAAACACATGACTATTTGGAAACGTATCAACATTTCCAAAAAGAGTTGTGTTTGAGGTAAAACGGTAAATAAGATTCAGTTTTGTTATATAAAAAAAAACTGTTGCTTTTATATAACTTTAAATTTAGTTATTTAATGATTAATTAAAATTAAAATGTATTCAAGGATTTTTCTGATTAGCAATTAAAAATATTGTCGCTAGATAAACTCCCAACCGAATGAATAAGCATCCTAGCTATTTCAGGCGGCATTATGATAAACTAGCCGATATTAATACAATACAATTTTATATATTAAACATTCTTGTGATATTACTGCTGTAGTACTAAACAGTTTAAACACTGAAAAAGGATCCAATCTGCGCTTTAGTCTAAGAAATCACATAATTTAAGTAGGAATAAATAGTCTAATTTTATAGTCGAAATAGATATTATGATTAAAAAGGAATGTACCTACTATTTAGGCCACTAACGCTATGTAAAAAATGTTTCCCTTCCAAATGCAAACCTGAATGAAAATTAAATTAAAAGACGAGAACCCTTCCACTCCACTACACTACCTCCACTAATTACACTACCTCCGATATAATAAATTTTAAAGAACATTAAATATCCTACAGTTTTATATGTTATTTTTTTTTTTTCGGAAACGCTGAGATGCAGGACAGTAAACAGTGGTTTCGCCTTAATAGCAATTTCCCTTTTTCAGAAATTGTTATTTCAACTTACTTAGCATCTGTTGTGAGTAATTACAAGTGTTTTAAATGATATTACAGGAAATTTAATCCTTTACGATATTGGTTGCTGTGCATTTTGCACTATAAAAAATAGTTATTAAGGCTCAACCTCCGTAAATCTAACTTTTTGAGTTTTTCTGAGTTTAAAAAAAATGTGTAACTTTTACATTACTTTAAATTTAGTTATATAATGATTAATTAAAATGTATTTAAGGGTTATTCTGATTAGCAATTTAAAATATTATCGCTAGATAAACTCCCAACCGAATGAATAAGCATCTTAGCTATTTCAGGCGGCATTATGATAAACTAGCCGATATTAATACAATACAATTTTATATATTAAACTTTCTTGTGATATTACTGCTGTAGTACTAAACAGTTTAAACACTGAAAAAGGATCCAATCTGCGCTTTAGTCTAAGAAATCACATAATTTATGTAGGAATAAATAGTCTAATTTTATAGTCGAAATAGATATTATGATTAAAAAGGAATGTACCTACTATTTAGGCCACTAACGCTATGGAAAAAATGTTTCCTTTCCAAATGCAAACCTGAATGAAAATTAAATTAAAAGAGGAGAACCCTCCCACTACACTACCTCCGATATAATAAATTTTAAAGAACATTTAATATCCTACAGTTTTATATGTTTTTTTTTTTTTAATTCGGAAACGCTGAGATGCAGGACCATAGACATCAACAAAATGTCAAGAAAACGAAATAAATTACAATATTCAGTGGTTTCGCCTTAATAACAATTTCCTTTTCTTAAAAATTGTTATTTCAACTTACTTAGCATCTGTTGTGAGTAATTACAAATTTTTTAAATGATATTACAGGAAATTTAATCCTTAACGATATTGGTTGCTTTGCATTTTGCACTAAAAAAAATAGTGATTAAGACTCAACCTCCGTTAATCCAACTTTTTGAGTTTTTCTGAGTTTAAAAAATGTGTTGCTTTTACATTACTTTAAATTTAGTTATTTAATGATTAATTAAAATGTGTTTAAGGATTTTTCTGATTAGCAATTAAAAATATTATCGCTAGATAAACTCCCAACCGAATGAATAAGCATCCTAGCTATTTCAGGCGGCATTATGATAAACTAGCCGATATTCTATATTAAACATTCTTGTGATATTACTGCTGTAGTACTAAACAGTTTAAACACTGAAAAAGGATCCAATCTGCGCTTTAGTCTAAGAAATCACATAATTTATATAGGAATAAATAGTCTAATTTTATAGTCGAAATAGATATTATGATTAAAAAGGAATGTACCTACTATTTAGGCCACTAATGCTATGTAAAAAATGTTTCCCTTCCAAATGCAAACCTGAATGAAAATTAAATTAAAAGAGGGGAACCCCCCTCCCCTCCTATCCCACTACACTACCTCCACTAATTACATTACATTACATTATCTTTTCACTATCCAATTACTTATTAAATTTTTGTTTTGAACAAATTTTGTTTACGGAATAACCCAGTTACAGACTACTACTAGTTACTACAGAATCCAGCTAAACGCTATTTCATCCAAACAGCGTGGAGTTAATAAAACTTACTCATTCCTCAAAAAACTGAGCAACTGCTCTGCTTATATGTCAATAAAGAGAAATTACAGAACGAAATACTTTCTAAGCGTATGGTGCACGTGCTCTCCAAATATGGATTGATTAGGAGTACCTTTTGAACCTTTCTAAGTGAATAATGAGTGAGAACGCTCCACTAAATGAACAGATACTCAGTAAAATACCGATCTACTATTTCGTAGATTCAGCATTTTACAGAGTACGTGCACATACTGGAGTATTCCCACGTATTATTCACTTAAAAGGGTGAGCAGATACTCCGAAACAAATATTTTGAGCACGCGATCCATAAACTGAGCAAGTATTCCATTGAAAAAGATTTCTAACCGGGGCACTAGCTCAGGTTTTAGAGGAATGAGCATGTGCTCAGTTTTATTCACTTCATATAATCTCAATCATCTAGTCTCATACGCTAAACCCCCCGCAAAACGCTATAACTTATGTTCTTAACTAAGTAGTGCCACCCTATAGTTAGGCCTTGCAAGTCAATATCGCGCTGAAAACCATATTTTCGATTATTGTTTACAAACAAATCTTATTTAAAAGAACTAGACCAAAGATCGAACTAGAGAATGCAAACAAAGGGCACATTGACTGCTAGCATTTATCACTTAATCAAATGTTATCAGCTTGTTCAAAGTATATGTATGAGACCCTCAGGAACAGCCATCAATTACCATAAAAGCCACTTCTATCCAGAAATGTTCCCTAAAATCTGATAAATAATTGATACATGCAAATGGATTTATCCGTCTTTTCATATTTTATCATTAATGTAAGAACTTAAGATGAGTCTACTTTAAAAAAAATAGCTGTGATTTAAACAACAAGAAGGACACAGACCAATAAACAGAATCGGCACGCGAAAGGTTGTAATCTTCCATCTGAAAAAGTTGGACTTTTTACTTAGTAAGAGGTAAGTATAAAGAGCTACGAGCTCGATTAAAGATAATCATAATCCAACTACCTTGTAAACCCCATCAATATGGCTACCGAATCCGCTATATCGTAATTTCAATATCCGATTCCAGTAAATAGAACGTTCGTACAATCATCAATGTCATTGTACAGGTATCTTACATTAAATTCAATCCGGTATGTAGTAATATCCGGTATCTATTACAGTAGTAAAATTTATCAAGGTGTATTTTCTTTATGAGCGCACCATTCAATCACCGCCCTGATCTTATAATATATACATAAAGCAATAAACTATAACGCCGTTGTATTTCCTTTTTTTATTTTTTATTCTTTCATAGTATATTTGCAGTTGCATAGCTTCAAGCAAATCCGATGTTTGTTTTTTTTTTTTATATTTTCAATTCTGTGCAATAATAATATGATTATTATTATTGGACAGAATTCAAAATTATGTATAATTTGAATTGTAATTTCAAATCAATAGACACAAGTGCGAAGGCATTAAAATATGTGCGTATGATTTTGAATACTGCCGTCTATTGATATTTTTATCTACCGTGTAAAAAGGAATGTAAAAACCAAAATTTAACATCAATGAACGAATGATTCTGAGAACGCTGAATCGATTGCCATATTCTATTCACGGTGATCAAAAATAGGTATGAAGAACTGCGAATGGGTCATAATACGGTCCTCCAACAGACAGTGAGGACACATTTCCTTGCAGAACGTGACGTCCGGTTTAGTTCTTCGTTGAGAAGAACTGTACGTAGCCTCTTTAAGTTTTGTCTCCCACCATAGTTCCACTTCCTGGATAGTATTCTTACAATATTTCCCAGATTCTGGGGTCCTCTCTAATTCTCATCTGGAGAGTTCTCGGCAGACCGGCTGAGATATCATTCTTGGAGATCAGAATCCGAGTGAATCACTTCACAATCGTTAGCAGGTGACGATTTTTCTGATTAGCAATTAAACATTGTGGCTAGATAAACTCCCAACCGAATGAAAAAGCGTGTTAGCTATTTAAGGCGAGATTATGATAAACTAGCCGGTATTAATACAATAAAATATGATATATAAAACTTTCTTGTGATCTAACTGCTGTAGTACCAAAAGAGCTTAAAGACAAAAAAAAGGGCCAAATCTGCGCTTTAGTCTAATAAATCTCATAATTTATGAAGGAATAAATAGTCTAATTTTATAGTCGAAATAGATATTATGATTAAAAAGGAAAGTACCCATTATTTAGGCCACTACCGCTTCCAAATGCAAACCTGAATGAAATTGAAATTAACATACGGGAACCCTCTCCCCTTCCCACACTCCAGGTAAACATGTGACTGACCGACTACGCTAACGTAAATATTCAAGGTTTACACTATTAGCCCGTATTAATTACACTACCTCCGATATAATGAATTTTAAAGAACATTAAATATTCTACAGTTTTATATGTTATTTTTTTTTTAATTCGGAAGCGCTGAGATGCAGGACCGTAAACATCAACAAAATGTCAAGAAAACGAAATAAATTACAATATTCAGTGGTTTCGCCTTAATAACAATTTTCCTTTCTCAAAAATTGTTATTTCAACTTACTTCGCATCTGTTGTGAGTAGTCACAAATGTTTTAAATGATATTACAGGAAATTTAATCCTTTACCATATTGGTTGCTTTACATTTTGCACTAAAAAAAAATAGTTATTAAGGCTCAACCTCCGTAAATCCAACTTTTTGAGTTTTTCTGAGTTTAAAAAAATGTGTTGCTTTTATATTACTTTAAATTTAGTTATTTAATGATTAATTAAAATGCATTTAAGGATTTTTCTGATTAGCAATTAAAAATATTATCGCTAGATAAACTCCCAACCGAATGAATAAGCATCCTAGCTGTTTCAGGCGGCAATATGATAAACTAGCCGATATTAATACAATACAATTTTATATATTAAACATTCTTGTGATATTACTGCTGTAGTACTAAACAGTTTAAACACTGAAAAAGGATCCAATCTGCGCTTTAGTCTAAGAAATCACATAATTTATATAGGAATAAATAGTCTAATTTTATAGTCGAAATAGATATTATGATTAAAAAGGAATGTACCTACTATTTAGGCCACTAACGCTATGGAAAAAATGTTTCCCTTCCAAATGCAAACCTGACTGAAAATTAAATAAAAATACGGGAACCCCCCCTTCCCATCCCACTACACTACCTCAACTAATTACACTACCTCCGATGTAATACATTTTAAAGAACATTAAATATCCTACAAGTTTTATATGTTATTTTTTTTTTTTTAATTCGGAAACGCTGAGATGTAAACATCTACAAAATGTCAAGAAAACCAAACAAGTTACAATATTCAGTGGTTTCGCCTTAGTAACAATTTTCCTTTCTCAAAAATTGTTATTTCAACTTACTAATCCGAAACTTTATACTTACTTGCCATCTGTTGTGAGTAATTAAAAATGTTTTAAATGAATATTTCAGGAAATTTAATCCTTTACGATATTGGTTATTATGCATTTGAGTTTTCTTGAAATTATGCAGATGTTTACGGTCTGTAACGAATTTTAAAAAAAGCTTACATATAACACTTGTAGGAAATTGAACCTTCTTTAAAATTGGCAATGTTTTACATAAAATTCACTGGGAACGAGTTACTGACAAAAATTACGAATTCGTTGACCTAAAATTTGAATTAAACCGATCTCGGTTGGAAGAAGTTCATATTTTAAGTCTATTATGAGAGTAATTTCGGCCTAAAAGATAAAAAAATTTCTTGAAATCAGATTAGACACGGTTTATAGCAACAGCTCCTGGAATCGTTTATTCGTCCGAGAAAAAGATACACGCATTCGTCTTTTTGGTTGGTAGTGCAACGGAAGAACCCGCTTAACGTTTATCTTATTCTCCTGCAATAGACTTCTTCAGCTCACTAATGAGGAGCAAAACCAATATTTTACATTCGATTTTAACACTTAAAACAAGTAATGAAATTGTTTAATCAGAGTGGAAAAAAAAATCGCGTTTGTAACCTTTATAACCGAACCATATGATCTCTGTATTTATAGTATATTATTTATATTGATATAAAAATCTCATTTACTAAATTTCAGATTTTTATATTTTAATGTAGTTTTGGATGAAAGTTAATTATGACCTTTAAGTAAAGTACTGCATCAGGTTTTCTAATTTAGACCAAAATCTGGTATGTTATTGAAATCTATATAAAAATCAAAAATACCGAATTTAAGAAATTTTTCATTAAGTTTTAATATTGTTTTTGATGGAAATCAATTATGACCTTTAAGTAAAGTACCACTTGCGGTGATCAAGTAGTGATTAAAAAAGGAGGACTTTAGATTTTAATGTTGCGCCAGTAGGACTATCAACGTTTAATTAACGAGGTTTTAAAGGACTGGATTTTCGTTTCTCAGGTATATGGCGTCCAAATATTGCCTCTGAAAATATAGAAGTGCGTAGTCGTTCTACGGCCTATGGATTAACCTTAACAAGTCAGAGCGCAGAAAAAACCTCGTTAAAACTTTGGAATGTACTCGATGCATTGGCAGTCTGAATTGCAGCATGATGTTGAATTCATAAAATCTATAAAAGGTGTAATGGTTTCTATTTGCGTCATTAATAGATATTTGATAGTAAGTCTAGCAAAACTTAATGGTTTTTAAAGAAAATAATGATCTACGTCCTCTATCCTAGAAATACGAAATCTATTGCGCCCAAAAGTCTGTCATTTAATATTCTATAGTCACCACACACTCGCCATAGGCCTTCTGATTTTGACACAATCTGCACAAAGGGCTTGTTCATTGCGAACTCAAATATCAGCACATTAAGCATGCTTATCTCGTACTCACTCGATATTTCGATGTTAGCATTAAAGACGGGTAATCACTAATGATGATTAGTTTTTCCCTTCTCCAACATGAAACTGATCGGGTCTATTTGCACATTTCTGATTTTTTTCCTACCTTGATGCTTGTGCCTGCAAAGGAGTAATAACAACTTTAGCAGAATATGATATAATTAAAAAAATAAAAAATGATATAATTCATGCAAAATATGAAGACTGCTTTCTCATCAATTTGAATATCGGATGATTTTCTAGCAATAAATTAGAAATATTTATTCCATAGCTATATTAATTAAAAAAGATATATCGCTTACTACAGTTTTAAAACCTATGATTATTGGTTTTTGAAAGAAATTTCATCTGCCCCTTGTGTAATTCTCATCCATTTAATACAGAGTTTTTAAAAAAAAATAATATTGGATGCCCATCCACAGATAAGAGCTGCACAGGCACATCATGCATAAATAAGTTTCCCTGATATTCATGTTAAAATCTTTCCGGAACTCAGAAGAGCGGTACTAGAGTTGTACCATAAATCCTTCTTGGACAAATTATTATAATAATATGCTTGTAGCTTTACCTGTCGTGGTCGAAAGCCATTTGTCGAAGAAGTCGTTCGGATGGTGGGTAATGCCCTATTCCATTTCCAGAGAGACAGGAACCCCTAATAGCATTTTAAATGATATTTAATCTCCTTGTCTTTAGCTGTTGGCCACCTGTTCTGTATAAGGAGCTTTTCTGTCTCGTTTTTATAAGCTCTCTGTCGGGTTTCCCGCAATTAGCTTAGCCTCTCTCACTTCTCTTTACAGTTATTTATAATAAATATAAACAAAATATATGATTATATCTATAATTTCACAAGGCATAAATCTACACTGAAAACAAAAAGTAAGTTCCATATTTCCAACAAAAATCCCATAGTTCAAGGAAGAGAAAAGTGCCCTAAGCTCCTTAAATAAAGGCACAAATCTAAAACAAGGAACCGTAACACAGACATACGAAACATACAAAAAAAAGGGACTGCTAAAACTTGTTTTAGTCCAATGTAATTTCAGTTTGTATTATATGGGTTGGTAAAAATTTCAGCTTTTTATTGGTATGAAACTATAATTTTAATTACATTTTGCCCAATACCGACAGTAATTACATCATCTATATCATAAACTACATTAAAAAAAAACTAGGTAAATTCCCCGATTAGGAAACGTTATTACTAATGCAATGTTTTTTTTTTTTTGTATTTTCAATAAATATAATTGATAATAATTTAAAAAAAAATTAGAACGTTTAAATATATACCTGAAAACCAAATTGATAAATATATATATGTATATATATATATATATATATATATATATATATATATATATATATATATATATATATATATATATATAATATATATAAAAAAGCTCTAATAACTGTAAAAGCCCGGTAGTTCGTATGACCAGATAACTCATACAGAATTTCATGTCCCTTGAAAGTCTCACTTTCTATAAAAACAATACAATCCGGTCCTCTGCTTAAATCGTATTTATTTTCGTCTTCTAGTGAATGGGAGGGGAATCGTTTCTAGGATTTTCAGTTGGTAGATTTTTTTTTTACCTCTTAATAAAAATAGTAAACAACTTGCAACCATATTCTTAGCTGGATAGATGGATCTGAAAAATTAAGATCGCTCATGGTAGGCAACTCCGCAAGATGTATTTTTATTACATAAAAACGTTTCCAATGGCCAATCATGCCAACACAAAGGCCTGGAAAAAACACAAAATTTTACTGTATGCTGATAACTGTGCGGCCCATAACAGGACACCACCATTCAGCCAAGATAATGATCTGTTTTTGCCAGCCAATTTAACCTCTAAAATGCAGCACAATGCCAGGTCGTAATTAAAAGATTAAAGACATTTAACGCGAGGAAGTAGTGTTGCAACTCCTTGACAGCATCAAGTATGGGAATGAGCATAAAATAACATCATTTTCAGCAATGAACATACATGGATAAAGCTTTCTGAGATTCCGTCTGAAGAAGGTTTAGCGACAGCCTTTCCTCGGCTTCACTATTACCTATGTGAATTTTTTCTTTCCCCCGCAATATATCCACGGAATTGAGAACACGGAATCTCAATAAAGAGGTTTATATCAGCTTTTATATCAGACACTGCTTTAAGATTTTTGCGTGTAACTATGCATCCGGGTCAGCAAATTAAAAAAATATATACTTGCTTTAAAGGCATAATTTAACATTCTACAATTTTTACTATTTGATATTTTTTATTTGGAATAATAGTTTTTGATAAAACATATTTTTCAGTCAATCGTAAAATCTGCTTATGACTGCCGGTTCTGACCAAACAGCTGAACCAAATTTAGTTCTTAAGAAGAACATTCGACGCATAATTCAATGCCTATTGATTAAGGTAAGAGTAAATTTTCAAAAACTGAAAGAAGTTCTCAAATTTTGGGGGAAGAGGGAATTATCAATTGACACCAATTACGATCGGTGAGACACTCGAAGAAGAAAATTATATAGATTCCAGGAATATGTTCGATTACTAACTTTCAATTTTAAATTTCAGAATGATTGCTACACCTCACAACAGCCAGACGTGCAAGTGATGAGACAACACACCGATTTAAAAAAAAATTGATTTCAGATGTATGTCCGATGGGTGACCTAAAACTGCCACTGGATCTCATACTACTGAGAGTTCAAGAGTGAATTCTTTGAGAATTATCCTGCCACGCCACGTCACGGAAGGTGTTATCGTTCCCTCTCTACTCTCGGAGAGTTATTTCAATAATTCAAAGCAGTTTTGAATTTCCTGAGATTAGGTACACTTCAAGAGGAGGGGGTGAACGTTTACACCTACTCTG
Organism: Rhaphigaster nebulosa; assembly: GCA_948150685.1. Lineage (NCBI taxonomy): Eukaryota > Metazoa > Arthropoda > Insecta > Hemiptera > Pentatomidae > Rhaphigaster > Rhaphigaster nebulosa. Next base: position 51,178,568 of record OX411308.1, on the reverse strand, counting down.
AAATGAGATATTGTAACTCTCGGAGAGATCACCCTACTATTATGTAATGACTATTATTAGTAATGAAAAAGCTAAGCGAACCAAAATACCACCAATCGATTGTCCAATGCACCGAAATATATAGAATGTAAGATAAATATAAAATGGGCTTTTGATTAATTAAATAAATTGGTATCATGTCCACACCCGTAATCACCATATTCTAAATAGTTAGTACTGACTAGTTAAGATTTTACAGCACCTAAAGTAATATAAACAATATAACCTACATTTTTGCTTACGGCAACCCCAATAATTTAATCCTAAACTACAACAAAACTGGACCGTCACAAAACACCCCAACAGGTTCCGTAAGCCAGAGCCTGCTGAGAAGTTTTTGCAGACGACAGATGGTATCGTAGTACTCTCCAAACTTAGCCGCATATCCTGGCCTTCTGCTGCAGCTTGGTCCTTGCAATGGCCACCCTACCATGAAACGGGTCTCTGGGAAGAGGGGAGATAATGCCTGGCTGATTCTGCTTCGGTTGGCGATGCGAAATAAATTTAAACTAACATTTGAGCTGTCTGCACTGAAGTAGGTAGGCTCAAATAAAGTTTTAAGTATTAAACAAAAGCTGATAAAGTTTAATCAAAAAGAAAGAGATGAAAAACATCTGACACATGGAACCATTTATAAACAACAGGAACATATCAAACACTAAAAATGAATGAAGAAATAGGGATTGTATCACAATACAGAAATTCAGCATAGGATTTGAAAAATAAATAAATAGTATTACCCTACCTAAATAGTTATTATTATTAATTTTTTATCTAATTATATATTTCTTATGACTCGATCTCTTCAGTATACAAAAAAAATTAAATATTCTGAAAAAGCAAGCCAGTAATAAACAAGAAAAGACAGCAACAATAGAACAGAACAATTTTCAGACGTATTTAACAGTAACCGTTATATATTTATTATCTGCAGCAGGTTAGTACTAGTAATGTAAAGCGGAATCCTACCTCTCTACTTTTTCTTTTCTTACCCCTAAACAAATATTACAAATTGTAGAATCCACAACAGCGTCAACGCCAGGGCCTTCTTTTACCGAAGGATGGCTCCATAGCTCTGATATGTGCAGCGGTGGCTGCAATGGGTAGATTGGCCCCTGTCTTCCTTCCGACGAATGAGGAGGGTTCACTCTGCAGACAGTGTTACAGACAACTGAATCGGAGCTCCTTTCCTCAACAAAAATGTCCAGGCCTGGGAGGTGGGGCAATGTTCCGGAACAGAAGATTGGAGCTATGGTTGGAACATCTGAAGTAAAATTTCGGTATTTTGCTATATCGAAAAACCAAATATCGATATCCACCGATAATCGCTAGAAAAATATCGATATATCGAAAGGGAATTGATGAAAAAGCGAAGAAAAGTGCATCAACTGAGTACAATGTTAAACTGTGTAAAAGATTAAGAAATAATATAATTAGTATTATTCATAAAACAATATTAGCCATGAATCATTATAAAAAAAAAGATAGAAAAGAATTATACTTTAAATTTTTTTAAATATAAAATATTTTTATTTTGAAGACTTTTAGCCATATTTAGTCTTCTAGAAGTTGTCCAATAATAAAACCTTCAAACTACTAAAAATTTTATTTATCTTATAACGCTTCCGACTATATTTTGCATTTTCAAAACATTCATCTAAAAGCATGTAATTTATTTAATCTACATCTCAGTACAATCTTCATTTATATAATTATCAGTTTATCTTTACATAAGATCAATGAACATTATTTGTATCTTATCTACTAATTATTGTTTGGGATAGATTACAAAATATTGTTTATTCTTATATTTACTAGTAAAACTACAGAATCAAGATCCCAACATGGCGGACATCAAGATTTTTAGGACTGACTGATCTTAAAAATCTAAACCTCCGCCATGCTGTGGTTACGATTCTAGAGTTTCACCATATAAAGGAAATTATTACTTAAAAGAAAATACAGTAGAATCTCGATAATTCGTATAGTCAAGGATTCGAAAATTAAATATGAATTATCGAGATTTCCAATAATCGGTAGTAAAAAATAGGAAATAACAAAATTAATACAAAATTTTATATAAATGGGCATACAAACGATATAGTTAGATCAAAAAAACCTTACAATATCAAATTTGAAAAAACATTCGGTTATTTTCTTATGGTACAATTCTAGAAGACGGGTCTTATCGATGGCTTCGTTAGAAGCATGTTAGGAGCGTTTAGATACCGATTTTGCATCAATTTCTTCTTCACCTCCTTTTTATACGGTATCAAAATTTCCTCGTCAGTTCCGATCCTACCGCAAAATCTTTGTCAAAATAGGTGAAATCTCGAAAAATTAAGGGAGTTTCTTCAATTTAAGATAGGTGATTCCCAACCTCGATGCTTTCTAAGAGTTGCATCATTACATCCTCTCGTTAAATGTCTTAAAACGTTTAATTATGGCCAAGTCTAGATACTGCAGCTTAGAGGTTGTGTTGGGTGGCAAAAACAACATTAACAACGCTGAGTGATGTGGTAGGAGGTGGAAAATAGAGTTTTTTGCCGTCTAATATGATCTCTACGAGTATATATTCATTTACATCCGTTTTGATTTAATAACTAGCTTTGAGCTATCGAAGTCTGCAACAATTAAAAATGAACTTTATTTTAGCATAAAGACCTTTGAAGGACCTGGAATCAGTTCAATAGCAGCTTTGAAGCTTAGGGAATAAAGTAAGAAATACCATCCACCGCCTTACACCATGCTTGTCCACCTTAAAAAGCGCGATTCATAATACGCTTTCGCAGCCAACTAGCTTCAACGCTCATGAAATTGAAACTATTAAAATTAGCATTTCCTAGCAAATATACGCTTTAAAATAAATTAAATATACGCAGAAAAATATACTTTTCAAAGAAATAAGGACCAATAAAATATCACAATCCATATATCTAAATTAGAATATAATTATAAGATTCCAAAAATAACGCCTTAAATCTGAAAAACAAACAGGAATAACTAACCGGTCAAAGTTTCATATAAATGCAAATAAAGGACAGCACATAAAATCCTTTTTTTAAAAAAATTATTTATTTATTAAAAAAATCCATTTAAAAAAAAAACTCAGAGACAATACATCACTCCCAAGATATTTCAGCACTGGCTCAATAAAAAACTAAAAAGTTTAAGTTTTAACGCTCTCTAACTATACAGTAGAGTTTGCATTAAAATGCCGTTAAGTTATGAGCTTTATATTGTTGTTATTTCATGTGATCTTGTATTTTAATGTTCCGATGTCGCGATAATTGGCTAAATATTGACTAGTTATTTATTTATTGTTTCCTAGAAAGTAAAGGTGAATGCAAACTAAGATGACGTGATGTGTAGACACGAAGAGACTTAGTGACGTCAGCTGGCATGTTATAACATCAGCGCCAGAGAGAATGTGCAAATTATTCTGATTAATTCCCTAATCAGCTATCAATTGTTGCAAACAATCCATTAAAAACATATGCAATTTGTAAAACCTATTAATTCTAAACATACAAATTACACCATAATACAATGCCACGCGCCTCGAATCGGCGTAAATAAAAGAAAATACAACATCCAATTATATTATATATGGTAATGCAATTAATGAATAACATTATATTATTATGCATAACCTTCAAATCAGAACATTTCTAATTATAAAAAAAAAAAATAACCAACTCGAGGATTCAATGAAATAAGATTAAATAGCGTATGATATTTATGACTTCATTCATAAATATATTGTGGGCCTGGATGAATTAATAATATCCTTTGAAGTAACCCTATCTACTGATTAGAAAATTAACCTGTCAACTAGTATAGGGTTTCTTGTATTGCAAACTGTACAGAAGTATAGTTAAATTATGATTATTGATAGCAAACTCATACTCTAAGAATATATTAAAGTAAAAATCTGGAATGGCTTTCTAATTTCATCGACACTAACATTTCACGCTTGTAAATGTATTTTCCTACATCTAAAACGATGGCATTATCGATTAAGAAGCGAAGGGGGTAAGGAAGGAACAATAGTAGATAAAAGTTAAATAAATAAAGAGAAGGAAGGACAAAGTAGAACTGAGTGCGGGAAACATTACGGCCACCATCACTCTCCAATGAGCCAGCTGATAATGAAATATTCAGCTATCCATTCCACCGCCCACCTTCGGTCAGATTAATACAGAGCACTGATTCCCATTTCCGCTTCTTAATCTTAGCTAACAAATTTATTGAATGATTAATGAAAAGGTTGAAAATTGATTATTGAAAGAGTTCTGAGTAAGAAGAGTTTTTTATTTGAAATTTTTTTTTATTTAGTTATTTAACCTTATATAGTGATTCAAGATCTCATTCGGGTAACCTAATTTTAGCATAGAAAGTAAATTAGATAATTTCCTACAGATATTTAAATGACCTAGAACAGGAGTCCCCATCCTTTTTTTACTAACTGGGGGTATATCTATCGGACAGACGGTGGTCACCATGTTTTAATTTTTTTCGTAGTTGGGCATTGTTAAAGATCGTAAAAAATAAAAAAAATTTATTATGGGTGTGAAATCAGATTTCTTCCTTTCAATATTAATATTTATTAGAATTGCTTTTAATTCTTTACATTATCTACGTTTCGGGGAATTTCCCCATCTTAAGGATAATCCATTCCAAAATTATATAAACAAAATTACCTTTATATTTATAATTAACTTAAAATCAAACAATTAACAAAAGCTATTTATATTAATTTCACATTTAAAATTGTTGTATCTAATAATTACTCAATTTTGCCTTATTTTACACCCGATTAGTCCATTTATCTATAATATCATTTTATATTGTCAATAAGTCAATAATTTACCTCATGAAAAAATTAACGCAATAGTGTAACGAGCACCGTTTCCTATCATTGTCACAAATAACATTAGATCGAATTAGACTTCATTATTATTAGAAATTACAAAAATCTTTTGTACAATTTCTTACAAAAATAAATAATCATTTGATAATAAATAAAAAATGTTTATCAGATACCAAATTTCTTTATAAAAAAAAATCAATATGATAAATGAAATACATTACTATTTTCAAACGAATAACTGTTATTTCCAATTAATTGTCAAATATTTAAAGATAATCATATAAAATTTTATTAGGACTGATAAACGTACGAGATGTTAAGTATAGTGGATAACCGAATGGATAAATTCTGGAGATAACCCCTCGCCAGGTGATTATATTTGATGTTAGATTTTAAGTTAGAGAATTGGAGGCCTTTTGTTTTCTTTGTAATCTGTACATTATTCATCATTGTAAATTTTATAGTTTTATGATATATATAAAACTATTCGAATTAGAATGATAACAATTGGGGGCTCCTCAGGGATCTGAACCCGGGACGTCCTGCAGCCAAATAAGGAATCATACACCTTCATTTACTGCCGAGAAAAAAAAAGTAGTGATGTAAATAATATTATTAATACCGTCGGACGACGGAGAAATAATCAGTTGTGTCACATCAAAATGTTGAAGAAGTACGTAAAGAAGAAGTTGTTCAACAAATGAATCCCGTTTTATTGGTCGACGGAGAATATGTATTCAGTGGAGACGATTTCGAATATACGCAGCTCTGGGGAGATTAACATAACTTACAAAATTCTGTTATCTTACAAAATATTGACTGCAAACTTACCCGTTCACAGGATAACCAAAGAAATCAGCTTCACCACCTTCCATACCTTTTCGCACAAATAGAATACAATATGAAATAAAGTAACGATTCATGGATGCAGAGATCCTCCACCTACTGGACAATGATCTGATAGAGCCAAGTAAAAGTGAATGGAGCTCTCCATGTGTACTGGTGCCAAAATCATATTAAGTCAATATTTTGTAAGATAACAGAATTTTGTAAATGATGTTAATCTCCCCAGAGCTGCGTAGATTCGAAATCGTCTGCACTGAATACATATTCTCCGTCGACCAATAATACGGGATTCATTAGTTGAACAACTTCCTCAAAATCAAATATGTTTAGAGTTTGTACTTAATTCAACACAACAGTATTACTAAAAAAGATTCTTTTCCCATTCCTAGAGTCAACGACTGTATTAATAAAGTAGTAAGAGCAACATTCATGACCTAGTTTGACTTGTTAAAAGGGTTTTGGCAAGTTCCGGTGACTAACCGTGCAAAGGAACTCTCGGCGTTCGGTACACCCCACGGGTTTTATCAATACTAGGTAATGCTTTTTGGGATGAAAAAATTCATTAACAACTTTACAGCGCCTATTAAATCTGGTTACGGATGGTAAAGAAGGATGTGAGTGCTACATAGACGATGTTGTCCTCTATCACAACAGTTAGGGAATTCGGACTTTTTTAGCCAGAATATCTGAATCAAATCTTACAATTAACTTGGCTAAGAGTGAGCTTACCTGCGCAAGGCAAGCATTACGTTTCAGGACCACATAACGGGTTAAGGCCAGGTCCCACCTAAAGATGGTAAAATTCAAGCGATTATAAAGTTTCCAACTCCCAGAATCAAGAAGGAAATAATGCGCTTCTTAGGGATGGCTGGAAACTTTCGGAAGTTCTGCCAAAACTTTTCAATCATCGCAGCTCCATTAACGATATTACTGAAGAAATGTGCACCTTATGTTTAGTCAGAAAATTGCCGAAGAGCCTTTTAAAGAATTAAGGGTATCCTTTCCGACATACCTGTAATGACCGCACTGGTGATTGGTCAACCATCAAGTTAATCATCGATGCGAGTGACGTAGGAGCATTTTATTGAAAATTCATCGAACGGAAGCAGAAAAGAAATTTCCGGCCTTCACAGTGATCGCTGGCCTGTGCCATGTGGTCGGAGACTCGTGTTGTAGAATTAATATTTTAATGATGAATGACAAAAGATATCCAGAATACTAATTAGGTAGATTTTAAGATTTATTATCAGCTGTCAATAATGGTCAATATATTTGTCCTATTCTTTATTTTTTTTTATCATTGGATTCCTTCCTTTATAATTCCAGCATGACCATCTTATAGTAGCCACTTCTGAACCTTGTTTTTATCATTCCAATTTATCTATCGCCATCATATGCGAATGTTTCAACTTAGCGCCGCGTGAATCGGCTCTTGGTATGCCATATTCTTGTGTTTCGGAGGGTGAGGGATTTTCTACAATAAACTGAAAGCTATAATTTATAAAACGTCTATCACCATCTAATTTTACAATTTAAAGAACTAAACCAAAAATAATGAACAATTTATTTCTCTTTATCTATACAGTGATAAATAATCTTAAACCGGAAATAGTGATAATTTCCACAAATCATACAACATAATATAATCATAAGAAAAATATTCTAAAATTTAACATGGCTCAAAACCAGACTAAATTATTTATTTCTTAAATAGAAATAAGTCTAAAAATAACCAGGCCTTACAAAAGTTTTAGTACAGTTTCAAGTTGTATAATAGTAAGCTAGAAACTAATCAATTTCAGGATTCTAAAACGCAGATAAATTCGGTTGTCAAACAAATCATCGTATGTTACAACTATTTTTAAATATGCACTTTTTCAAAAATGCGTAAGAGTAAATTATTAATCAAAAAACAAAAACAAAGAAGAATTAAATAATACAGAGAAAAATATACTTTTCAGCATCTAGGCTTCTTCAATGGACAAAACCTAAAAACTAATGTAACACTTTGAAGCTCACATTGAAATCGATCAGGAACATCAAGAAGAAATAATCCTTTAATGCTTATCACAATGAATCTATATGAGTTTGATGAAGGTTTTATACTTACCAAATGATGGATTTTAAACATTTTCATGAAAAGTAATGGGTGTCATTTTCACATATAAATAGTGTGAAGTGGTAGTAACATAAATCTATAATCAGATCCACTGCCGACATGACGCAAAAAGCAACGACAACTTGGCCTGTGTCCAGTAATCTAAGAACGTTACAATATATATATATATATATATAGTGTTATTTCTTTTTTATTAAGTAATCTCAAAAAGGGGCTATTACCGTGCCTTGACCCGCAACACAATAAAACTGTCGATACGAGATTCAGGACTAATGTTCCAGAAATGAAGCACTCGGTTGTAAATCATAGTAATTGAAAAAATGAAAAGTTCTAACAACGTTTAAATGTTTGTTTATCGCAACGACTTACCTTCGACCAGCAGTCACTTAACGTAACTTAATACCAGCATTATACTTTTAAAAAAACGAAATTTCCTACAAATTCTTCTAATAACCAATGAAATCAGTTGTCAAGAATCCGGTGTTTCTAAAACTTTAGTTCGGAAAAAAAGGCATTGATCATGTTTAACGGTAGAGTGCCTCAAATTTAAATATCAAGCTAACTCATCTATAACAATTCTTCTCCATTTATGCCAAACGTTAAAAAAAAAACACACACACGTCTTTCGAAAATGATGTCTCAGATATCTCGTCTATATTAATGAATATTCCGTTGGAGCACAATAGTAGCCAAGAGCCATATAAATAGTGTTAAATTTTATTTCTCAGCAATCACAATTGTGTTATTCAGAGAAAAATAATTTGCCCCTAGACTGTAAATGCTAAAGAGCCGAATGAAAAAAAAATTTCAGGATGCCGATGGCATCCGTACCAAAAAAATGACGGGGCGAGGTCCGTAAGAGAAGTACATTGGAACTGACAAGACAGAACGGTCAGAAGTGATTATTGAACCAAACGGCAATCAGAGTAACGTCAACAGCAGATCGGATATCTTCAATCGCCCGCTCCTCCACAGTTTTCCACGGTACACTGAATTGGACGGGTACCCATGGAAGGAGGGAACCCATGCAAATGGAGGGCACTCGACGCCTCACTGTCACCCGCAGGCATTCAGAGCAATCCTGTCTCTCTGTCAACAATTATTTAAATGACCACCAGGTGCCTCCCCCACATAATGGCTCTTCCGACACGTTTCAAGACTTGTTATATTCATGAAAAGCGTGGCGAAAAATGTCACACCGCAGTTCCCTTTTAAAAAACGCCACTCGAGCCTGATTTTTTTTATTTTTAATAGCTGCAGAATATGCATGGTGTGTTTAAGACTCGACTGAAAACCCCTTAAAATCAGCAATTATTGGAAAGAGGTGGAGCACAGATTGTCATTTGTGTTTCTTTAAAGCTCATATTCAGTCTCCTAAAATTGTTCAGTACCTCCCAACCGCAAATAACCCCGGAATATTTCAATGGAATGGGTACATATAACGAAATATAATTATAAAGCGATGCTATATTGGTGAAAATATCAATTTGAAGCTTTGAAAAGGCGCAAATCTCCCTCCAAAAAACACTTAAAATCAGACTTTCATTAACCTCCAAAACAAACCCTTGTATCAAAAACATCTTTAAAAATTGTACCTTATAAGATTAACTTATAAACATATTAAAACAGATTAACTGAGAAAAACCTGTTTGAAAATTAACCAAAATTTTCATTTTGCAGAAAAAGTCGCCGTAGAATTCTTAATTGTATTGAGTTTGATCATAGTTTCTTATAGTACATTAAAAATAATATATTTTTTGTACTTTAAAATTTTTCTACTTCATAATATCAAGGTTTTAAATCTATATTAAAGGACTACAAACTTCATAATATTCATGTTTATGTATTTAAAATAAATACAGATTTAATTAGGTATACTGTGACATTATTAACTACCAAAAAGTAACATGACCTTAGGTTTTTAGCGGAACTTACAATGAGGTAGAACACAAAAACTAGACTTAAGTAATGTTTCTAACACATAAGGTACGAAAAGCAAAGAAGCCCACAAAACACAAATTACTCTAGTAGACACTTCGTTGTCGAAATTTCGTGTGCACAAAGAGTATTTAGTCAATCAATACAGAACCAATACCTAAAATTTCTTTTTGAGCGTCTGTAAAAAAAAATGTTTTTCAAAAAGAATTAAAAACATAAACTAAAAAAATTATTGAGGTATTTGTACAGTTTATATGGAAGATCCTCACATAGATTCAGAGCAAGGTAGTTCAAGTTAAAAAAAAAAAAAAGTGATAAAAAGAATAATTGGAGACATCAGTAATCGAAGGTGACATGTAAACAAATTTCGTTAAATGATTTTTCTTCCGACCAAAATATTAATGGTTATTTCCGCCTTTTAACATAAACAACACAACATTCTTGATTAATCACATGATTTCTCAGTGAGTCGGATAAATCATATCTCTAACACATTACAAAATATTAAAACTTTATCATTTTCAAAAAAAACTTTAAATTTTAAAATAATAACACACTAATCCACTCATGTCTTTAATTATCACCAGATAAGACATAGTTCAATAGAATAAGGAGATCCATCGATTAAAGTTGTAGATCATTTATTTTGGCAGCGAAAATGCGGCCCTTCTATTGTGGGTATAATACTATTGATAAGGACTCTCGCGCTACAGAATCACTTAACCACTTTGTTTAGATACTTATGAGGCAGTTACTTCAGGGTCGTGAAAAACTAAAATGATATTTAAAAAAAAATGAAGATGAAACTAGAAACTCATTTTGGTCCTCCGGGGACGGATAATAGTCAATGCAGATTAACGATAATATCAATTACCAAATAAACCTAACTTGGACTATTTTAATTTTATTTCCTTAAATTAAAATTTCAAATTAATTTAATCTAGATTTCATATTACGCGGAACCGATACTTTAGTTCCTGTCGAGTTCATAAAGGCGATAAAATACTTTATACTACGAGATTTATCTGTGCGTATACTCTATAACTGTTAAAATTTACCTATTTGTCTTCTCAGCTATTCAAAAATGATATCAAGTATCAAAATTATATATAAAATATAAAACCTTAATTGAAATTAGATGAAACATTGATGTTAATACTAAATCGTGTATATTTTGTGGAAGTTGTACAATAATTGAATATTATTAGTATAAACACGGAAAAACTCTTTAAAGAAATAGCTATTGTTAATAATAATATATAAATACTTGCCACCACATCTGACTGGAAAAAACGTTATACATCAACTGATAAATTGCATGGTATCCTATACACAATTTACCACCTGAAAATATATTGATATTTTAAGATTCATGACAAGAATTGTAATATTTAGTTTTTGCAAAAATGAATGTAAATTCGTGCATGCAGCTATTTGGTAAAACATAGGTAAATGATTTAAAATAGATATAATTACAATGAATCATTCTTATAGTAAAATTAATGTTGTGCATAAGTTTTCACACTTATTCACAAATAGGTGCTGTTTACAATTGATAATATAATAGGGGATCTAAAAAAAAGGCATAATCATCTTGTGATAATGATATATTTAGGGAAATAAAACATATATGCCGATAATTGTACAAACCAGTTATTAAACAAAAAATAATGCTAGGATATTTAATAATAAAAAAAATATTAAACATTAATAATTAAAAGGACATCAACAAAGTCATTTATTAAGGTATTAGAAAGAGTAATTTAAACAATAAGGATTTGGGAAGCTAGAAAAATTATAATCATCTACAACACACACTAAACGAATAAACATATCAAAACTTAAAGAACAAAAATGTATTAAGTAGTTACTTAGCTATAATTTAAATAATGAAGGAAATGAAGATTATAATTTCAACTGAATAAGCAATATATGAATGTTTAAAAAAAAAAAACATAATTTCTTACTATTCAGAGCACATACTCCTATCCACAAGAGTAAAAACAAGCTTGGATACAAGAGTAAAAACAGGCGTATAGAGTACTAAAGATCAGAGATTACAACAGGCTCGAATAGAATAAAAAGAACAAGAAAGAATCTTCGCCTCACGTCTTGTTTATATCTTTTAAAAGACATCAAGATCCGAAGTTTCAATATTTAATACCCATTGAAGAATTCGTCGTTCAAATTTCCTCTGAGCTTTGATAAAAAAAAGAAACCTGCGTAAATATGTCTTTTCTAACTTGATTATGAAAAACGTCAGTTCATTTTACCTACTTATATAATATTAATTTATTATTTATGAATTACATTAATTATGTTTTCTTAACGACACTCAATTGGAAATGCTTGACAATTAGCACTACACAGTATTTAAAAAAATAAATAAGAAATTCTCGATTTTATTTTCAACGCCCAAATGATCTATCTTCTTGCTCTCATTACAAACGGCCAAACAAATATTAATCAAAATCAATTCCGTTGATTATAGATGAAAAAAAATCTATAAACTTGTACAATTCTCATTAAACAATAGTTTTTCTGTTTATATTGAAGAAATTACTTGCACCTTAATGCATAATATATTTTCATCAAATAATATCTAAAAAAAAAATTATTAATATCAAAAGATGTACTGGTAACAAAAAAAAGAAAGAAAAGAAAATTAAATAATAAAAAAAAGTCATTCCATTTTGCATACAATGTACAAATAACAATAAATAAAAATAATAAAAAACAATAATAATGCAAATATAATATATATATATATTTTTTTCTGTTGGCACTGTAGACCGTGGAGATCCTTGGCCGCGCGATGTGGAGACCACACCGCGATTCTCAATTTTAGGTACACGGGGTAGGGACATCACTCCTACGCCCGGCCTTTGTGAGTTGCCTCGAAGAAGGCTGACGGGCCTCACATACCCGGGGAGGGAGGGGGGGGGAGAGGGACAGAATAAATTCGTTGAATTATTTAATTTAATTTAATTAAATTAAATTCATGCCGATGCCGGGATTCAAACTCACAGCCTTTGGGTTTGTGAGAAAGTGCATTAACCCACTCGAAATATAATATAATAAATAATAGAAATAATAACAACAATAAAGGCAAAACGAAACTGAAGGTTCAATGCCGATATCACTGAATGCCAATATATATCATAAATAACAGAACCAATTTAAAAACAGAAATAAATTTAACAAATCTAAATCAAAGAAAAAAAAAGTTTTCTTCATTTATCATGATTGATATATACATATAAAAAAAAACGGGTTCACTAACAAAATAAAACGGATACCCGTCCATCTTCCGTCAGAAACAGGAATGACGTACTGGGGCGGTAAACCAAAGCCATCACTCGAAGCAACAAACATCAGCCACCTATATTAATCTTTTTTATTTATTATTTTTTTAAACGTTAAATAAATAAATAAATAATAATAGTGAAAATTGAAAAAAAAAAAAATTATCTATATATAGTATATTTTTCTTTCGAACCAAGCTAATCTTCAGTTTTTTTATATTGAGCGTTCATGGATACGTTAATTTTTCCTGTAAATAATTTTATAAAATTTACCCACGATTAATGTTCTCCAATATTCTAAAAATGAAAAATCTGTTAGAGGCAAGTCTGGAGAATAAGATGGGAGTGGAAGAAGTTAGTAGCGTCGTTACTAACTTCGTTAACGGTTAGTTTTGAAGTAAGAGCTTTGAGAGCAGGCCTTCTGGGATAAGAGTTTATGGTACCCATAAGTCAAACTTTTTTATTTTTACTATATTCCTCAAAAGTCCTGAAGCATTATTTATTTCCCAGTCTTTGAGGTAATACGGATGCTTGCAACAGTGGGATGTTACGAATGCCTTCGTAACAACAAACAGCTGCAAGTAAAACAATTTAAAATTTTTATCCTGAGTTGTGCACACAGCATACTCTTCTATATTATTCAATGAAAGCCTGCTTTTCTTATTCTTCAGATCGGACATCCTTTCTTCTGCCTCTCGTTGTTGAGCTAAGAGTGCCTTGAAACTGTCGAAGCAATGAGTGAGATGTACCGAGAGTCCTTTAACAGTTTGATGAGGATTTTATTGTAGTTGGCTTGAGACCTTCACCGTCAAATGATATTATAAGTCTTTCGGATGACCGGGTTTTACATTATGTATCCCCTGCCGGAGCCTTCTAGAACCAGTACTTTCATTCGCAATCCTTACCCCAAGCGCATTAATATTTTTTAAAGTCTGGACTGCCGATATCTGAGTAAAAGTTCATAAAAGGATAAAGCAGAGGAATCAAGTTTCTTCATTGCCCTATATGAGGGTACACTTAAAAGTGAGTAATAAATTGGGAAGAATATAATATTAAAAAAAAAATTGAAAACTCATTAACTTGTTCATCGTAATCCTTAAGCAGATTGTTAGAAAAATAGAGAAGGTCGCTAAATACATCATGCCTTTCTAGCGGGCTAAAATTGGAGAGGACCCAACATTTATAAATACTTCCTCATGGTAGCTAGGAACATGAATTGAAATAATTAAAATTAAAAAAAATCATAGGTCCATACATTAATCAATATAAAAAATCGAATATTAATAAACAGAAAGAGGTTTATAATGACTACGGTTGGTTACAGATATGTTAAACAGCGTCACTACCTTCTGACTTTGATATGGTAGAAATCGGAGATGATTGATGTAAGTGAAACTGTATTTTCCAGCGACATTTGATTGACATTTTCTCTGGAACTGCTCCAGCTCCAGAGGTCCGTGCCGCAAGCAGTTTGCCCTTTGCATGATAACGGCACACTTCACGGCCTATTCAAACCCATGTCAATCACCAAGTTCCCTATTTTATGGTGTTCGAAACGATTTTTCCACCGTTCGTGCCAAAGACCATAAAAAAAGTAAAAAGGAAGTTCATATTTCGAAATACTTAATAAAATCAACTTTACAATTAATTGATGGCAAAAGCATGAAAACAAAATTAAGAGTTAGTCAAGATTAGGAATGAATATTTCTACCATAACTCATTAATTTCTACTTACAACAGTTTGACCTATAGGTACATACCAGTAGGTCAAACTGTTGTAAGTTCAATTTTGTCGATTTTTATTATATTATAGTATTTACATTATTATAACCATATTTTTTAAGATAAGGTATCATAAAAAATCTAAAAGGGTAATAAAAAGTGCATCACTTTAAATATAAAGATTGGCCAATATCCACAATCAGCAATACAGTGCAATCTGAAATCTCTTTTCGTTGTCTTGTAAAATGTTGAAAATGTCACTTCCGATGTACATATATATGCGAATGGTGTCATCTGTTATATTATATTATATAATATTTTATAAAAAAAGTAATGTAATTAATGACCACTTCTGTTTCTGTTTTGCTAAGAATGGCCTGTTTGACTGTTTTGCTAAGAATCGTCGTTAGTTTAATTCAAAATATTCGTTAGTCTTAAATTAATTAATTTTAATCAATCAGAGTAATTTTGGATATTGCATATATTATGCATCTTAGGTATTTATTGTAGGCGCAATCTTTGGAATGAAAAATAAGTGCATTTGTTTGTCCTTTCACTAACTTTGAATTTCATGTAATATAATTAAAGCTTTTGAAATAACACACTTCTCACCACGAGAAGCTGTTGAATGCATGGAACTGAAATTATTTTTCATTTCAAGTAAATCACACTTTAAGGGTTAGACATTTGAAATATTCCCTAATAGAGCTATTACTAAAAAATGCTGAAATATTTGTGATATATGTGGTTATAGACATATGTTCTTAAAGCGATGACTTTCGATTGCCACAGAAACGCAATCCCCTACTCGTTTAAAGAGAAAAAACACTTTGGTAAATAATGCCCGATTCAACGTTTTTGATCGATGCCACTTTTACTAAAACGATATATTGTTTTATCATTATAAGTAACGTTCAACTCTTATCAGTTATCACGCCTAATTTCATTTTATCACCTCAATGCTTCATATTCTATTTTTCTTCTACTTTAGTATGAAGATATTCTATTTTGGTGCCTTCAAAAAGTCCTTGTTTGTAAGTTCACGCAACCGCATTATTATCTAAATTCTTTTCATTATACCTTCCATTCCTATCTGAGAACGGTTAAATTCCATCATGTGAATCTTCAACGCGAAGTTAGCAATAGTCCATGAAAACTAAGCCTGAAAATGACCAATAAATCAAACAAGTCATATAGTTCCAATTATTTCGGGAATTTGTACGTAGGGGTCTCCTATACTCGCAATAAAAAATCCCCGGTGATCGTGGTGCCGCGGGTGTGGAAGGGGCGATTTAAAGGGAAA
Source organism: Rhaphigaster nebulosa (assembly GCA_948150685.1). Lineage (NCBI taxonomy): Eukaryota > Metazoa > Arthropoda > Insecta > Hemiptera > Pentatomidae > Rhaphigaster > Rhaphigaster nebulosa. The sequence goes on along the minus strand of OX411308.1, from coordinate 51,162,423 downwards.
TATCCACAGTTGCGCGCGAAGAAAAAAAAAAAATCGAAAATAAAATTTCCTATTATGCACTATTTGGAAAAACGAACCGTTTTCGAGATGTCCTCTCTGAAAAATGGGAAATTTTTCCAAGAATTGCTTTTTTCGCCAAACTTGTTGTTCTAACTACTTCCCACATTTTTTCAACACAAATGTGAGAATTGAAAAGTTGTAGAGAATTTAATTCCCTTCAAGAATATATATACAAATGCTAATTTATCTTCAACTGGTCAAAAGATACAGCAATTTGAAGTATTGTGGGGAAAGTTAATATTATATAAAATACCATAACTTATTTTTGGCACTAATTAGGAGGTCCCCTGATCAATTATAATGAATACCCGAGATTACGTGGCCCAGAGGAAGAGAGGATAGAAGGAGCAATCGAAGAGGAAATAAAAAATAGTAATTAACAAATACTAGTGTAAAATATCTGATGTGGAAACCCCACGACTTCCTTGTACGGCTATTAACTATAAATAGGTGGCTCAAAAAGTGACGCTGAATTTGGTTACAAGATTCCGAGCATAGCAGTACCTCAAAAACGACACTCGGTATCGCAATGTCTATCTATTGACACATACAGGCACACCCAAACACAAGCTCTTGTTCCCGATGTCTTATTCCGTTATTATATGTCGTTCTCTTTCAGTTGGTAACAAGTTCCCAAGAGATTTCTTCGTGTTGCTAGACAACATTAGAACTGCCTGATAAAGCATTGGAAATCGACGGTTTCAACATTTTCAGCCGAAGAAATCGCTTAATTTATATCTTATTATCCTACTGCAGACTTGTTCGTCTCACAAATGGGGAGGAAAAAAGTATTTTACACACTATTTGAACACATAAAACAAGTAATAACGTTTATAGCGTTTATAACCTTTATCACAGAGCCATATGATCTCTGTAATAAATGTCGATATACCTTTTGATATAAGTTTCTTATGACCTTCAAGTAAAGTACTCCTTTCGGATCTTCTATTTCAACTAAAATCTATTATATTACTAATCTTGATCTAAAAGTCTAATTTAGCAAATTTGAAGTGTTCTACATTATATTTTAATATAATTTTTAATGAAAATCTAATGTGACCTTTAAGTAAAGTACCACATACCAGTTGCGAATTTTGGACCATGAAAATATTTTTTTTTTCTATGCAAACAAATTGTATCTATTAAATCCCAATGTTTTAACTAAAAATATACATGATTTAAATGTTAATAACTCTGAGAGTAAAATGCTTTAATACAATTTTCGCACTTTGAAGTATGAAATTTCCCAACTTTCTGGGAAAATTTTAATAATAAAATTATTAGAAGTGTGACACTCACCCAACTCCAATTATGGCGATGTATCTGGCTGGAAGAAGCACTACCTGAATATTATCAAAAATCTTCTAACAAAAGATAAAAGAAGATTAAAAGTCAAAAGAAGACGTCCAAATGTGTTACTACAAGAATCGAAGCGAAATTTTGTGTCCTGTTTGAAGAAAACGTTTAGTCATATATTCAAAAAATATTCCTCAGCATTGGCACTTGTCTGCCAACTCAAAGCGCGGACGCTACAAAATGGAGACTATCGGAAGATGGTAACTAATTTGTAAAAAAAGTATTACTTGAAGATGATTTATTTTAATCAAACTAGAAACATTACACCCCCTAGATGTCAAAAAACCAATTTATTGTTAGAGCGATATCCATAATTGGTAGTTTTACACAATACATTCAAAGCTGAATCTAAATTATATCAGCAATAGACAAGCAAGTAAGCACCAATAGTAGACATAGATGGAAAGATAATATAGAATAAAATAAAATATATCCAACCAATCATGGGTCATTGGCTATAATTGCCATATCATTTAATAATGATAAAGATTTTATTTACAAGTGTACAATTTAAAAATGATTATTTACATGATTTTGAATGCATAAAAACATCCTTTCAATCAAAATAATTTTAAATTCATTAATAAATTTAATATATAATCAACATTAACATAATATATAAATCTAAGTAGCAACATTAGGAAAAATTTAACCAAAAAACTAATCCCCTACAAAATAAATAAATGAACAATATTAACTTAAAACACATGGTTGGTTGTTTTATAAGTGTAAGATTAGCCTAGCCAATCCATGATAATAGCCAAATAAGATTAATTATAATAGTTAAATAATTTGTACAATTAAACAAATAATTCTTTTTTTAACTTTATTCTATAAATATATACAATCGATATACACATTTATAAAATCTATTTATACATATATACAATATACAATCTTCCTGATTTGTTCGCACATTTTTACTTATTTGTGTTTTATCAAGCTTTGATTGATCTGTACTTTTAATTAGATTTCAAGATAGTAATATATGTTTTATGATTTTCTTCTCAATGTTTTTATTTAACGAATTTCAGTTTTATACTAAGCAATTTTATTTTGTTGTTTATTCTAGTTTTATCTTTTTAAGTATTACTATATATATATATATATATATATATATATATATATATATATATATATATAAAATATAATATATATAAAATTTGCATCCACATCTTTTATATACTTATACATATCTATAGTTAGTTCCTAGTTCTTTTGTATCTGTGTGTTCTAGACATTATAGCGTACACTTCATTCTCCCTATCTCTCTTTTTTTTGTGTTTCGTGCCGAACAGGTTTTAACTTATATATATACATATATGTATATGTATATGTATATGTATATGTATATGTATATGTATATGTATATGTATATGTATATATATATATATATATATATATATATATATATATGTATAAAATTTGCATCCACATCTTTTATATACTTATACATATCTATAGTTAGTTCCTAGTTCTTTTGTATCTGTAATTGTTTTTGCAGACAATTGTGTAGTGTAATATAAATAGAATTCTTTATGCATGGTATATGCGCAATTTTCTTCAAAATATACGCCTCTCCTGTAGAGTTTACTACAGATATTTATGTATGTATATATAATATTTCAGTTTGTTTAAAGACGAATTGCTGGGTTGAAGGAAGTTCCAAGTCTTGAATCATGGCGCATTACCATATTAAATATTAAGAAATACCTTTGATTATATATTACTGCAATGTCTTTCTTAGTTAATGCATATGTACAATGTGCTTTGAACCAGAACATAATATAAGACTTTGGCAATATAGTTATTTCGGACGAACCATGTACTTGGCAATCCTCCGAAGCCTAATTCTTAACAAGGACCAACCTTAGCGAGGAATGCCCTGAAAGCCAATAGCCAACTGAGGGAGTTCCCTAATTCGGGATATAGCTACCTCGGTGGAGATAAAATCTGATGAAGGCTCTCTCTCTCTCTGATCTTATTAGGCAATTAGAGAGCTAGGGATCCAGGTCTCAACGGGGCCTTCCCTCTAGACAGCTTTTATAAAGGCGCCCTTATTTTGTAGAATCTCCGTGAGGAAAGAAGGCACACTGAATTTACGGAAATTGAGAAGGGTTAATACGGGGTTGAAGTCTGAAAAGAAGCAATAACACCCATGCAATAACACCCATGCCATTTGGACAGTAGGGCTTATTAAAGATAGGGATGGGAATGGGCATAGATAAATATTAGACGTTTAATATAATAATAATAGGTGAGAGTGTTGCGTTAAGGGTGATCCAACGTATTTAGGGTAGGACGGTGAATAGAGGTTTGTAAACAGGGATTGGCAGTATCGGCATTGAACCTTCGAGTTCGCTAAGTTTTTTATTCATTTAATCAGCAAACGCCTCACGGAAAGAATCAGATTGGCTCGAGCCAAATACATTAATGAAGTACATACGTCCCGTCCCTTCAGGATTGTCACCACCAGGCGTCAGAGCAGTGTTGGGCAAAATGTAATTACAATTACAATACTTTAATTCATGCAGCACTAAATTACAGTAATTGGTAAAAAACTGTAATAGTAATTGGAATTACATTTTTCCCAACGCTACTTAAGAAACCCTTTCTGAGTGGCATTTTAAACGTAATCAATCATGACATTGAAACACTCGGTCAATTTGAAAAAAACGTTTGCCTTTTCAGCATTTCAATGCTTATTTTTTTTAATGTATTTCAAACAAAATATTCTGACGATACTTCTTTACCACTCCTCAAGAGTATTTCCAGAAATGTACCGCCAAGAAGAGGAATCAGAAGATGAATTACATATCTGTACTACAGATTTGAGCTCAGAGATAAAAGATAGGACGGACTAGATTAGATAATGAAAATGTGAGTTAATAATATTGAAATTTATATTTACCAAAAGTTTTTACTTTTTTTATTTTTTATGAGAACTACAATTATTTCAGTGATAAATGTATATAAAAATAGGCCCAAGATTAGATGATGATTTAATAATACTATTATATCCTGATATGATCAGGATATTAAAATAATTTAAAGAAAAAGGTCAATACTGCAAAAGGTAGTGATTTACTATTTTGTAGAATAGCATTATTATTATATTAAAGGTGTTAACTAAATGCTGATAATGATTAATATAGTATTTTAATAATTATAAATGTAATACAAAATAGCAGAATAGCATTATTATTATATTAAAGGTGTTAACTAAATGCTGATAATGATTAATATAGTATTTTAATAATTATAAATGTAATACAAAATATTGGATATTTTTATAATTTGCGAAAACTTTATAAAATATTGAATTTACATAGATTGAAACTATGTAATTGAAACTATGGCATCCATAAATACCAGATAATCAGTATGTCTTTTTTTTTCGGCTTAAGATTTCCATTAAAGTCCTATACTGCAACCTTATTTTTATCTTTAGACGCGTCAGTATATATTTTATGATGATGTTTGAACTTTTCTGACAAAATTTCTATGGTTTTCTGTCTTAGAACTGTTGCTGGGTAGTGATCAGTATGTCTTGGCTATTTTATAAAAAAATATTGTGAGTTCCGGATGTTTTCAAACTCAGTAGTTACTGATAAATAAAGTCCGGAATTAAGGAAGTAATAGAGGGTTGTAATATAAAAAATAAATACAAATCAATATATATATATATATATATATATATATATATATATATATATATTACATATATATGCACATATATACACAGTTTACATACGTATACATATATAACGCTTAAATTTAAATATCTAATTTTAAGATAATAATCAAATTACAAACGTAAAATTATGAAATTTAATTATACAAAAATAACATAAAAAATAAACCTTCCAGCTAAAGTAGAGAGAAATTTTAGAGAACATCGTTGCATATTTTATGTCATTAATAGGAGTTTACATGGAGCTTAAGAAGTTAGGGCACTTAGTCTACTTGCTATACTCAACACTTCTAACACACATCACCCGGGCAAGGGAAACTTCAGCAACTAATTTCCTCCTACACCTACACAACACATTACTTCAGAATTATGACATCCAATTATTCTCACATGTCATTGAATAATACTACAAATCAGTATAAAAGCCTTCCAAAGCATTTTAAAATCTTCAGCTGTACACTAGAATTATATACCGTAATTAGAGTTTCATAAAAGCAAATATGTAACTCGTTGAGCTGGATTCTTGTTATTTCTTTATTAACTTTTTAATAAAAAAATATTATGGTCTCAGAAAACAAGCAAAAGGAAAATCTTATTTTATAATCCGAAAAGAATCCATAAAATTATTTGAAAAAAATCGTTTAATGGTCTGAAAAGATTTACTTTCAAGTTTAATCATTCTTCAACTTTGTATTATTTAATAAAAAACTGTCAATGTTGTCTTCTCATTTGACCTACAATTTAGGTATGTAAAAAAAAATTAACAATAAATTTGGGGCGGTTAGAACATCACACTAACTTCACCTACCACTCAATAAAATTATCCATATTTTAAAAAGTTCACATAAACATTACTTATTCACGACTCTAATCTCGAAAGTACAAGAAAATAGATTTTTTTAAAATTGCAGAACGACAGTTCCGATCACTATATATTAATTTGGACAAAAGGAACCTTAAACCATACGGTTAATATACATTAACGTTAAAAACGGTATTTCCACGACTGTAATACTTCCTATTTCCATATATTTCTTATATAGAAAAGTGAAAGAAATTAAGCACCATTGAAGATTATATCTTTATGCAGTATAATACTAAAAAATAGTATTAAATACTAATTTAAAATAGTTTAAATAGTAGTAAAATAGTTGTAATACTAATTTTTAAATATACATTTAATAATGAAGTTATTGGGCAAAAAAAAAGTAGTATGCAAAATATCTATAAAAAACAATACATGCATAAATTTGTGAATGATCTTGTTTTGATTATTACAAAAAATTATATTAAAAATTTTGAGCTATCAAATTTCTGTACATACGAACAAAAAACATTTTTTTCCGAGCATTTCTTCAAGATTATATAAAATTTAAAATCAAATGTTTATATATTTGTTTCATTAAACTACTAAATATATATATATATATATATATATATATGTATACACACACAATACTATTTAGTGAAATAGTGTAAATAAATAACGTGAAATACTAACCAATACTAACCAAACATTGATTCCATTGCAACATTAATTGATTCGATGACATCAGGATTAACGATTGTGATAAAAAAAAACTTCCAATTATTCTATATTGCAGGTAACTGACAATTTTGTACAGAATTTGTATTGATTATAGAAGTTATATGTTAAATAAAACCTTGGTATAAGAGTTTTAAAAACAATCAAATGTACTAAAATGCAACACTGAAGAATTGAATTTATAAGTTTGATTTCATTTTTCTTTGTTTTCTCATGTTTCGCATTGTACGACGCATAAAGATAGGCATTTTTCGTCGCAATATTGTATTTTTGTAATTATCTTAAAATGACAATATGTTTATACTAAAAAATATTACTAATGTGAGCTTTAAGGCTGCATCATGATCTATATAATATAGAAGTAAAAACATTTAAAGCCAAGGGAATGTGTAGATTAAAATGCCTTAGCAGCAAAAGATAGGGAAAAGGATTTTGTGAAATTATCCCAGCAGAAGGAACCAGTGCGTAAGCTGTTATAATCCCCCAGTAAGAGAGAATAAACAGAGCATTTGTATTCCTACAGCTTCTTCAGCTCCAGTTTCTTTAAACTTCACAAATTTCTTTAAATAAAAAAAAAGGATTGACGAATATTTAGTTAAACAGTTTACAAATAAAATAATACAAAAAATGCTTCATTTTGATGGAGCATGATCGTAAAAGTCTAACGTTCAGCTTCAAACGTGTATTTGTTTAAAATTAAACATGCTTAAGATTGGAAATTTTAAAATTAATACCACAGGGATCAAAAAAACCCGGATTTTCCAGAACAAAACTATTTCCTCATGAGTTGGTGATACACATACCTATGGTTTTGAATAACGATCAAATATGTGTAGGTATATTTAAAAACTTTATTTATTACATAAATATGTGTATGTATATTTAAAAAACTTTATTTATTACATAAATATGTGTATGTATATTTAAAAAACTTTATTTATTACATAAATATGTGTATGTATATTTAAAAAACTTTATTTATTACATAAATATGTGTATGTATATTTAAAAAACTTTATTTATTACATAAATATGTGTATGTATATTTAAAAAACTTTATTTATTACATAAATATGTGTATATATATTTAAAAAACTTTATTTATTAAATAAATAGCAGAATCAAAAACGCTCATATACAACACCATGGTAACCTTAAGAATGTGAAAATCACTACTTCTCAGTAAGGCAAACAAACTGTTACCTACTTCTGTGTATAAGGACCGATTACGAATTAATTTTTAATTTCTTAGTTGCATTTCTTTTAGCACTTAGTTTCACGATTAATTATTGTTTTACTTTTACAGTAATACGCATATTCCTTTCTTTAACATTGAATCCTTCAGACAACGGTGTTTTTCGTAGCACTTTCCAATGCCGTAACAGATAGATTCCTTTATCGCAGACTGTATCAACCGAGATACAATCGAAAAATCTGGCATCACAAAACCTTCCTCTACTATCCTATAATAATATTCTTTTTAACATAATTTTAACGAGCTCAAATAAACACTTGTCGAAATAAACTCAGCAGAATTCACTTCTTCAAGTCTTCTTACACAAAAAAAAAAAAAAAAAAATTACTTTTTAAAACAACTTTAGTACGACGATTCTGTTCAAGTTATATTTTTGGGTTGTCAAGATGAAAATATATTTCAAAATTTTCGAATTAATTTCCTTGGAAATTCCATTTAGTTTTCATAGAAGTTTCATTTGGTTTCCATGGAATCATTTTTCTCCAATAATTTATATAAAAGTATAAAATATTAAGTTAATTTCTATTTTAACATTATAGCAATACATTGTTACAGAGCGTATTGTTAACAGGTTGGAGCTTGGAGGGAGGAGGTCCGGTCACATCCGCCTCCTTCCAGACGCACACGCACTCGGCTTTTCATCCTTATGAGATACGCTGAATCTTTACTAATACAGGCCCGATTTAGATATATATATTTTTTTTTAAGGAATCTTATTACTATTAATATAATTCATAGATAACACAGGCCAACGATGAAAACACTTTTTTACTGAAAATACCTTATTCATGTAGTTTTTAGGGTGATGAATCCAAATATGATATTAAAAAAGCTGTATCACCCACAATTTTAACTATTAAAGCTGTTCAATTCTTTAAAACTCACTTAATTTAATAGACATAACTATAAAATGTGAAGAAATTGCGGGTGATACAGCTTTCTTAACATCATATTTGTATTCAGCACTTTGAAAACTATAGGAATAAGGTATTTTCAGTAAAAAAGTTTTTTCATCGTTGGCCTGTGCAATCGGAGTTAGATGAACAAGATGATGAAGAATTCCAATGTTTTTCAGAAAATGTAGAGCCTAAACTGTTTACTTAAATCGAGCTTAACGACTATAACCATGCTTAATTTAACATATTGTTTCATTAATTCGACCGTATACCATATAAGGGTTTAGATAGAGGTTTATACAATATAATACAAAGCATATTGCTGGAAAACTATGGGTGATACAAAAAAAACTAAGGCCAGATTTAGATTCAGCACATAAAAATCTATAAAGTTTAACGATTAAAGTTAAAAAAGTTGTTTTTTTGTTGGTCTGTGTAATTTACCATAAAATTCTTAATTTTTGAGATTTGCGCAAATAAAATTTTCTGTTCACTATAACTTTTTCCGCTGCATTTTCTCGATGATATACTGCATACATGAAAAGTTAAGGGCTTTATGGAGAAAACATTAGGCAAGTTTCATCAAAATCGTTGGAGCCGTTTACGAGAAAATTGTAAAAAAGTGCAAAATCGATGACACAAAGTGGCACTTCCGGTACTTCGATAATGACGAAAATGTTGCTGTAACATCACATGAATCTACCTCATATACGTATTCTCAGTTTAGCATGAATTTTCGTTTTTGAGCAAGGCTGTTCACACATACCTTTTGAGATACTTTACGTTATTTGGACTCAGAGGATTTTAAAACACGTATTTCCGTTGAAACTCGAATTCGAAATTGTTCACGATCGCAAAAAAAATGAAATAGCAAAAATTCAATTTTTCACTTTAACCTGGTTCCAAAGATATCTGGTTGATAGGGCCAATACCAAATACATAGCCGTACCTCAATATTACCTCAGTGGCCAGGTGGTAAAAAATATTTGCAAAATTTACGAAAAGCGTAAAAGAACATATTTATGAAAACAATCTATGCTAATGACATTTGGCAATGACTGCTTAATTTAATATTTAAAGAAAGGAAGTAAGGAAAGATTCACTTTTTATTCACTGGTTGAAGGAAATTAACAAAAGTTTGCATTTTCTTTTTTTTTTTAAATTGTATTTCAGTAACTCGGAAGTTTAGAAAAAAATGTTACCACAGTAAACTCTAACAAATTTGTTACTCTACAACAAATAGTTATTATTATATTTTTTCACGAAGCACCAATAAATTATTGAACAATGGTCGTATGCGACATACCCAAAATACAAAACTACTTTATCTTCTGAAAGATAAAATATACATAGGCCCTGAGAAATATATATTTGATGGGACGATGAACGTTTTAAGTGTGATGGGGCGATGAACATTTACGTTTGATGGGGCGACAAACGTTTACGAGCTTGTATAAACTAGCTATGCCCAGCGGTATCACCCTAGTTAAATTTGGAATAGCCCCTAAAATATTATTTATCTTTTAAATAATTACAAAATATGATGTTCAGTTTCATTTGTTGCAGACATTTTCATAGAACAGGGTCAAAACGACAATAAATTATTATAAATTACCAAAAAAATTCACTTAAAAGGTACAAGTTTCAAACATTTTCTCTTAACCATACCATTTACTAAGTTGGTACAAAAATGCTTGTTGCATGAACATTTAATTCAAACTCTCATAATTAATCCTATAAGAATGTTTGTGTTTTATTTAAGTCAATGTTTACTTTGGCTAAGCCTTTAATGCCTTATGACTTAAGTGGACTTTATGGGGTCATTTACATTTTTAAAACGCAAGTGCAATGTCAGAAGAAAAAATCGTGATTCGTGGTCTTTTGAGAATTTGCTACAAAAAATAATTAAGCGCGAAGGCAGACGCCGAAGAAATTTATGCAACTACTCTTGAATTATCGGCCGAAGTAGGGACTCAAACCTTTATTGTAAAAAGCTAAACAGAGTTTATGCGGTTTTGAGTGTAAAGTACCCCGAGTGCCCCGCTTTGGTCAACAACAGCCAATCCATTTTGCAATACGGCATTGTCCCAGCACATCGTTCCCGTTTTGCCAAGGAAAAATTGTCGGAACTACATGGAGTAAACGTTTTGCCTTGGTATAGCCAAGATATTGCACCATCAGAGTTTGTTTAGACCAATGGCCATTTTTTAAAAGGTCTTGATCATTGATAATTACGAGGACATAAAAGTTGGATGTGAAGAGTTCTTTGCCTCAAAACCAAAGATGTGGTACCGACATCAAATCAAATAACTGGCAGATTGGTGAAAGTAATTGAAAAACGCTGCAAATTATTATACTTAGTAATACTTCAAAAATTTCTATTCTGTCCAAGTAAAAAAAATTAAGCAGTAGGCACCAGAAAGAAATTTGAAGCTTTTCACAAGATGATCGACGTGAGAGTGCTGAACTGGAAGTTTTCATTTAAAAAACTGTCAATGCAAGTAGTCAGTGATGTAAAATGATACAGAGGAAATATTTGATGTGCACTTCAGGAGGAAACAAAAAAAGGAAAGACTAAGGACGCTAAGGAAGGAAAGGAATAATCCAAGGAAGAACAAAGCAGAGAGATACGAGGAAGTCAGAAGCCCAATAGATAAGTCAGGAAGCCGGATGACTAGCCCCCAGGAGAATCAGTCTCAGAAGTTCCTTCCGCAATATCTCAGCTAATAATGGTCCGATTTAAACGATTTTTATGCTGATTCTAAAACACCTTACGTTTCCTCTCTATCTTTATAAATGACCGAGTTATGGGCTTAAGAGATCTCTAATCGGCCGCCATTTTGAATCAAACAGACGGATGGTAATGTCGAGTTCCGAGGCTCATTCCGGGGTGACCTGTGACATTGGTACCGAATCTTAAGACAATCGGTCCAATAGTCTCGGAGAAAAGCCGCGGACGGCGTACACGCCCCGTATCCCGTGCCATTATCCACCACCTCTCGGCACCCAGCCTCACCACATCGTGGCCAATCTGGTCTATCCATCTTATCTTCGGTCTTCCTTTCTTTCTTTTTTCAATCATAGGATATTCCAAAACTTTTTTGGACATTCTATCTTCTGCCATCCTTTTCACATGACTAGCCCATCTCAATCTCATGGTCTTGATGAGTTTCACGATTGGGATGTCATTAAAATTTGTTTATAAATCCACCTTTTTCTTGCCTTTTTCTCCATATTCTATTTTCGTGAATTGGTCCGTAAATTCGGCGTATTATTCTCCTTTCAAACACCGACAGTTTCTGCTCGTCGATCTTCTTTAGAATCCTGCTTTCTGAACCATAGGTTAATATTGGTCTTATTAAGGTTTTGTGCAGGATTACTTATGTTTCCTTGGTTATTATTTTGAATCTAAAGTGCTTATTTAATCCATAGTAACTCCTATTAGCTGACAAATTTTTTTTTTTGATTTCTTCGGAAGTGTTATTTTCGGAATCAACGTACGCTCCGAGATATACAAATCCATTAACTTTTTCGAATTTATAATTGTTTATCTGAAGGTATATTGTATTGTCGTTATTGTTTGTAGTCATATACTTCGTCTTATTTCCATTAATCGACCATCCCATTCGTTTAGCACATGCCTCGAGGGCTGTGAATGCCTCTTTTAATGCATTTTTTGTTCTACTTATGAAATCAATATCGTCAGCGAATGCATGCTAGGAGATGGGTTTCTTTATTAAGGATATGTCCTCTGGTCTATATCTTCGAATCTCGTATGACCTTCTCAAATTCGATGTTAAAAAGAACACATTCCATGGCATCCCGTTGTTTGAGACCAATAAGTGTATCGATTGGGATTGAAAGGTGCAATTGCACTCGTATCTCGTCATTTGGATTTGGTCATACACATTTTAATGAGTTGGACAAGTTTTGATGGTATATTCAATTCTCTCATTGCTTGGTAGAGTATCTTTCTGTTAATAGTATCATAGGCAGCTTGGAAGTCCACAAATAAATGACGAGTCGTTACTCCAAGTTCTAATGTTTTTTCCATTATCTGTTTAAGAGTGAACATCTGATCTGTTGTCGATTTGCTCCTAGCAAACATTGATAATCCTGTATACTCTCTTCAGCATGGGGGTACAACCTATCGAATATTAAATTAGATGACAGTTTGTAGCCTGTATTCAGCAATGAAATTCCTCTATAGTTTCTGCAATTAAGGGGATCTCCTTTTTTATGTATTAAACATATTACTCCATTACTCCATTCCTCCGGCATTTCATCCTTTGTCCATATAACTTCAATCAGATGTGTGAACTTAATAAAATCATTTCCTACATTTTTTAGTAATTCTCTGGGTATTTCATCAGATCCGCAGGACTTATTATTTTTAAACTTTTCAATGCATTCAGGCACTTCATCATAAGAGGGCGATCCCACTTCCTGTCCATCTAAGTTATTGTATGGCTAGCACGTCAATCTTATATTTGAGAGCTTCCTCAATCAACAGCTTTAGGGCTCCAGGTTGGTACAAGGAATGTACTTCCATGTTGCTAATTTTCAGTTCTAATTCTTTTTCCAAGTTCCTTCGTTGTTACCTTTGATCAATCCGGCTTTTGTTATTTCTGTTAGTTTCGTAACAAGTGGGTTGTCAACCCTATGTCCAACCCTCGACCTGGAGACCCAGAGGTTTAGTTTTGGAGTACCCCACACCTAGAAAGGTAGATTACCACATGTGACGAGTCCTTTTAACCCGTTCGCAGTACAATTACTAACTTGACCTATGGGCGCCGCCACTGACCTGCTTAATAGGTTCTTTCGCGGCCACCCCGCCATATGCCCAGCTGCCAACATATTGCATCCAATTGAGCCTAAATCTTGATTACCTCAAAAACGCCTCCAAAGGACCCCAGTCTCACGTTAGTCCACCGATCCCAGTCGCCAAAGGGGTAGGGCACCACAATCTTGACTCGGATTGCTCGGCTAAATAGGGTTCACTGTTAGTGTTCACAGAGATCTGAGCTGGAGAGGAGAGGCTAAGTGACCTCACAGTTGTGGGGTCATAAGGGACACTTCACTCCCCCATCTGAACCCCAAAGCAGACCGGTAGTTTTTCAAACTCTTCAGTATTATACATTCAGTGTAGATGTAGATATAATATGGGAACATTCATGTATTGCTAATTTATTAAGCTCAGAAAAATTATATATTTATCGGTAACCTTAAAGTTTATGTAATTATTTTTTCTACAAACAATTGACTTTGTGCGAAGATTGTGATAATATCATGAATTAATAGAAACTTTTAGTGCTAAAATTCCGAAAAAACTTGCCACAAGTTTATAATAAACGTTATATTGAGAAACTTGAGAGGCTGATATTCAATAAATTTATCTATTTAATCTGAATTTAAATAAATAATAATAATTTGAACTACATTATCTACACAAGTATAGGTATGGATGTAATATTGAATCATTCATAGTTTGATTCATTTAAAAAGCAGCTCTTTAAGGCTGCCATTTAAAATATTAGTAAATATATACTATAAAAAAAAGAAGAAAGAAATGAAAAAAATCATACCTAGACGATGCACACTCCTGATTAAGTAAGCATCAGACCTCTGATATAGTTTTAACGCACTCGAATCTTATTTCTGATTATTATCAATTCTGAAGCAAACCTTATTTTTTATTATCAACATATTTTAAGGAACCTTGATTGTTTGCAATTATCACTTAATTCAATGTTATCGTCTTGGTCTCAGTCTATGTTTGAGCGTCTTAGGAACTGTTATATTAATTTGTGTGCAAATAAATTACTTAAATTTAAAAAAAAAAAATGTAAAGGTCAAAAACTGGTATATCGGTCATATTAAAATCTTATGAACATAATTTTATGTAATTTAAAAGTGCATTTTTTCAATTTCGCACAAAGATATCATAAAATTGTGAAATCAGCTTAATAACGGAAGCTTTTGTGAAAATATAACTGAAGCGAAAAGTGTGAAACACTTACGCAAAATTGAAAAGAATTGTTTTAAGAAAAAATACTTTAAGTTCCAAAATTTTGCCCTTATCTTATGAATTTCTAAAAATGCATTTTAATAGGGTCTGTATACCTGTCTTTAATCTGAACAATTTTTAATTTAGGTGAGTTATTCACACTCAAAAAAATATAACAGTTCCTAAGATGCTCAAGCATAAACTGAAAGCCAGACAAAAACATTGGATTAAGTAATAATTGTTAATTAAAGTGCCATTTATTTATATTCTCGAATTCTAGTTCCTTTAAGTACGATTATTTTATCTAAATAACAATACAAAAAAAAAAAAAAAAAGGTTTTGAGCACGATATGACTATACCAGCTCCCTCCCACTGTGCGACGTAAGGAACAAAGCATGAACACGAAATATAAAAAATGGAAGGGGAAAGTTATAAAAGTGATCGAAATAATTTATTTGATGATATCAAATTGATTAAAGATATAATCACTAAACGGCAAGGCTTTGAAAAAACTCGTGAATTAGAACAGAAAATATAAAAAGAAACGAATGTTTTTATGGGTGACCCTTAAAAAGCGTAAAGTTAACTGGTTGAATAGAAAAAGTCCAATCTGATCAAACTACATCATTCGAAACGCTCACTAAGATAAGACTGGGAGAGATAGGTGTAAAATATCTTGCACAGCACAGGACTTTACTTTTTAACAGCCCAATGCACAAAAACTTGGAGATATCCGAAAAATACATGCTTTGAATAGAATAAATGTTCAGCTGTATATTTAGGTATATTATATTTACAAAACTAACATTACTTTTAAATGTATTTTGCAATATCCAGACGTCATACTAGTGTGTTGTAGGCTAGGAGAAATATGTCGACAGAAATAAGGCTCAGTTACGAATAATTCTGTATTATTATAAATTATAATTGATAATAACAACAAATTAATAATTATTAATTACCTCGGTTAACCGACCACCGTCTAAATCCGTAAGATCACTCTGGCCAATTTAATTACTAAGTCACTAACCCTCACAGTAACACCTGTGGCCAACAGTCTTTCTCCCCAAGGCGTCTTTGACTTTCGGAGCTAACTTCCCCAATTTACGGAGAAGTTATATCTTAACCACTTCAATACAATCATTAAAAGATTAGTTCATAAATTTTTCAAAGACTAACCAGGCGTAAGAGGCCTACGATGTACCTTCGACGTAAATGATTGTATAGGATTGGCAGGCCTATCGTGTTCCTTTACATCCGTTACTTAAAGACTTAGACACACAGAACGCAATCTGTCGTTACATTCTGCGATCTCTCTAGCTGTATAGGAATGGATCGCTGTTTGGCTAGATCAAGACTGGCACGCTGCGATAGATCGCCTTCTGTGTGACAAGTATAGTACATTGAGTAATAATGAATTAGATCACCAACTCTGTGTGCCTGAGCCTTAAGAGTGTTCAAGGTCTCAAAATCCTAGAATATTTATTTTTGTTTTAGCGAAGTATAACTGAAGACCCGATTTGTTTGCAAATACATATTTATTTTTATAAGTTTTTTTACCAAAATGATTGAGTATATAAAACGAATAAATACATTTGGCGTAAATATACTCCATTTCATTTAGCATATTTGATGGGTTATTGCATATATGAACCATATTTTTGTTAAAACGATTTTTCTCATAACAGGTAATTATACTAATTTCTCATACACGTTCAAAGCAGAATATTTCTTTCGTTCTTTAATTATTAATAAATTTTTCATTCACATGATGAATAAGAAAGTTCTACGATTAATAAAAAAAAATCTACGATCGTAATCCTGAACGTAAATACAGAAACACAACTTGAAGATGTATCGTTGTGATCATAATACCACTGAACGTGTGCAGGTCGTTTAACATAATTTATATTGTTGTATTTCCAAAAAATAAATGAACTAATATGTATATTTAGGTATACCTATATAATAAAATTTTGCATCATATTTAGATTATATTTTTAACAACCCTTACTTCCGAATTGGATTTTTATTTTTTTATTTTTTCAGATGGAATGTAAAAATATTTCACTGCTTATTGTAGGATTGCATAATGAAGGCATTGGAGAATTTTACTCCAGGAATCTAAGTAGCTTTCCTTGAACTTGTTAACATCGAAAGAGGCTTATAATAAAGAATTTCGTATTGCATTTGTTACAACAGGAATTATATAATATTACAAAACCTATAATAATCGTCTACCAAAATATAAAAATAACGCAGCCAATGAAAGTTCATTACGGAAAAAGTATGTGACACACTCTTATAATACCAAAATTATACTACTTAAAGAAAAAATAGGTGAAAACTACGTTTATTTAATTGTTGACGAAACCACCGACGCCCATGGTTTGTTTGCCTATTGCCTATTTATTATTATGTGCTTTAGGTGAAAGTAGTCAAAGTCCATTTTTAATATCGTTAAAAGTATTTAAAAAGCAAATCAAGAATGATAGTTGTGAAATTATTGAAGAATTACAAAAGATAAGTCAATAATGTTCCTAAAAAATTTGGGGTCACTCCAAGAAAAAACTAAAGTATAAGAAACATTAATCAAATTCTTAATGGAGAAACATCTGTAATCAAAGATCCAACAATATTATCTAAATTGAAATATGCATCAATCAATCACTTCAGTGAATGTAAAAAGATCATTTTCAACTTACTAATATCTTCTGAATGATAGATACAATTTCATAGAGGAACATTTTGAAAAATATTTAAGTTTTAATTATAATCAAGAAAAAATGACAAATTGAAAAAATGATTTATTTCACAATCATGAATAAAAATTTAAATTGAATTGTTAATTAATTTACCGGGTTTTTTCTTCTGAATATTATAAATAATAATTATAATCCTTAATTAAAGCAATTTTGACAATGATTATTGCCTTTTGCTGATTATTTTTGTATGATTCTGACATTTATTATACATATTATTGCATGTTTTACTACCTATTTGAGAGTTTTTTCCTTCATATTATCTGGCATATTTTTACGTTTTTTTATGCATTTAATCAATTTTTCGAGTTTATTTAATTACTTAATGTCAGAGAGGAAACATGCCTCATTATGTAAATACCGAAAATAAAAATATTTTAAGAAGCAAAATATATATACATATAGTATATATAGTTACATATAGTTTAATATATTTTTATACAATCACTGAAGTAACTAATGCTCATTTGTAGATTTTAGAGAAAATCTAAAATGGCGAGTGACAGTTGTGGAAGTCCTGTTATTTGGGAACATAACAAAAAAATTATCCAAATTGAGCACACTATGATTATTACAACTGTTCATGAAAGAAAATCTTTTACTCATTGATATGAATGAAAATATTTATTCAACATAAATTTCAATGAGTATAGCATTGGTAATATTATGTTAGTACCAACAAATTCAAAAATGTTTACATTCAATTAATGTTTGTTTCCGAATTTTTCATACTTATTTTCCTAGTCCGATTATAATTAAAAAGTGGAATAGTATATTACAATGTTGGAAAAATTTAGTATGTTTGTAGTATAGCAATTTATTAATTTTTTAGTATTATGCTCACTATGTATGAAAGGCCTAGGATGTCTAATACAGATCCATATTGAGGGCTAATAATCTATCTTTTGTTGATCATCCTTTTCTCCCATAAATAACTTATGTTTCCAAAAACTAGAAAATACGAAAATGGAAAGAAGGGATTGCAAAAACTTCTAATACCGCGGGTGAAATAGGGAATGGATTTGAACAGATTCGCACTTGGTTGAGAACTTTTCGGCTTGAGATTAAAAAATTTTAAAAAAGAATAAAACCGACGAAGGAATAAGAGGAGTTAGTTATATATTGAAGAAGAAGATATCAAGGTTATGCAGCTAGAAAAACCTCATCAACAAACAACAAGAAGGCTCTCTACACGCATACAATCAATGAGGAGCAGCAGACACAGTGCTTCGAGATATGTGTTTTATTGCTTGTTAGGGAAAATTTTTAGCCTTTTCACGAAAGATTTCAAACGTGCGTTGAGAAATGAATCGAATACGGTAATCAAATTGTCTACGATTTACACTAGCTTAATGAATTTTTGAACTGAATACATTCCGATATATAGATAGTCCTTAAAGTTTCGGATTTTTTTTTTCAAAATACTGAAAACTGCAAGTGTTTTCTATGTAACTTTCATCATTTAACATCTCTATATGAATAATCTTCAGTAACCTAAATAATAGAAAGCATGCCCTTTCTGAGATGTTCATTTCATAATAAATAGCACAAATACCGATGCATAAAAAATGTATGCTGCAAGCAGTTCAGTCAAAATGTAGATTTACCTTTCAAAGGTCCCTTTGAATCCCTCAAGAAGGTTTTATTGTTATACCTTGTAGATATGGATGGTAAGATGGTGAAAACAACTTTTTTCCCACAAAATGTATCTTGGATAACTTTTCTGAAGCCTAAAAACAGCGAAATGTTCTTTTTTTCAATTCTTTATTTTTTTGAAAATAATAATATTTCATTCCATGATGGTCCAAGCGATTAGCCATCTATTTCCAATTCAAAGAGCATAGAATTTGCCAAAAATCTTAATGCTAGAACTTTTTCTAGATCATGGTAGGGACGGTAGAGACCGTCAGCCAGCTTCTTAGATATATCCATCATCCTGCTCAACTCTGTCCGCAGGATCTATTTGATCATCTTCCATCTC
The DNA here is from genome assembly GCA_948150685.1 of Rhaphigaster nebulosa. Lineage (NCBI taxonomy): Eukaryota > Metazoa > Arthropoda > Insecta > Hemiptera > Pentatomidae > Rhaphigaster > Rhaphigaster nebulosa. The sequence continues at coordinate 51,142,865 of OX411308.1, read as the reverse complement.
CTCGTATTTTAAGTCACTGACGTTATTGCAGTTCTGCATTTTTTGCAGAAGAACATGCCAAACCTATTTCGTTCATTGAAGGAAGAAACTAGTAGTAAGAACAAACCGACTTCAAAAATGATTCTGCAGATACTCCTACTGAAGACAATCCCGAAAACAACGTGGAACCTGGTTCGTCAAAACGACGGAAGTTACATTATTATTTATCTAATTCATAAATTGAATTATTGTACTCGAATGTTAGAGTTTATCTTATTACATTTACTCCATATTTTTTACTGTTATGCATCTTTTTACGAAACTGAAGAAATTTCTTTTTTTTTGGACGAACTAACTGTATTGGCCCTATTATGATCTAGAAAAAAAGTTCAAGCATTAGCATTTTTGACAAATTCTATGCTATTTTAAATAGGAAATAGATGGCTAATCTTCTGAAACGTGGAGGACTGAAATATCTTACCATCCATATAAACAAGTTAAAACAATAAAACCTTCTACCCCACTTCTACCAAGGTAAATATACAATTTGATTGCACTATTACTGATATATGAAATATATAGTAAGGGAAAGTATTACGGTCGTGAAAAATTCCAAATCCAAGTTTACAACGGAAATACAAGTTTTAAAATCCACTGAGTCTAAATAAGCAAGTTTCGCAAAATGGTCCCTCTGTGTGGGTCTACATTTGAAAGTCTAGCTCCAAACCCAAAAGCTGTACGAATTTGAAAATGCTGGTAGTAATGCTAGCAACATTTTCAACAAAATTGACTAACCAGAACTTATATATAGTGAACTGATGATTTATGGTAAGTGCCCTTGTATATCATCGATTTTACAATTTTCTTTAAAAGGTTCTACCGATTTTGATTAACTTCGCTATATCAATGTACAATTAAATGCCTATTAATATAAGCTAGGTCTTAACCTCATTGAAGAAGTCTGACAGCTTAAATGCCGAATTTCCAAAATGGCTTTCTCCAAAGTTCCTTTATTTTTTTTTTTAAATAATTAATAGTCTCCCATTGTTGGTAGTAATAAAAATGGATAAACATAAACTACAAAGGAATTTGATAATTAACTAAAGGAGGAAAATGGAGAAATATTTTCTCCATATCATAATATGAACTTTTATTTTATGTAATGAAATATAAATGTTTCCATAGAAATTAAACGTAAAATTTTAAAATCTATTTTAATTAGCATGGCATATGAAAGTTGGGTGATGCTCACAGCGCACCAGATTTTTAATCAAGAAACCATTATCATGAAAACGTACATTTCATGAGAAACTACTCAGTATAATCCTTAGTTATCAAATATTTTGTTTTCTTTTATAGCGGTTATATGAATAGGCATTCACCCAATTAATAGCCAGCCAGTCATCTAACCTAAAATTCAACAAAAATTTTAGGATAGAACTGTTTAGAATTTAAATTGTTTAAGTGTATGCAAAACATATAATCATCAATTTGCGATATGAAAAAAGAAAATGTGCGCTAGAGGTAAACCCTTTTATTGTCAACAAAGTAATAACAAGCAACTGAAAATAGCTGCTCGAGAGCGGAAGTGACAAGGTACAAGAGACGGCAAAGAAAGGACTCACTGGTGATAAGCCAGCCTGACGGTCCCTAACTTTGTACCAAGACGAGAAAAGCTAATTTTCCACAAACTTTCCCAGCTCCCCACTCCCGTATGGAAATACACAACTGGATATTCCTGCTATATTCAGGCGTTCTCTTCTATATATATGTAGGATTTCTCTCTTCTCTTGCTACCATTGTAACTTCGCATTACCATATTATGAGGTTATTTCATTTCCTTCAACAACGAAATACTTTCTTTCAGACTAATACCGGCGACAATTTCCACTTCCGACAGAAAAAAACAAAACAAAAACACACTACTTTTAAACTTCTTTAAGTTGTGAACCAAGTAGAAGCTTGTTAGGAAAATGAATAAAAATTACAAGGCATTAAACCTGTAAACAATACGAACTACTTTCCCAGAACACTAGATATACCTGAAACATCTAGTCATTATCTTAACAGTCTCTTACTCCTTTTAAAATTATCCTTCTTCGAACCGAAAACTTTGTCTAATATTACAGGAAGTACCCGTTTTATGTCGTTAACCAATTTCTACTAGGAACCGTTTTAAGTTAAGTATAGTACACGTAGGTAGAAGGATAGCGTTGTCTCCTTCTACAGCCGACAAGGTCTATTAAAAACGGTCGCTAGGGGCGGATCGACTTATTTAGTTTTGTAGAACAAAAACAAGTATCGTATGTAATGCTAATTCTTCAACTGTTACAACAGAATTTTCATCAGCAGTAACCTCTTCGTCGTCAAGCTCTATTGGTCAACCAGTCCGAAGCTCGTCTTCAAGTTTGCGGTTTCCCGCTCAAAACTTTTCAAACCACCACTGAGCACTTGCTGATCACTAATGAGGTTTTCTCCATATATTTCTGCAAGAGAATTTGAAGCAGCATTTTCTCCTTTATCGAATTTCCAAAACATAACATGGTGTAAGTGATTTTTGGACAGATCCATTTTAACTGAAATTTCAGCACAGACTAACTATCTTTTTCCAACAAAACCTTGATAAATAGAAGAGTATGTAATGCTCTAATAAACAAAATATGTAAACACTATTTAATTGTAAAGCAGGGATTAGTAATATCAACATAACAAGACAGATTTTTAAAACCGACATTATTTATGGGATGACCTGATAAATATATTTTTATTTTTCTAAATTCATTCACGTTCGTTTGTTTATAAATGTACTAAACTATTTCTGAAAAATTATAATAATTATTTTCAGCACGTTGTTCCATTCATTTACCCTCTATTTCCAAAATAAGATAAATAAGTTTACATCAATATTCCTTCTTCTTCATTCGCTTTTCCCTTTTGTGAATCAGCGGAGTGGAGTGCATAGTGCATCTAATCCTCTAAGTTCCTTGCTAGATTCCTGGCAAAGAACAGATCCTGGCCAAAGATCTTTGCCTGCTCCTCTGGAATGACTATTGATATATTCCAGATACGACACTCTTCGGCGTCCTCGAGGTCTTCTGCCATCCGTAGCGTAGTCCATCATTTTCAATGAGTCCTTATGTTCCTCCACACTAACAACATGGCCGAACCATTTCACTTGGCGTGTTTGCAGAACCTCCTTCAATGGGGCGTAACAGAATGTATTGTTCATCAAATAAATGTAGTATTATAGGTTTATTCCAGCTACTATTGATTTTTTTTTTTTATCTTCTTGTTAACGACACATCAATAATTGAAACTTGGTTAATGAAATATAAGATGAAACGTAGAAAACAATTACAGACAAGTCGAAATAGATGGCTAAATTTTATTGGTATTAAAAACAAAGAAAGAATAAAAAACATTTATCTAATGCAAAAAATTCGAAAAAAAAAATAAAATAGTATATATAAAAATAATACGACTATTTTATTTAAACGGTTGACAGGAATGATGTACAGATCTAACATATGCGCCATTAGAAGAACGGCAAGCATTTCTATGTGACCGGGTGGGGTGATCTCATGGATTTGGATTTGGACGATAGTGGTGGACCGAGGTTTGTAGACAGCGACTGTGGTATCGGCATCGAACCTTCGAGTTCACAAGACCTCTAATTATTGTTTTATAAAAAAAGAGGAGCGAAAAGGAAATGTGCTCGATAGTCCTTAACAGACGTGAATTCAATTAGTGTTTTCCCGTAAATAATCACCGCCGACATGAGTGAACATTCCACTAATTTTATAAATATTTACTTTAAAAATATTTCAAAGAATCCCTTTCTTTTTCTACTTTGTAATGTTATTTCTTCAATTGCTCTCAGCCCTTGTAAAGTTAGTTTCTGACTTATTGAACAGGAATTAATAAAGAAAGTACATTTTTGTCGAGGTATACCGTTAAAGTCAACTAAGATGTAAAAATGTTAGCTAGCAAGTGTATCAGAGAAAATTGCCCACGATAATTTACAAACTAAGTCAGGAGTTGAGAAGGTGAGATCAAGTATGAACGGTTTAACTATCAGAGAGCTGATTTTCGGAAGTACATCAGGTTCGCCAAAGAGTATCAATGAATATTGCAACAATTTTTGCACCAAGATATTTCTTTATCGCCAAAATAGGACGAATGAGCATTAAAATCGAGAATATAATACTGCATTCAGTTGGGATTATAATACTGCATTCAGTTGGGATTATAATACTGCATTCAGGAAAACTGTTGATAATGGAGAATAATCAAAAAAAGATCAAGATCTTTTTTTTTTTTTTTGACAATTTAGTGAATTAAAAAATTCTTTTTATTTATCTTTTCTAATTTTTACTATTTTTTCCTTTTGCTACATAATCTGTAGTAATACATCTATTATTTAATAGGATCTTATTTAAAAAAAATGTATTGATCAAATACATATAGATGATCTCCTAAATAGGATTAGGAGAAAAATCTTGATGGTGATTTGTATAATAATAAAAATAAAAAAACAAAAACGGAAGACGATGAACTAACAACTGAAGAGAACAGTGAAGAAAGTAGTGACGAAGAATCCAAGGCATAATAGTTATTTGCCAAAAACTAATCAGTTGGATTCAATTCCTAACCAATAATCGAAATTATAGAGCTTACAATGCTTAGTACTACTGGGGTGAAAGCCAAGAGAATTACCAGAACGCCGAACCGGAAATACTGAATGTCTATGACATCATAGACTACCGCCTGATGTAATGAAGACTCAGCAAGTACACCGGTTTAAACATACAATATCATTACAGAAGGCTTACAAGCTCTCCGCTCAAATTATTTAATAAAATAAACATGAATATCGTTTTTATGTAACAGCTTAAACGTAAGACGCAACTGAAGATAAAATTGAATTTGAGAAAAGAGAGTCTTTAGTTAAATGAAATAGCAGAGCAAATAAACATTTTGAACACTATGAGCAAATTTAAACATTACCGAAAACGAAGACTACGGAATGAACAAACGAAGGGTGTTTTAGTTTCATTAAGCAAGCTAATTAATTTTTTTATGCAGTCTTTATACAGCTTTAAGATTAGCTGTTTTCTATTAACTTAGTTCGCTTCCACTGTTTATAGTTATACAAGCCACCACCTTAATTAATTTATTTTTTAATCAGATGGTTATCTTATTACAGTGTGAAACAAAATTATTTGTTAAAATACTAGATTAATAATAAATATAGTAACATTTCACAACATAAATGTTTTGAATTTAAAGAAAGTAGCATTTATTTCAAAGGCATACAAAATACCACAATTGAAACAAAGTTTGGTATGGTGTAAATAAATAAAAAAATAATAAGAAGTTGTTCATTAAGTTATCTTCAAAACATGGTATGGTTTTGCCTATGGTGAACCAATATTTTTCTTAAACTTGTTAATTATAAGCAATTAAAAAAGTGATATTATAAAGGTTTCCCTTTATTTTGGTATGCAGATATACTCTGTTTATTAACGTAAAAGTAAACTCTTGACTAATATTAGTTTCCTCCCGGGACATGATTTTGTCTATAAAATAATAAAAATCAATATGTATATTCACACATACATACATAAATATATATTGGAAAAGCACTTCATCAAGGAACAAATACTATAAATAAACAGGTTCTGACATGGGACATGAGCTACGAGAGGAAAAAACCTTGGGTAGAGTACTCTGAAAGATCATACAAAATCCAAGTTAAGAAAAAAATCAATGCAGAAAATCATAATGTGCAGGGTTTATCAGGATCCGTACGAATCCGACATAGCAGGCTAAAAACTCGCACCGATATAAAATCGTTTCAAAATTACATTTTCTTTGAAAATATCCTCTTTACAAAGCCGACTTTAAAACCAAAAAAAATCTGTTGTTATTTTGGAACAGTTTTCGGATTTCCACGGTGGGTGAGGGTGTGGATGTTTGAAAGAGAAATCGAAAAAATTACCCTAAAACTGAAATTTCATAAGTAGTCCAGTCTAACTGGGGTTTTTTGGTCTCTGAACTCGAATCTGTTGTGCATTGGCAGATATTTTGATCAAAAATGTCAAAACTTTGGCACTTTTTTATTTGTTCAGCTATATCTTAAAAAACAATATTTTAAAAATGTCGAACGAAACGGGAAAAATCGACAGGAATGTTATTATGAATTTCGAAAGGAAATATTATTCAAATTGCAAACTTCAATTAAAATACCGCACGAATAAACAGTAACGAAAATTTAAAATCTAGGTATACATTTAGCAGCTTGCAATACATACGTTTAATAGAAAACAAAAAAAATAAATAAATAATAACAAATACGTTATTAATAATACATCGAGAGCTCTTAAACATTATACAAGGCTCTTGAAGAACTTCGGCGATTTTAATGAATAAAAGCGAAAGTAATGCTAGCATAATTTATTATAAACAGTATATAAATAGTGTGGAGTAATAGATGCAACACTTGTTTTCTAATACACAAAGATTATCAGCAGAATTAAAATCAACATATTTTCCGATACTGAGAATTCTTCTTTGTCAATATATTTACAGAAGTATTGATTATGGAAACTTCGTTTTGTTTTTCTTTTCATTTTTTGGACAGACATCTCCGATATGATGAGAAAAAGCTCATATCCGACGTGTATGGTATCGTGAATGTGGTGGAGGTTTCTCGCCTCAAATTCGATGGATGCGGTAGAAAAAGAAAATTTCCTTTTATTGATTGAGAAATTTTAAAAATTATTGAGATAATCATTGCTGACCCAACAGCTATGGTTATTTCCTCAACAGGTTTTTCTGCGTCTTTGTCTACAACTGCCTTGCTGTTTGGAACAGCCTATGATGGGAAAACTTTAAATTTAACTTTAAACTTTAAAAAGAAAATATCTTTTTCTTAATTTTAATAAGCCATTTCTTTTCATAATGGTTGTTCTTTTGCTTTGAAAAAATCTCTTCACAGACCGAATGCGACGAAGAAATTAACTCAGCCATCTAGACAAAATAAGCGAAAATATTACAACAAACCAACTACGGATAAAATATATCTTTTAAATTAACTGCTAAGAATTAATCTACTAATTGATTAATCTGCAACAATATATATATAAAATTCCGTTTTAAAAAAAACGACTAAATCTCTAATGAATTAATGACGTTCCGTTAAGCATACATACTATAAATTTCTCCATATCCTAAACTTTATTCAAAACCTCTTAGATAAATTAATACGCCAGTTTATACGAAAGGAATGTACCAACATTAGCATAGGCAATCCCTATGAATGGAGATATGCAGGTATAAAGTTTATTTCATAACATTTACGACGGTTGGTTAAAGCCACTCAGATAATACGTGTTTTTGAGCAATGAGCACATCGGTGGTAAGTCGTTTGCCGAGGAACAGAGGTGAGTAACGTAGAATATGGGGCCCTTTAAGGGTTGATGGCAGCTTTTTCACTTTACAGCTTTAGGGTTCCATTTCGGCTCAAAGCACCCTTTATTATTTTACATAAAGCCTTTTCCATATCCTGGAAGCTTTCAAGACATTCTATTTCATTTGGGAAAAATCTAATATATTTCCCGTTCTTTTTAAATGGATATGCCGGTGCGTTATCCATTTACACTTTGGCACAACGAGAAGAAATTAAAGCATCATCAAAAGCTATTCATTACCGCCGGTTAAAGGCTAAATGCTTTGAAAGGAATTCTAACTGTGTTTCATTTATGTAAATTTTCTACTAAACATGAAAATTCTTTAAAAAACATTTTAGTTTGGGATAAAATGTAGTTCTCAATTAACATTTAGACATTCATTTACTGAAAACACGTATGGAATAATTTATTTCCTTCTGGACCCCCGTATCTCAACTTCTCGTTTAAACTACTAATATAATACCACGTACATCCACTATTGTATCTGATAACGTGGATCGGCCTATGAATTTTCCTTGGAAAGATCTCCTAACTGATGGAAATACTACCCGGATTAGCAGAAGCAAAGCCTATTGTGATCTACCTAATTAAAGACCAATGCACGAATAATTGAAGCAAATAAACTTCATTTGCCAGTAATCTGTCAAAATAACGGCCATACTTTAATAAAAAGAGCGTAATCCATTCATTTTCAACACACAAAGTCATTTAACATGATCCATTTATCATGATATTCATGATCCAGGTTGGCGAAGGAGGGGTTATATGTAATGGGAAAGAAAATGTTTCAACGATAGACCAAAATCTGACTATATTTCAGTAGCAACACACAAAATGCACCCACACATCACAACCCTATCAAATATTTTTTTTTCCTAAACGGACAACTCATTAAACTGATATTCCGGCATGAGCTTATTTGCGTAAATTTTGGGGAAATAATTTTTAAAAAGTTGTATAATAATAAAAGGCTTAGCGAACCCAGAGGTTCGATGCCGATACCACTAATCGCTGTCTACAAATCTCGGTCCACCGACTACCTTCCAAACCCAAATTCATTAGATCACTCTTAATACTATCCTCCCACCTACGTTTCGGTCTACCCCTCGGACGTTTACCAGTCAGCTCAGCGATTATATCACACAGAAAAAATTTGTATTGGTTTGTTCTTGCACTGAACTAGCAATAGAAGAAAGGTGGGGTGTTTATAGGTTAACGGTTTAGGGGACGGGGTTTTTCCAGTAATTCCGGTGAGCAATTGTTCTTTCTGTTTTAAATGGGAATAAATTTAAGATTGGACTATTGGAGATATTTATTTGGCCATTTAAGCTTAAATGGCCAAATTAATTTAATGTTTACAATAATATCTAACTGTATTTTGAATTGCTTATTTTTGAATTTTTGTGTGTTTTTGGAACTGAAGATGAATGTTTAATATTCGAAACTGGTTTTCAAGAAAAACAAGATTGTGGAAGTGACAGATGGTTTATCAATACCTAATTACATTGATTCTTCTGTACCATCATGCGGATGCCAACTGATCATTTAATATCACTTAATTAATAACTTAATTAAAACCATTGGCAGTCTCACAGACTATACGAATAAATTGAGTATCAAATACTTGCAGATAAGAAACTTATTTTTGACCATCTAGTAGGTGAATCCGTCCCTCTGCACATCGGCTTATTTGATTTCTTTATTTTAAAATTTTGTTCGTTCGTTCGGTTTGTTTTAGTGCCGTAAAAAGTTCTTTGTTCATCAACGTCATTTATTTAATTTATTTTTCTCCGTTATAATTTGTTTAAACATATAACATGTTTCTTTCCTTTCCCTCATAACTGTTTTATTATTAATGGAAACTGTGTTTTTTCATGTTGATGGACGCAGTATTTACAACCATGGAGAAAGGCATAAATTAATATAATCATTCAGACTTCTTTTTTAGATTTATTATAGTGAATGTCTGAACGAGTATAAAACATTAATAGCCCAATAAATATCTCTTTTATGTTCATTTAAGTATTATGAACAAGTTTTTATCGGAAGATAGTGATTAATAACGTGTCTCTGATGTTATACTCAATTAAATTATTGATTAATACGTATGTTTTTACATTATTGTGATTTATATCTTTAAATTGATTTTCCATCTATATTTATAGTTATAATCTATAATTCTATTTATAGTTATTAAAATGTGTATAATAATCAGAAATATATAAATATAAAAAAAATTGTATTTTTGGTAGAAAAATCCATGGCCTTATTAAAATAAACTACTATGCTTAAAGGACATTTTACATGTCATAGAAAAATATCTTAAAGCATCGTAAAAGAAAGTATATAAAATAGAAATATTTATTTAAATTACAAAATAATATTTCATTGGAAATAGTTTAATTGCCTTAATATTTTTTAGTCAGTAGTAAATATTTATATTCATAAAGTACCCAGAATATAGTAGTGGAGGAATTTTAATTTATTACCTGGCCGATTAGATCCATTATTCAAAGGTGTCTAATAATTATACATGCTTAGGTTAAGTTAAAACACCTAGCCTATGGGACCAATGTGTGTACTCTGTTTTGTGATTGTCGTATTTTTACTTATTTTGAGGAAAAAGTGAAGTTTAGTTTTTCATGACAAGTGTGCATCTAAAGTTGTATTTTTAGGAAATTTTTTTTTTTTTTAAAAAGTTGTAAAGTAAAAAAATGATTATTAACTCATAGTATCATAGTTTCAAATAGATTAAAACCGTGTTTTAATGAAGACACCCATACAGTAATAAGGGAAATGCAAATAAATTAGTTTGCAACGCTATAGATTTTCCTTCTTTTTTTTTTTCCCCGAATATTTTTAAATTAAAATTGACCGGAAACATGAGAATACATATATATTGTTATGATAGGGCCTAAGTACAATTAAAATAAAGCGGTTTTAATTCGTTTGAGGAAATTCAATATTGCTTATAAAGGTATTTATAAGGTATCGTTGATTTATAAAGACAAGCATTAACGAATTTAGTAGGAAGTATGTCTGTACATATATACCTGTCCGACACGGTCAAACGCGTCGCGTATAAAAGATGATTCAAACTTATGGAAAAGAATAATTTGTCAGTCATTCAACGCAGAATGGACTGAAACGCTGAAAACGTGATAGAAATTATTCTGGCTCAAATACCGTACTTCATAGCCTTGGGAATACCATTTTTCGTAAATCGCCAAAGCATTGAGCCATTAAAAAAAAATATATATATTTTCCTCATCTTCTCAAAGCTGTAGGTAAACAACGTGCCTAAAAAGAAAACCTGAATTTAGTGGGGAGACTATCAATTCATTAGGACCTTTCATAATAGCATATGTGTTTTGATCAGAAAAAAATGCTGAAAATGATTGGCAAATATAATTCATTTAGAACAAAAAAAATTATTACAGAAATTACAATTACCTACACTAGCATATTTTTTTTTCCATCCATGATAAGACAGAAGACAGAATACAAGGGGTTTCTGAGAAGAAGATGTCTTAGGACTGTCATTTGGCGTGCTTTATTGTATGTGCATTGGAGCGACTGCACTCTTTCCGAAATCAAAAATAAGGAGCAAAGAAATGCGGTAGTAAAAATATTAATAACGGAGGAATAATACCATCACTACAATCCTGCTACCCCATAAGAAAAGGAACGACCAAGCCCTCCATTTCAAAGACCCTTTCAAACATTAAATAATAGGGCTCTCTTCTTGCCTTAAATTTCAAGTAATCAGCCATGGTCTAGTTCCAGAGAGATCACAATAACTACTAACGTCCACGAAAGAAGAAAACAAAAAAATGGAAACAATTAAAACAAGTCGACTCCGGCAAGGAACTTGTAAAACCAAGAATTATTAACATAGGGATTATAGAGCAAATAAAACTAATTTCAAAATTTTCTCTAAATTCCGATATTCTGAAACCTTCACGCGCCAATGGGTATATTAAATGATTGAGAAAAAATGATGTTTTGAACAACACGTACTTTAGGCCAATTGGGAACCAAGTCTAAGAAAGTTATCATATTACAAACATAGGATTTGCCAAGAGGCACAGGAATAATTATAATTATTATCCAAGTTTCCTAATACAAAAAAAAAAATCAATTAAAATAATCTGGTCAAACAATGACTTTTCAGATCAGTAAACCATGAAACGTTTGAAATTCAAAATTAAATAATCAGGATTGTCCATAACCAATCTTTTATTTGCTAGTTACCCGATTATGAAGAGTATAATTTTTGGCTTCTTTGAGAAATTTTCGATTACGTTTGCAGCATTTCGGCCTTTTGTGCGAAGTGTCCGTTCGAACAAGTCTGAGATGGGCCTCTATAAGGCTATCTTCAAGTCCCGTCCACTCCATCAATTGCATTACATCCGAAATTAACTATTCGTGAAGATTTTTGTATTTATTGTTATTAATAATAAAAAATATTTTGAAATGAATGCCAAAAAAAAACTCATACAACGTGTAAGTGATATCTCTGTTCTGTATGAATTAGAAGAAAAATATTACTGTGATCAAGAAAAGGAGATGCCTAGGAAGGAAATCGGAAGGTTAGTGAATAAATCAGGTAACCTTGTCGTTTTTATTATTTAATATCACAATTACCGAAGATCGTTATTCAATTAATTTAAACATAAGTGCATTTGTATTGTCCGAATATTATAATATTGTCTGACACTCACTGGGTCGATTCATAAATTGTAAAAAAACTTTAATACTATGCTAGTACGTATAATTTTATGAACAATGTTGGTTTTGAATTTAACATTTATTAATAGCAATTATTGGAAAATGTTCATTGTTCGTAATTCAACCTGTTTATATATAAACTACAAAATAATAATACGGAATGTTACACAGTACTAAAAGGTATATAGAGAATCACGAATGCAAATTTCAAGAGAAATACCGATAATATTATGGAGGCAAGACAACAAGAGAAACAAGCACCCCTTCAACTTGAAACCTAATAGGATTTCGATTCTGATCAGATTTCCTACCAGTAACTGATTTCCTCTGAGCTGCTGATTTAAACAATTTACAGGGAAATAAGGATGTTGAAGCAAAAAAAAAAAAACAGCCTATCCAGAGGTTTTAAGACCTGAACAGATATTTTAAGAAATAAAATAAAACAAAAAGAATAATGTACAAATTATATAAAACCGAACATCCACTTAGCTACTTCTTCATTCAAGTTAAACAAATAAAAGAGCTCGATAAAATTAAGCTAGGCAACGAAGGTATAGATATCCATCGGAACACGCCGTTGAAATTAGGACTAAAGTTTTTTAATGAACGAACCAAATTTAGAGAAACAAAATTAAAAATGTTTTCCAATAAGTAGTGTAAATGGAATAATTTAAAAGAAAATGGGATTTTCTACTGTTCTCGACAGTACAAACAATAATTCGCCGATGTCGCCTACGACATCGACGGGAATTTAGAAACGATTCGGCGATCATCGTGGTCGGATCCGACTGCCGCCTTCCTCAGTTCGAGTAAAATTAAATATGTATTAGTCACAGACGAATTTATATTTCTACTAAAAATCAAATTAGACACGGTTGTTAATTAAATAAAATGTAATGAGATACATGATACAAAAAGGTTTTTCTTGGCAGTACTGCTGTATACATTTATGTATCTTTTAATATTAAGTATTATTATGTATCATGTTATTACATGTTATGTTATGTTGTGTATCATTATTAAGTACTATAAATCTTCTATGACAACAGAATTTAAAAAAAATAAAAATGTGTATGCAACTGGTTATTGTAGGCTTCTTATATGATATTTATATTTAAATTTATATGACGCTCATAACCCATGTAAGAAATCAATAAAAAAAAAAATAAATAAAAAATGATCATATATTTCTTCATTTTACTTATGTCAGCGGTCGATATTAGTTTTATTTTTTTTTAAAGATAATTATGTAACAATTATTTTCTCGACCGGCATATCCGGGCGAAAAATCACTGCTGAAAATGACGGATTCCACACCGAATATTCGTCATGAAAACGCCCTACAAAAGTCGAGAACTAAGAATATATATATATATATATATATATATATATATATATATATATATATATATATATATATATATATATATATATATATATATACAAGGTATATATAGCACAGGTCTGAGTTTTAAACATTTTTTAATTTATAGATTATACTTTAAGTAAAAATGTACGTACAATAACTAAATTGCAAACTCTAGTTTACTAAAAATCTAATACTAAGCTATTCTTCTTAACTATTAATGAAGTTTTAAATAGATTACATTGAATAATCGATTAAATTATCAATTGACGTCCGCATGATGATATAAAAGGATCAATCTAATTAGGGATTGATGAATTATTTGCCACTTTTATAATTTTGTTACAATTAATTTCTCGGCAGAAATATCGAGAAGGCACACCACTGCAGAGAATGACGGAATCGACACCGAATATTCGTCATGAAAACGCTCTGCAAAAGTCGAGAACCAAGTATTTTAGTGACATTATTATTTTACATTTTGAAAATATATTTATTTTTAAACAATTATAAAATCTTCTTAAAACTCAAGAAAAAGGAAGATTTTAATATACACCAAAATATTGGCAGTACATTTGTTAATCCGACCAGGTACGACGTCTGAAAGCAAATACCTTACTATAGGCAGTGGAAATACAAGCATCCATTGCTATACTGCACCCTTCTAGAAGCGTGGCCACCCTTCGGCTACTCAAATGGTAAATCAAGTCATTTGGATTCCTCTAGCAGAAACTTCTCGTCTTTCCAATCTCTCTTTGATGTATTAACATAAGGAAAGACCATTTTGAAGGGAAGGTGGTGGTAGCGGAAAGGCCGGGGCAGTTTTCCTCCAACAAAATGCTCCTAGAAAAATAATAAGCAACCCTCACAATGCATATTAAGCTTTCTTGATAAAGAAGTATTAATAAAAAAAAATTTAGCTTTGCATTATTCAGGAATTAATTCGTTGGTGTTTAATGGAGACCTCAGTAGTCCAGAATATTTGGATAATTCTTGTAGCTTCATTAGCTTCGTGAATCATTGATAACAAATACAATAGACCTAAAACCAAAAAGAATATTAAAAGAAATTATTAAAATTATAATTAATTATATAAAGGCTAGACCATTTAACTCAAGGAATATTTTTTTCGGTTGCCTACTTACAGACCATGAAAATGTATAGCCGCCTCTACCAGCTTCCACACCTCTGTTTGTCTTAGGCGATGGTTTTCCAGTTTGTTACGCGGTGTTCAGCCGCATCCTTCTCTGTCCTGCCCACCCATCTGAGTTTTGGCCTCCCTCTGGGTCTAGTTCCTACCACTGAAGCGTTCATAGTTAGGAAGATAGGACATGTTGGGCGGCTACTTGCCACATGTCCCGCCCATTGTAACCTTTTTGCTTTCATGTCAAGCGCCATCGATTGCTGCGTTGCGGATTATTTCTTTATTCGTCTTTCTTCTCCAAGGCGGAAGATATATGCTTATAAGTAAACCAAAACAGAATATATTATTGTAACCCAAAATATTCGATAAGAAGAAATCATAAGTGTAGGAACCCTGAAAGTAGACTGTTTTAAGTTCCTTGGAAGCACAGTAACTTCCATTAACGACCAGATCAGCGAAATCGACCAAAGAATCCTCAGCGGGAACAAAGCCTTCTTCTTAGTAGCCCATATCCTAAGATCAAAGAAGATCTCACGAAAACTGAAACTACGAATTTATTATTCAGTCATAAACCTGTTGTGATATGAACCTTTGAGAATAAGGTTGAACAATTTGAACGAAAAGTTCTCAGGGCGATAGTGGACCCAAAGTGGGATAAGAATTTAGGGAGGTCGTTAATGGAAGTTACTGTGCTTCCAAGGAACTTGAAACAGTCTACTTTCAGGGTTCCTACACTTATGATTTCTTCTTATCGAATATTTTGGGTTACAATAATATATTCTGTTTTGGTTTACTTATAAGCATATATCTTCCGCCTCTGCGATCAGTAAGAAGGCTAGCGCCTGAATACCTTCTGCTTTACTTTAAAGGACCGTTACGCCATCCGCATATACCAAGTATTTGTGCATCAATCCTACGTATACTGAAGCATTCCCGCACTACCTTCTCCAATGCCGCGTTGAATAGCATCGGGAAAATGGTGTCTACTTGCAATATTATCAGGAGATACAATCTCACCACAATAACCTACCTAATTCAGTGAGATGCCTTTCGAAAGGTCGCGTATTAAATCGAGTGTTTGAACTTAAAGAAGAAATATGTATATTTTTGGAAAAAAAATTAAAGAATTTTGATTATAACTAAAAAATGGTTCTTGGTATTCAAAACACCGAAATTAAATCCTCGAAATAGGAAATAAAAATGTGGAAGATGAAATTAATCACAAATAATTAAGAAATATATACTGAAGTGTAATTAATTATAAAGAATAGCATAAATTTATTCAAAATCATTAAAAGATGTTCGAAGAAAAAATTTATCTTTATTTCCGGGACCTATAAATTGATTTTTCCCACTTGATTCGAAATCTTTTGGCAGAGTAAACATCAGAAATAAGTAAGTCAAGTCTTCCAGAACCAGAATAATTAACTGATATACGCAAGGATAGTACATTAGTAATGAATAATTCAGAAATGAGTCTGAATTCTTTTAGGATACCGCATATCCATTCAATCTTAAAGACATGAAACCAAACCAAAGAAAATTAAAAATTGACAGCATTCGCCGAAAGCAACAATGAAAGTAAACGGTCAAATAAAGAACATAGGAATCCAATAAAAAAGGCAGATCATATAAAAAAAAAGTTACAATGTAAGTAGAGTAGATTCTACGAACAACAATCGAGGTCGGGTATTTCATAAAACAACCCCTGCGCAAAGATAGTATTTTAATCTCGTAACTGGCCGGCACAGCAACTGTTTAATTATTTTCCCAGCTGATCCCCTCCCACATTTCCACTTTGAAAAACAAAAATTTAAAAAAAAAAAAGAAAGGGAAAAACTCCGGGAAAATGCCCTTATTGAAGGATGCTAACAAACGAAACAGAACCATAACGGATTTTATAAAAAGCAGCTGCCAGCTCGGGTGGGGGGAGGGACCGAGTGCGAAATTATTGTTTTTAATTAAAGCGGAGTGGGTAGCCTTATTAGAGACAAGGAATGCCGCATCCAAACACCGCCCTGGCAAAGTTTTACACGAATGCCCCTCTTTATTGAAAATTATCCTGTCTTTTATCTCTTCTCCGTTACAATTCGCCCGTCGTTTCAAACTTAATCCCCTTTTCAGGTAGTCCTCTTTTTAATTTGGTCTTCTTTTTAGCCACTCCCTTCCCTCCCGTCTTTCTGATCCACTTTAAGTGACGTTAGTTGCTCCCTGAAAGGGTTTTCGAATCCTAATCCAATTCCCTCCCAACATTAAGTGAGGGCTATTTTTGAGAAAACTCAATTTCCAATATTCTTCTTTTCTTTTATTTTTTATTCTAATTTTTTCATTTCTTATTTTGAGTACATCTAGATCTCCTACACGTTTCAAAAAACACTAAAAAAAAATCTGTAATCAACACATTATTTTGGGAAACTACTCAAAAATCAAAAAATAAATATCAAGCGATTCTGAATTAAATAAGCTCTTCGATGAATATGTACTTCGCTAAACGATAATACTTAGCCCACTATGTCTAGAGGTTTACATTGTTTTTAAGACAACCGGAGACCCGTTGATCAGATCACAGAACAAAGTGATAATATCTTATATAATATAAGATCACAATACGAAGTGGTTGTATATTGTTGCTTATATATCATAAATACGATAAAATTGCGATACTGTATATATATATATATATATATATATATATATATATATATATATATATATATATATAACAGGGGGTCGGGGTGGACGAGCGGGTTAACGTACGTACACACACAAACCCAAAGGTTGTGAGTTCGAATCCCGGTACTGGCATTAATATAGTTAAATTAATAATTAGAGCAATTTATCACTCCCCCGGGTATGTGAGGCCCGTCAGCCTACTTGGAGGCAACTCACATAGGTCGGGTGTAGGAGTGATGACCCTACTCCGTGTACCTAAATTGAGAATCGCGTTGTGGCCTTCCATGTATGAATGCCACATCGCGCAGGCAAAGATCTCCACGGTCTACAGTGCCAACCGAAAAAAACAAAACATATATATATATATATATATATATATATATATATATATATATATATATATATATATATATATATATATTTAGGTAAAAAGAAATAACACATTATCATTTAGAGGAAAAGGAAAGAGCACCGGTATAAAGGTTTTTTTTGGAACAAATAATCGTTAAGACAAAAAAGGTGATTCCAACATATTATTTTGTTTCCAGATTAACTCACATATTGAATCTAGTGTCCATTATGCGGCTTAACAGTGAACAAATTATTATATAGTAATAAAATACATGCAATTCTTAAACATGCATTAAACAATGCATAGAAACTCCGACAAATAAAATCTTTATTATTGAGGACCAAATAAAGGCACCAAATAAAACATTAAAAATTGAATAAATTACAAACAAGAAAAAAAAAAAACCTAAACTCTATTTCCTCATGGATATAAAATTCGTCATACTAAGGCAACCATTATTAAGTCTTAAACATCGCTTAGTCCAACAAAAATTATATTTAAATTAACTAAATAAAGAATAATTATATATCGTTTAATTATATTTAAAAAAAACATACCAAAAGCACAAGAAACGCACATCCGGATTTCGATTGTTCAAAAACGGAATTTGGAGCTTTCATCAACGAAGGTATGCAATGCTCGCATTGTCAAAGCGAAGCGAAATTCCCAAAAGCTCCTTGAAGCAAGAAATTTCTTACCTCTCCTCCCATAAGCGGCATCTACCTTCAAGTTGTCTTCAGAAAATTCTTGATCTAAAGCCTACTTATAGATTATTTAAAAAATAGACGCTAAAATTATAATTATCATTAATGCTAAAAACTTATAAATCTAACCAACCAATCAGGGCTTCGGTCTAACAATCAAAACATTAATTCAATATTGATTCTATTGGTAGTAAATGCATTGTTCATAACACAGTCAGATAACGCTTTAATTAAAAGATTAAAAATATTCAAAGAGAACAGGAGTAAAAAAAAAATTACAAAATAATTTACTGCTTATCTATTAAGGCAAAGGCATTAAAAAACAATGTATATCATTGATAAAGATGAAAAAGCAGCATTATTAAAAAATACATTTATATGATAACATCATTTATAAATGATAAATTAAATATGCGTTATATTTATAACGTAATTAATTTTGATTGATACTGATCTGGCCAATAAAATTTTAGTATACATCACAGAATGAGCATAAATTTTATTGTCAACACTAATTAAATATGATTTAGAATGTTGAAAAAAAGTTCTGAAATGATAGGAAAGGAACAGTAAATATGATTTAAATAGCAAGTAATTGACCCGAGCGTAAGCGGGGACATATTTCAACTCGACCGTTTGGCATTTCGTTTGCGAACAAACGCGTCATTCGATTCTCTTCAAAGTTACCAAAAATGGTCCTCAAAGTCAGGAAAAACTTGGCCAAAATAAAAATTATGACGACCAATTAGGCTCCACGAAAATTTCATATATTATCCGAAAAGATACTACTCGGAAAAAAATCACCAGATTTAAGATATTAAAAAATATTTTCGCAGCTATATAAAAAATCTTCTTAAGTGCCAAAAGTAAATGGGGGTACCAAAGATAGGCCTAAAAATTTTATCTTCAAACCTGCGCTAATATCTAAGACAGCATTTTGAAACTACCTTAAGAGAAAATTTTGGGGCACACTAAAGTGGTTCAAGACAAAATATTAAAAAGAGGACCAGATCTTTTCTATTAGGAAAATTTGCAGTTTTGAAACAAGCTTCGAATGGATTTGAAAGAAAATTAAAGTAATACAAACCTTTAATGTTTACATGAAGTAGAAGTTAGTTGGTAGGTAAACTTACACCGCTCAACGAAAATTCTGTATTTCCAAAATAGTTTTTTAAAAATATAGAATTTTATTCAATCTAACCACTTCTCGAGAAGTACTAGAGCCAAGTATAAAGGAACCTAGTGAAGAAGTGGAGCATTTCAATAAAAAGAAAAGAGATGTTATCTCCCATTTTTTGGCCTATATGTATCGTAACATGGCCGTAACATCTCCATAGCAAATCAAAAAAGACAAGCAATATGTCGTAAGACAATAAACAGTACAGCACTACATATATACATACATAGTATTATACATTGTTTAAACGCTACGATGCCAAAATATTCGCAAATAACACACTAATCTGGTAAATTCTTGTAGGTTTCTAGGCAATTGAGTCATATTTACATTTTTAATATGTCGATTCAAAGTATTCAAGAATTCCTTTTGCATATTTTATAAGTCGTTTACATTTTATTTTTGTCTACATTTACTGATATACATAACTAATTATACGGTTTGAAGGTCAACAGAGATGTAATAACTTTACTTTAAAACAAAATGTAAAAAAAATACGAATATGCATAAAAAATTCTTCCAGAATACGGGATAGTAAATTAGACAGTAAATGAAATATTGACGGATAGTAAAAATGACAGCTCCCTAGAAATCTGTAATATGTTCCTGAGATTTTGTCAGAATAGGATCCGAGTACTATACTGCCCTGAGAAGCTAAAAGGCCCTAACTACACACATTTTTAAAATGTATCTTTGTATTGTACTTAAATTTGATACCTAAATTTATCTAAAACCTAGGCCTTTTTGTGGCATTTGAAAGCCCTAAATCCAATGATTATAAACTAATCATTGATTGAGGGCTTTCTGATTCTATACAGTACAAAAATGTAATAAAAAAATGGTTTAGGGTTTAGGGTCTCTTATGACTACCGTATACAGGTTGTCCCAAAAGTCCAATTATACAGGGTCACTAAAAAATAATTGTAATGAAAACTACATTAACAAAATTAAGGTTAAGATCATATTTCATAACAATTTAATATTAAAAATTAGGGAGCCATCTCAGTCATCACAGATGAAACTCCAAAGAAGAATTATTTTTATTTATTAAGACCATTTATCCATGGTGATGCCTAAACTCAGCCTTAACGCAGTCGAGGAAAAATCGCAGAGATCTACTGCAATCTTGATTTTCCATCCAAGGATAATAAAGGAGGCAGTGTAAATATTACGCATAACTATGGCTGAGTAAAATGTGCTCATTTAATTTTAACTGAAATTTACTTTTAATATCCTTTCCTTATTTTGTGTGAATTTATTACTCTTTTCAATTAATTTATTAACATTTTCCGTATATGAATTCCAATATAAATATTACATATGAAGAATCAACCGTAATGTCTTTCGAAAGAGTTAAGTCATAGTTTAAAAATCTTACTTTCTTCAGTGAGCTCAAAACTGAAACTTCTCAAATCTCAACCGTGTAAAACAACGAAATTAAAATTAAAACCAATGAAGCGGAAACTTAGTGTTTGTCCCAAGATGATAGCCGTAACATAAGAGTTTTCGAAAGTAACTGTTTCAAAGCAAGTAGGCTAAGATGGGTAGGACACGTTATCGGAATGGACGCTGAAATGGCGGAAAAAATGTTGGAGGCGCACAATAGGGCAAAGAAAAGAAGGAGAAGACTAAGAAGCTGGTGGAAGTCGAGGATGGATCCAAGAAAGGACGAAGTGGTGAGATGCGAAGAAGCTCAGAGTCCGCAATTGATAACTCAGGAGGCCAAAGTTACGCAACCTGAAGCGCCGGGCAGTTAGTTTAAAAAGTTCTATATCGACTGAAACTGATCCATTTTTATTTTATTTTGTAGAGGATTTTTATTACCTTCGTTGGGTTGGGCTCTTATTGGGTTTTTCACTAATATCTCGAAAATGATGGGTCCAACAGAAAAATGTGTCCATTCAAAATAACGCAAAGCGGAATCGCGGAGCTTGCACCCTGTAAATATAATCGAAGTGATATTACGACGATTGAAATGGGATTGTAACGAACGAATTCCTAAAATGTTATTAAAAGCTGAGCTGACTGGTAAACGTCCGAGGAATATATCGGAACGTAGTGAGGTGGATAGCGTTAAGGGTGATCTTACGGATATGGACGGTAGTCGGTAAACCAAGGTTTGTAGACACCGATTGGTGGTATCGTTATCGAACCTTCGGATTTACTAAGCCTTTGGGTATTATTATTAATAATATATTGAATTAAATATATATATATATATATATATATATATATATATATATATATATATATATATATATATATATATATATATATATATATCGACGTCGTTTTTTGAAAAAGGCGTAAGCGCCGTTGAGCAAAATTTACAGGAAACTCATGAAACGATTTTTCTCCAAATAGCAACATATTTTATTTTATTCTTCATTGCATAGAGTAGGAGTTTATTAACCTGGCAAACTTTTACAATTACCATATATTTTAAAGGATTCTAGCACTGGCTAAGGCCAGAGTGACTACAGAGTCGTCATTATTTGGCGCTTACGTCATCAGTATTAAATTTTTAGACCATTTCCAATTTTTTTTCTCGATATATCGTGAGCGGGAATCGAAAGAGGTGATGTTTAGGTCTCTAAATCAATTGAAACCTAAATTTCGAATTTTTGGCACTTAAGCATTTTTCAAAAAACGACCTCGTGTCTCATTTGAATAATGATTAGTTATTTGTTATCAACTATAAGGAGTATCCAGAAGTTAATTATGTATGTTGTATCCTTATTTGGACCCAGCGGTAAGCATCCTAATTTCCTTATTTTTAAATCAATAAAATTTTACTGTACAGAAAATATATGCAACCTAATTATTCTTCTGATGTAATTTTAGTTGGTGTTTTGGTTATGACAAATAAAATTAATTGCTGTAAAAAATGTGGAATAAAATAAATAACGTATTTCCCTGGAAATGAAGTCTCGTTTTATCGAACAAATTTAGATCTCTGGAGCTTAACATAATAAACCTATTACCAGGTCATCAATTTACTTAATTTTTATTGATGTTTGTAATTGTGAACCATTAGTGCTGTAAGGCCTTTTTTTCTACCTTTTTCTGTTTTAACCATATCTTTTATTTTTAAATTATTTATTTATATTACGGTATTTAACCGCTGGATACAAAACATTCCTCTGAATCTTAAGCGGAGTTAACAAGAAGCTTACACGTACTTCATCTCTTGAAACATCCGATTTTGTCTTTCAATATTCCGTCAGTAACATCCGAAGTACATATTCAATTTTAAACTAGACTTCGATATTTGTGTTGTCTATTTGTCAGCCTGCAGAGAGAGAGAGGGTGAGAGAGAGCACGCTAAGAGCGGGACAGCACACTAATTAATGTAGCCCCCTCGACCACTACCATTAGTGAGCTCACTAATTCACTAATTATCTCGGCTACTAATTACCTTTTGTCCGTGTCCCATCTTGCCCTGGACACCAACTACTGGAGAATGCCTCCCATTAATTGTTGTGTCTTCCTCATGGATCCTTCTTTGTCCACAGCCTCCTATCAGTCCAATCATCGTTTGTGGTCCTATTGGTCTTGGGTTACAACTACAATAATACCTAGTTTCATATAATTATTTTCCTATTTCTTTATGGAATTTTATTTTTTAACTGAGTTGTTTGCTACTTACAACTCTTTGCATGGCTAGTTTTATCAATTCTAATCAAAAACAAATTTAAATCGCTCAATTTATTTTACACCTTTTTTTTGTTTTCAATAATGCGGAATGTAATCGACCAACAAAAGAAATTATAATATCCCGTCAAAATTTGAGGTTGGTCGACGCGTGAATCTATAGCGCTGCGAAATTAAAGTCTCAACTACATGGTTTCAGCCTCTACTTTTCTATACGTAAAACCAAATTGTTAAACAAACTCTTGTACGGAATCCGAGTTACAGAGACTTCAAAAAGAGAGGGATTCTTCAGTATATACTTGGTGGTGGATCAGAGGAAATCTGTTCCTTAATAGTTGGTCCTAAGAAAGTATCTGAGGACGACTTAAATAAAATTTCAAAAAGAAAGGAATCAGAAAAATATCCACTAAGCAGTAGGCTAAGATTTGAGTCATGGACACTTTTTCCAGGAATGGTGTATATCAATTCAAAAAAATAAGGTAAGAACTAAACAAATATAAAACTAAGTTACGCTGAACTGGTGCTTTTTGGATTCGGCTTTAGCAGTTAAAATAATTCTCATATTCTCCTCATGGTGAAAAGGTGTTTAAAATAATACCAACAATACAAACTCTACCACACACGTATTATCTTTCTTGATTATTTTATTTCTGGCAGATAATCTGCGTCCATCAAGGATTCGGAAAATTCATAAATTCAACCAATCTAGGAAGGATTACCGCAAGGGTCTATAATATAATATCAATACATTTTATCCGGCTTAAATTTCAAATTCAATACGGCTGAGTAATCTTAGAAACAGAACCAAATCCTCCTCAAAATTCAATTTCGTTACAACATGAATTAGAAAGAACTAAATGATTGAGGGAAACTGTGCTGTACCATATAATACCAGGTAAGACAGATGCAAACACATCACATTTACAGATCAAACACAAGCAAAAAAATTACAATTTTTAGGAAACAAGTGATGTTTGAACAACTTGGACGACAGTGACAAATAAAATTCATTATTGAAACTTCTCACTTAAAGTTATTATACTCTTTATAGGCCTAACAAGGTTCCATAGCTAGGTAGAAACTTAAACAAATGCACGATATTATTAATTTAAAGACAATAGTATATAATCATTATATAAGGAGTAAAACCAAGTTTTTACCAACTCATTATTTTGTTTTCTATTATTCGTCGGCCACAATATGAAACTACGTAACTGACAAATCTAAACTTTTCAGCAGAGGCAGAAAGAGGTATAAAAAACAAATATTCATTTTTTTTGTGAAGAGAAAGTACCACTAACGAATATATTATAAAGTAGAAAAAAATAACAATCAATTGTGCTTAAAGCTTTGGTGACATTAAAATAACCATAAATCAAAACATTTTGTACTTACATGGTTTCACATTGTGACCCACACTGTTTTTTTTATGAGTATAAGATAAAAAAAAAATCGGTTAGCAGCATTAACGGCGGCGATTTTGGTAATGTAGATATAAGAGGGAATGAATTTGAAAATGTATAAAAATTTAAGTATTTCGGGTCTATGGTAACTATACAAAACGAAATTCAAGAGGAAATAAAGGCACGGTTGAAGGTGGGAAATGGTTGTTACTTTTTGGTATCAAAATTACTTAGGTCGCGTATTTCGTCCAGAAACTTAAAAGCTAGAATTTACAGAACTATTATCCTCCCCATCCTTATGTACGGTTGTGAAATGAGACGTTTGGCTTAAAGGACGAACAGCGCGTTGAAGTCTTCGAAAATAAGCTATTGCGTAAAATAAATGGTTAGTAAAAAGATGAGCCCACTGGAGAATTTAGGTAATTGCGGAGCATACACTCTGTAAATATAGTCGAAGTGATGTCATCGCGACGGTTGAAACGGGCGTGTAAAGTGGTTGGGCTCAGTAGCGAATTTCGAATTTTCTTAGACTTGCAATGAACAATAAATTCAAACAAAAATTTTAAAAAAATGTTAAGAGGAGAAGGTGTTAAAAAAGACGGAAAAATTGTGTACGCTTGTTTCTTATTGTAAAGAGCCTTGATTTATATGACGGGTCCAATAATTTTTTTAAAACTATTCCGCTGAAAGCATGAAAAATGCAATTAATAGTGAGTGGCGGGGGGTATGTCGGTTTCTGCGGCAGCTTGGTAAAGTTAAAAAAATAAGCGTCGCCAATGAACCTAGTGTACTCCAAGGTGGGATTTGCATTTTAATTTCTTTCATCTACGCAGTTATTTTTTTTATTTTCTAGAACAATGGTGTTCCCCGCATTACACTCTTTTACAAAGTTACGATAAATTGGGCCGCTGTCAATTTACTTCTGAAGAAGAATCCCCAGCGGTTAGATCCATATGCGAAAAACGCAATAGAGTACCATTCTGTTATGGAGATTATACGATTAGATAAGTCTGAGGGCTTTATACAAGATAGTAGTATGCCAACTGAGGACCCATGCCAAGCAGATCCCTCCTTCGCTAACAGAATCGCTTCCACACGACAACGAAAATGAGAAAAAGGGAGACATTCTGTGTTGTTGACTGAAAAATTAGATAAACCTAGCTACGCCGAAAAATAAATCAGTTTTACATGAACATTTTCTAATACTTAAAAAACAATGAACTATAAATTCAGACAAAAACTCAAAAAATTGATTGAGATTGAAGGTTTAAAGAAGACATGAAATTTCGGCTTATGCACTGAAACCCTTCCAAAGGTTGAGAAATGTCTATGAAAAATGAAAATAAACCTTATATTAAATATGTAAATATAAAATAAATAATAGCTAATGTACACGGCATGTTTTGTTCTGGCCTGCAGCAGAGGTATCAGATTTCTTATTCAATCTACGCTCATTTTTAATAACTTGTAAAAAAAAAAAAAATTTATTTTATAATAAATTGATTTACAAAAGAATAATTTTGTACCTTAAAAAAATTATACAAAAATTTTGTTGTTTTTTTAACCCTGTTTAAGTCCGATTTTTAGAATCCAATACCCCCTCTGTCAATTACTAAAATTTCTTTTTTTAAAAAAGAGTCAACTACTAACGCAATGAACTTTATTACGTTTTTTTATTAAATTCAAATTTTATATCGACTAATTTAACTTTTTTAAATTATTTTGAAAGAGGATTGTTATTTAAACATAAAAAAATGAGCTGAATATTTTCGATTAACAATGAAAGATTTGTTATTAAATATTCTTAAAAGTTTCCTCAAACGTGTCAACTTCTACTGATTTTATCCTACTTTTGAGACATTTGACTCAATTCTGCTGAGTTGGTTTCAAGTAGTGAACACATTAAAATTATGATAAAAAGATTATTATTAATAATATATAAAAGAGCAAAAAGTTAACAAGAGACATAAACTAAGTACTATAAACAATTGGAAAAAAAAAAAAAAAAAAGCCTCAAGTCTCTAAAAAACCGGCAACCAACTAACCAGTCAACGTTTCGCCAATTCAGGCATCATCAGGACATACACCAAAAATCACATCTATGAAGATCAAAAACAGCACATTTCACATCAACCGTCCAGAAAGAGGCAACAAACAGAGACAGCACATACTGAGGTTTTGTGTTTTGGAATTTCCCAATTGTTTATGGTAATTATTATTAATATTGGTTAAGTTAAAGTTGTGTTATGCGCGCACCGCACCAGATTTTTTAGCTTTACACAGAGGTATATACATCTAGTATAGAGGTATAACATAGACCAATTGCAAAGTGAGTTAATCCTTTTAAAATAACACCAAATCAAGTCTCTGAGGATAATGTATGCTCAAACAGCTCTCCAGTAACGTTGGAGAAATTTTACATCGTGCCCTATACCTCCAAGATGATATATTGAAGTGATAAATTAATCTTTTAACTTAAGAACAATAAGTAATTCGAGCATAAATTAACGCTTTAGGTACGTCTGAAATATGAAACAAATTTAATGAAGAACATAAGAAAAAGTAGCACTGTTATAAACGCCAATCTAGAATAGGTTGAGAACCAATTGTCAATATTAATAAGTTTAAAATAAAATAAAAGAGAGACGTAGGTGAGAGGAGAAAGGACTCATTAGGAAACGTTATTTGATAACATCTAGATTCAAACCTTACAGAGTTTCTAAGCTGTCTTAATACAATAATACTGCGAAGCTGACAGTGCAGCTAAAGAAAACATGAAAATGTAACGTAATAGGTATTTTTGATGAAACAATTCTTACCGTTAACATCCATACTGAAATGATAAGTTGTATGTATTTACTTATAATATTTTACGTATGAATGCAGCCATTATCCAAATATTGTATAAATGCTAACATTAAAACGGGATATCATTAACTGAAGGATTAATCCACTGAAATTCATGAATCAGTATTTCTAAAGAAGAGGTGTTGCAATCACCATATTACTGCTGAGAAAAAGAAAAAAAGCATGTCGCAAACTACTTTTAAAGAGAGAAGACGCGTAACGAAATATTTAGGGTTTATAGGATGAGTGTTGAACTAAAGACTTGAGGGTGCTAATGGTTTAAAAGTTGGAAGAGGAGGGAATGGAAGAGGACGGAGCTATTGATGCCGTGATGGATGATGAGTCTAATGGCTGGTTTTTAGCCGCCCTGCCCCGCGTCAATAATCCTCTCATTACAGGGCTCACTTCTTATAGCACCAGTCATCAACAAAAATATTAAACGGAACCCTGTGCCCGCAACCTTCTAGGCGCGAGCCCGAGGGCTTAGTACTAGAGGGTAATAATTTATCCGCATTAAAATATAAGACCGAATCATTGTATCGAAAAACCAACAGGTCAAGAGCCAAAGGCATTTATATATGCAATTAATAGATTCAACAAACATATTCGACCTGGCACTGATAATGCAAAACTACAGTAGAACAACAATAATCACATTTCCACCATAGTCCGACCATCTCGTGGCCTCGAAACCCTGAACACCGGCAGGTTTAGGTTAAATTGCTACGAAAAGGTAAATTCAACCGAAACCATCTCCCATCCTTTCCAGTGACGATGACGAATGTCTTCCTAGTGTTTGTGAAAACGACAATGATTGCGAGGAATCATTCGAAACAACTGAAGAAAATGAGAAGGAAACTTCAGAAAATATGAAAATTATACAAGATTCTGCAAAGGAAAAGCTATCGAGATTGCGGTTAAATGTGATGAAGAACACGAAGAATATACAGCTGGTGATATATTGATACCAGGAGATGCCGTTGAAATTATAGCGGAGAAAAAAGTAAATTAAAAGTTTTATAGAAATTAATTTTTAACTTTGTTTAAATGTTACCTTCATTGAAGCTAAAATATTAAAGCAATTCCTCATGCCTCACATGATACTGCTCCCTACATTGTTAGCTCATTCGCTGAACGTCGACAGGATTAAAATAATATTTTGAGAGATAAAAAAAAAAGATACGAGATGAGAAAAATCAACAATAAAAATTAAGTAATGAAATCCGGACAGCAGAATGAAAATGTAAAATTAAATCAATGGAAGAGGAATTCTTAACTTATCAATTATATAATTAATAGAGAAAATCACAACTTTAGCAATTTCGATATCAGCATGATTTCTCTACAATGTTCAGGATCGCCTACAAAATAAGTAAAAAATGAATTTAGCAACAGATCTATTGGCGCACTCGTTACCAGCTTCAAAAACCTTTATGAATATTTTGAAGAAAAAAAGAAAAGAAAAAGATTTTAGATAAAATGCACTCTAATAATCAAACTATTGATTGTTTAAAAATTATCCTAAAGTATGAACTAACAGGATCTGGATTAAAATTGGTGTCTTATTGACTATCATTGTGTTTAGTTTAGCATTATCAATAATTGTAGCGGTAGAAAAATAGTTGAAGGTATAAAATCATATCTTAGGCAATTTTAACCATATCACATTAATATTTTCAAACAAAATTTGCAGAACAGTCTAGAGAATACGGTTAAAATGGATTAAGCAGCATATCTATTAAATATGTTCACTGATGATAAGCTCAAACCTGGGTTTTGTAAATATTTTGAACAATAAACGTAAAATGAAAAATAAAAAAATCATTTAAGATAAAAGTTACTTCAGTTATCAAAGTATTTACTGTTTTAAAATAATCCATTAAGCATGAACTAACTGGATCCTGAGTAGAATTGCTGTTTTTTTGACTACCATTGCCTATAATTTATTTTTATTCAATATTTAAAAATAATTATTACTCTTAATGAATTGTAAAAATGAAAAATTAAGTCAGGAATTATGAAAGGGCATGGAAAAAAATAGTCCGTTCGTAAAAATAATGTATTATGTTTTGCATAAAACATAAATAAACATGACTGTAATCCTTGAAGGTGAACTTTTCAACTTTGAAAAAATCCCGAAAGATCTGAAAAAACCGAAAAGGCTTTCCTGGATCTAGCCGGTCCTTTTTGAAGTGACAGCCACTTATTGCCAGATTCCTGTGATATGAGTTGAGAATATTTATTAATATAATAAGTTGAACTAACCCAATTTTAAAAGGTACAATTTTTAACCAATATCCCATATCTGTACATAAAATATAAACATTTAAAAGCAACACAACTTGAAGTCTGTTCTGAAAATTTTAGTGAAAAATGATTGTGATATAATGATAATTGCCAAAATTATAATTTTTTTTCTTAAACTATGTATTTACCGCTATAGTTCTTGATAATGCTAAATTAAGCACACTATCAGTCAAAAAGACATCAATTTTACTCCACACTATGTGTCAATTCATATCTTGAGGATTATTTTAAAACAATAAATACTTCGATTACTGGAGCGCCTTTTATCTAACATCTTGTTTTTAAAATTTTACGTTTTTTCTTCAAGTTATTCATGAATTAAAAATTAGAGCATAAGCCATTTAATAGATGTTTTGCTAAATGCATTCTAAACTTATCTTGTAGGCCGTCCTGCAACTTTTCAGGAAAAATTGAAAAAGTGAAATAACCATTGTGATATGATGAAAGTTGCCAAAGTTATGACTATTTTACTTCAACTATGTCACAACCGCTACAGTTCTACAGGTAATGGTAAATGAAAACATTAATCAGTTCAAAATAATATCGTATGCAATACAAAACAAAATTAATACATGTATATGATTCACACTTAAAATAAACTTAAGTTTAAACGAAGTCGCAGATGGCAAGTGAGACGTAAATCTTGTAGTATCATAATTAAATACTATTAAAAAATTGAAGAACTAAACTAATGCGACCTTGTATATTATATAAAACTTAAAATTCAGAATATTCTATAAGGAATAATTACACGATTAATATGCATCCAGTTACACCAGTGTAGACTCGGTGGCTTCATGTTGTACATCAAAGCCAATAAAGAATTATTATTATATGCATCCAGTTACACATCGGATTAATTTGTTGTTTAATGCATACTTTTTTCCTAATGATACTAGAGTTTTATCAATACTAGCAGGCTACCCTGAATAAAGAAACAATTGGCAAACTGCTAAATGGAATAGAGATTTCGTGTCAACGCAAAGAGCCCTGCAGCTAGCTGATACCAGATTGTATAATAGCCATTTCACACGAACCATTTCCAGGTACATCTGCCAGGCAACACACTATTCCAATTATTTACTAAAATCCTAAGCGCTATTTAATTTATACATATAACTGAAAACCCCGGCGCTATTAAATTTACCCACATCGGACATTACCTCGTATATAATTACGATTTCTAGAACATATCTAAACTTCTGTTCAATGTTTTTTTTTTTCATAAGGCTAATAATAAGATAATGCGTAAGAAGACAAGTACATTTTGATTAATTTACCTGAGAAAAATAAGTCGAAACTTGTGGCTGTTAATTAAACCTAGAGCTTCTTTGGGTCTTTATTATAATTACTAAAAACTATTAATTTATTAATTGTATAAAAAAAACAATGTTTTTTGTTAAAGTAGTAATGTATCTTCTGAAAGTGAATCCTATAATTTGCAATGTTGATATTTTATTTTTTTCCAGTACAGGAGAAAAATTATCAAGATATTTGAAAAGCCCAATTCGTTTCGTAACAAATAAATAATTGATGTAGAATTCGTTTTATATTTTTTATAATAATGATGATTTTTTTATTATATTATTATTCAGCATCAAGACTTGAAAGGATAATAAATAAATAAATACCATTAAATACGTGATTTTAATATTAAAGAAAAATATCGGATACCCATTTTTTGTATGCTCTGTATCAAGGCTTGAAAGGATTGTCCCCTACTCGGTCAATGTTCACTAAGCCAGGCAGACGTGACTAAACCATACGCCGTAATTTTGTCCAAGATGGCCACTAAAGGACAGCCTTTTCTCACTTTAGTGTTATTCCTTGACCCATGGTATTTTCTTCTGATCCTCTTACTCACTCGTAAATTCTCTTTCAAAGTTTTCTTTCTCAGGATATATTCTGGTTTTGTTGGCCGTCTTTCGTTGCGATAGCTTTAATTATGGAGATATCTGTGGTTATCTGTTAACATTCATGAAAAAATGAGATATTGATTATTATTTATTCCATATATATACATTTTCTTTCTGTATCTAGGACCACACAGAATAGCATTTCTTTTGTATATAATTTTCGATAATTTAATTTTGGACTATACTTAGCATCATTATTATCATTATTACTTTGGCTCTACGGTCCTGCAAGAACTCAGGACTCCAACACCACAGCCGACCAATCTCCGCGATCTTGTGCTATCCCCTTCCAGTTTCGTACACCCAGCAGTTTCAGGTCCTCTTCGATATTATCTTCTTCGTTTACCGTCCGGTTTCTCATTGGTGATTCTCCTCGCTATCCTGTGGTCCGGCATTCTTTCCACATGTCCCATCATCCATCTCAGTCTGGCTTTCTTTATTAACGCCACCATGTCCGGCTTCCCACCTAGCTCCATAAGCTCCTCCTTCTTTCTTCTTCTCCATACACCATTTTCGGCAACTCCGTCCCAGATTCTTCTTAATATTTTTCTTTCCCATGTGTCGACCATAAGTTCCGATTTTTTGCTCAGGGGCCATGTCTCGCATCCATAGATGACTACTGGTCTTACTATGGTTTTGTACAGTTGAATTTGAATTCTTTTAGAGAATGATTTTAACTGAAACACTCTTTGTAATGAAGCACTTAGCATTATATTCATCTTAAATTATTTTATATTCTGTATAAGTTGTTAAATGTATTTTTCTATTTTGGTCTGTTTGTAAATTAGGTATTATGTTGTTAAGTCGATGCTAATTCAATTTGTGCGGGTATTTTCCCAAACGACAAATTATCAAGTAAATAAAATTAAAAAAATAATAAAAATTAATTTGTTTAATTGAAACCCATACATATATCAAATGGCATGTGAGATATAGCGATGCAATTAGTAAGTGTATAACAAAATCCTTAGAAATGTCTGACCTTGTTGGTCGGTGTGACACACTAAACATTCACTACCGTTGAGTATTGCGGGTACTGTATAGCCTGCCCAGTTTTTAATTCTAATTAATATTAATAGAAATCTTTTGAAATCAGTTAGTAAATTTAGAAAATATCTATTGACATCGTTGTAGTGGGGGCTGTAAATAAATCAAAATTATTTTTACCAGCATTTTTATTTTTCCCAAAAGAAAATGTTGTCTTGGAAGACATTATCGTTTTAATTTGTACGGAAACAAACCTTTCGATATTTAACTTAATGATAAAAAACAGAAAGAAATTTGGACGAAATTAGTTATTAAAATCTATGTTTAAATGATAATGATTTTCACCTAATAAATAATTAATGAATAATCTCTTATTCAAATAGAAGCCCGAAATGGAACAAATGATAAATAAAGGAAAATCCAAAATCAGACGTTTTGGACCAAGTTCAGATTAGGATTAGGATCTACGGGTTACTAATTTCCTTCACCTGAAAAAATTAATGAGGAATGTGGCTTTTTATTCACCAGTTAATTATGTTCAATAAATTATTTAGCTTGTTATTACTCTAAAAACTAAGTGTATGAAAACTTATTTTGGCCACTATAAACATCAGGCACAATAAATCACACCAGCATGTTACAAAAAATTACACACCGACTCCACGGTAAAATAAAATACATCCTGTACACGCCCCTCATTATGATCCTTAACTAACTTCATATATCGTACATTCAGAATGAAAGAGGCACGACACAAAATTTCTACCGTCAGAAATATCAAGGGTTGAACCCAAACCATCTCAAAAAGTATCCAGCACTCAAATAACAGACAGGCTTAACCGGCAACATTTGTTAGAGGAAACTAGGAGGGCTTCTATGTAGAGCTCAGCCTGTGTTTTATGGCGTTATTGCAAAAGCAATTTTTTTGGAGTTGTGCACCTTTCATTCTGAATGCGCGTTATCTTTTTACATAAAATGTGAGAAACTGCAGTTTTGAGCTAAAAATGATTCTACTTTACAGGATTACTAAATGTTGCAGAACCGTGCGAGGTGACTGAGTGCCCGCCTGGGGCTACATGCCACGTTGATGAACGCGGACTACCCACGTGCAAGTGCCGGGAAACCTGTCCAATGAATAGTGGCCACGTGTGCGGGACAGACGGTACCACCTACCTCAACCTTTGTCACCTGAGGAGGACTGCCTGCCTGAATTCAAGCACCATCGTGGTTCAGTATCCCGGCCACTGTGGTGAGTACGAAACTTATCTCTGTGTAATTACTTCCTGTGACATATTTAGTGTTAAACAATCCTCACATGGTTTGATATGAACGTTGGCTAATAACGAAAAACTGTACTCAATGTATTAATTTTTTCAGTCAGTTCTTAAATACTCGAATAAAATACATTCATAAACTTAACTATATTCTTGATTACTAGGTTAATGCGATAGTCATAACCATCCAACCTAGATTCTTGGTTATGCGATTTCTCAGTTGACTGGATCGATCATGCCTTTCAAAAATTACTTTAAGAAACATAATAAGCCATTTTATCAAAACTATAAATTTGTAGCATAACACCTTGATCCATTAATGACTCTTGGGTTTATTCTGAGAAATCTGGGATGTGGGTTAAAGCTAGATCATATTATTTGTAATTAAAAGATTCTCACATTGATATAAGTAAATCAAAATATTTCTAAAGAAGAAATAAACGAGATTGTAATAAGCTGGTCAAATAAATAATGGCAGTTTGTTCTCGCAAACTATATAAAATTAAACAACCCCAATATATAAATGAGGAAAATTGAACAGTATAAATATTTTATACAAACTAGTCCAGATTAACGAGTAAGATCTATCCTGAATTAATAACGGTTGTTTTTGGTATGGTAATAAAACTACAGTCGTTCCTTCCCGTTGGTAGTAAAAGCTTTCTTACATAGATTGCGCCCTCAAGCAGTCACCATACGCATGTATCCCATAGAATAAACCTTGACAGCTATCCTATCAGGTAAGGGCAGCGTTGCTTTGATGAGACTCCGAGTGAGCAGTTCACCTCGAGCCATCGAGGAGTAAGCATCAGCTTTCTTAGTACTGCTGCAGTTCTTACCTTGCTTAGATAACTGACAAGGTCCATACTTATCTCTTAGACCCAACCTTGAGAGTGACCCGCTAGGGTAAGGAAGGGCAGCGTTGCTCTGGTAAGGCTGTGAAGTTTCCACCCTACCCTGTCTAGAAGGCAATACGGGTGTTTGCAGGAGTGTGATGTAATGCATTTCTGCTTAACAACACTGCTGCAAGTAAATCAAGGTTACAATTTGGCCACCATCTTCATCTTCCCCTCCTGGGTCTTCTGTCCGGCGGCCTCACTGGCAAGGTTCCGTCTCTCCTTTCCAAGGAAAAGTGTGTTGGACCCACTATCGCCTTCCAACCACACACAAAGGTCTTTCTTTAAATGTGGATGATTCATTTCGGTCATCAACTGAGGGAACTCGCTCTCCGTCAGAATATAGAGCCCTGTCTCCCTCAGTAGTTTGGCCCTCAGTGCCTCATAGGCAGTACAAGCTGTGATGATATGTTCGGCGGTTTCCGGTATACTACAACTGGGGCATAGGGGATCGATGTCTATACCTTGTTTAAAAAGCTTCGCTCTGAAACTCCCATGCCCCGTGAGAATCTGTGAGACCCAGTAGTCCGGGAGGACCCATGTCGTTTCCAGTCGCTATCCGACGGTGGGAAAGTACTTCCTCAAGGTAGCCCCTTTAGTGGTAGTCACCCACCGCCAGTTCCATTCTTCTACTGTATACCCCCGAAGGATTCTCTTCCAACTGCTAGGGTCTGCATTGATCCTCACCCGGAGATCCGCCGGTAGATCCGCTGGGCCTTCCCTCCTTATCTTGTGCCGGAAGTAATCTACTCGCAGCAGGAGGTCAAGAGGTATTCCTCCTGCTAAGACCTGCACCGCCTCATGAGACACCGTCTTATATAACCTGGTTTCTCGAAGCAGAACTATCCGCTGGATAGTCGCCAACCTACTCTTTTGTCTGTGCGAGAGGCTCTGATTCCAGGCTGGAGACGCGAACCTCGGTACTCACTATAACTCCTTTATAAATGGTCATCGTTGCTGGGTATCTGAGGCCCCAAAAAGCGCCATCAATACGACTGAGTCCATTAAGGGCTATGGTCACCCTACTTTTCAAATAGTCCAAGTGAGGCGTCACATTGAAGTTTCTACCAATCCTTACTCCAAGATAGGTAACTACCTCACCCGGGCGAATTCTCGATCCTTGGATGACCATAGTTATAGGGTGAGCCCTATCATTCGTACCTCTTAAGAGGATGGCCTGAATCTTGGATCCCGCCATCTTCAACATCTTTCGCTCGCACCATTCTCCTATCAGGCTGGCGCACCGTTCAGCTTCATCTTTCAGTCTGGCCCTGCTATTCGAGGCAACAACAACAGCCAGGTCATCGACATAAGCAGTAGCGGGGAACCGCTCCTCCTCTAGCACTCTCAGCAACTCGCCGAAGACCAATTTCCACAGAGTAGGACCAAGGAAAGAGCACTGCGGACATCCCCCTCCACACTTCGTAGAAGCTACCACAAATCTTTATTGTTCTGTCCTAGAGGTAACTTCTGACGAGGCCATACAAGCAGCTGGGAGCCTCATACTTGTGCAGCTGCTGGAGCACGCTCGGCCACCAAACGCTATCAAAGGCGGAGGTTATGTCAAACAAGAGGAGCATAACATACTTCTCTACCCTCTCCTCGACATCACGGCGCTCTCTCAGCAATGCATCTGCGGTTCCCCTACCTTTGCAAGATCCGTATTGCCGTGCATGGCTGGCTCGTGAGAAGACTTGCAAACATCAGGTTCTCTAAAACCTTGCTCATGACGGGGAGGAGACATATAGGCCTATAAGGCTTGGTAAATTGCCTATCCTTGTCTCCTCCTTTGTAAAGGAGCCTGACGCCAGCAAGTTTCCAGCATCTTGGAAAGTATTCCCTGTCCAGGCAATCATTGAACACGGACAACAACCTTCCTTCAACATAGAGGAAACTATTTTTGAAGATTACAGCGTCAATGGTGTCTAAACCAGGGGCACG
Organism: Rhaphigaster nebulosa; assembly: GCA_948150685.1. Taxonomy (NCBI): domain Eukaryota; kingdom Metazoa; phylum Arthropoda; class Insecta; order Hemiptera; family Pentatomidae; genus Rhaphigaster; species Rhaphigaster nebulosa. Next base: position 51,106,042 of record OX411308.1, on the reverse strand, counting down.
ACCAGTCTTTTGCTTGCCCACGGCGGTACGGAGATCCCATATGTCCCATGGTGGGCACAAGTCCGTACCAGGTGGGCTTACCGTAGTGCGTCTCACAAATGCTTCCTCTTCATTATCTTGGGAAGGATCGTCCCTATGGTAAGTCTCTGCTATAAACATCTTCGCCGATTATTCAAGAGTTTTTGCCTGGGTACCATCACGCTTCAACGCTGCATAACTTGCAGAGAAGTCAGCTTACCAAGATCCACTCTGTATGGGATACCACAGGGGTTTTTGGATGACTCCTCAACAATGAACTCATCCCAAGACTTTCGTGAACGCACCTCGTTTCGATATGCCCTGGCTTTAGATCTGTACTCTGCACGAAGTGTAGTGCGCCTCCCATCACAACTACACCTTTGGTACAACCGCCGGGCCTTGTAGAGCTCTCTCTTCATAGTGGTTAAGGCCGGGGTCCACCATGGGACAGGTCGAGCTTTCGCCTTCCGGTGCTGGAGGGATTCCTCAGTGGCGTCACGGATTACGTCTGTGTCCTGGACACCCGGTAATTCAGGTCGTCAGTGAGGTCCGTCTCCGTCGCATCCCACTCATCGTCGACCAGTTCCAAAACTAGTATTATTTGTAGAGCGTTACAATATATGTATAAATTTCTCCCTCCTCCTGCCCCTTACCCAACCCACCCTTCCTTACGCGATTCCTAATAGGCTTTTCGGGCCTAATAGCTTCAACGGGTATGAATTCGGAGATTCGTAAAAACAGTGGCTTTTCGTAACCCTCTCTCCCTCCCTAATCTAGCGAGCATACCTAAATAATTACCTGAATAAGAGATATTGAGTGACTAGATCCATATAGTTTACAAAATGTTTTCTGAACTTTTATTACACATTTTCATTTTATTTTTATCTTAAAATTAGTGGATAAAAAATTCTCAAAACATTTTGATTTTCATTTCATACCCATTAGATCATAATGCCGAAAACAGGATAATTTACCATTTAGGAGATATGACCAATATCTGAAAAAAACAAAACGTAAAAACCTTTTCTACTATTTTTTTTTTTTAAGAGAGATTTTTAAACCGTATTTAATGTCAAATATAACAATATGTCTCAATTAAGAACAATAAGTTATAATAAATTAAATAAAAAACCTAAATTATAATCCCGCTACGAAAAGCCGCTCTCCGAGTTCATACCCGTTGAAGCTATTAGGCCCGAAAAGCCTATTAGGAATCGCCTAAGGAAGGGGGGTCGGGTAAGGGGGGGAGGAGGGAGAAATTTATACATATACTGTAACGCTCCACAAATAATACTAGTTTTGGCGAGGATAGAGGTCCTTCGAGAGGTCCTTAGAACAAAAATAGTCGGTGGTCCAGCAGGGAAAATCCTATTCCTCACTCATTGGCGGAGCACCGGAAGCCTGCAGAAAATTACAGCAGGACCCTCATCCCCATCGCCAGACTAACCCACACCTCACGGTGAGCCTTGTTCCATCCCAACGACCAGCCAGCGGCACCTCTCTGACCAGTCCAGAATGTTGCCGGACCTCAACAAGAGAACACCCCACCCAGTGAGATGACACATCTGATGGCCATGAGGACTAACCTAATTAGGTGACGATTCTCCTGAAAAACAGGAGACATGACTGAGCATCAGGTCAATTTGAACATCTGAGGTCCCATTCAGAAGAAGGCTGAGATTGAGCTCCTCCAGGTAGCAGCACAAATCATCGGAAGTGACGCTAATTGGCACCGTGCAAAACACTACGGCTCGTCTACGCTTGTTGGGGCACACCACAATCCACTGTGTATTTATATCTCTAAGACCAGGATGGCCATCTTCCCCTCGGGTGAGCACATCTTCAGGCATACAGCCCGAACTGGGTGTACTTCAACACTTGACCAGAGATCTGCAAACCATCACGAACTGCCTACTGCTTACGTACGAACCGTCAAACAGCTTCTTCACCACCACCTGATGAAGCAGAGAGGAGCCAGGCCCTCTCAACGGCACAGGTAGCATCGGTAGCACAGGTAGCAAATTGTATTTCACATAGTGGAATACATGAGACTGATCGGCATCAGGGTGAGACGGATGTCATCGTGATGTTTAAGAAAGGAAGAAGTCACTGCCCAAGACAATCACCATGGAAAAAGAAGAACGGCCTCTATAGAACTCCACTCTCATTATTATATTTACAGAAGACTTATTACCTTGTTCATTTTATTTAATAATTAGATATTAATGATGAATGATTTATAGTGATTTCATAACACTTTTCTACATTTTTTAATATATCCTAACAAAAAAACACTGAACATTGGTTATAAAAATAAAATAATAATGCAAAACATATTTAAAATATTTTTTCACTTATATGCTTGTGATACTAAGACATTAAAATATTCCACCAAGCAGACAAATATCATGTAACCACATCATATAAAAATAAGACAATTGATATGGCAAAAGTCTGAAAAAAGTTTCCATTGATAAAAATTTGCGTAACAGGTAAATTGCCTTAAGTCAAAATTTACGATTTTGATGTTATTAATGTATTTACACTATTCTGGCTATATTCTTCGAGTCTAAATAATATAAATAAGGTGAATGGGCAATCAAATATGCAACAATTCAAGTATAAAGATTGATCACTACTATTCTCAACAAGCATTGTCCAGGCAGTCCTTTCTGCTCTCCAGTAAAACATTGAAAGTGTTATGGCAGTTTACCTCTGAATGACAGAAATAGGCCATAGAAAAACAATCAATCTTTTTTATTGCCACTTAGAACTGATCTTGTTGAGAGAAACTAATCCGACAACTGGGCTTTAAGTCTTTTTTGCGATCCCTTACGGCCACCTAGATGATTTCACCGAGCAAGAAGGAACGACTGCGGGAAGATGGTTCGGTTACCTGAAGACTGGGTTCCTGGGAAGGAAAGAAATTACAAACCACATTAAGAAGGTCATTTATAAAAAAACTTTTCTTCCGATATTAACATATGCCAGCGAATCCTGTACCCTCACTACTAAACACATGAGTCAGATCCAAGCAATGGAAATGGGGTACCTTAAGAAGGTTGAGGAAAAGGCAAGGCGGGACCGTGTGAGGAACACAACGAATAGAGCGAGCCTCGATATGAGACCAATCGAGGATATATTAGAAGAACATCGCTTGAGATGGAATGGACACGTGCCTCGGATGTCGGAGAATCGCACTCCCCGAGGTACATATGAAACTGTCGCAGAGGAAAAAAGACCGCAAGGAAGATCCAGAAAAACATGGGATGAAGGGTTGAACCTCTCCTTTGACAGGAGAGGTTTGGAGTGGAGGAGAAGGAAGCAGCTCGTGCTGGACCGGCATGCATGGATCAGGCTATGTAGAAAGGCACCTCACACTGCGTTGCGGTAGAAGAGGGAAGAGAAGAGTATAAAATTCATATCTTGGGAGCAACAAGAAATAAATATTAATTGAACTCAGTTGGAATCGAAAAACACTGTTCTGAATCGGGTACTGAGAGTACATGACCACAATCGGCCACTAATTATTTTTGCTAAATGGTTAAAAAAGTAAATAAATTACTTTCACCAATTATTTTATTACTTAATAATTCTGTTTAAGGGAGTAAGATTTTCCGATGAACGGTTGTACCGAAAAAAATTAATCCAATCGTGAATTTAAACAGATATCCTAATGAATAAAAAGAAATAACGATAATATTATTTCGATTGTATTGAGATATTTTCATTACCAAATTGCTTCTGTTGATTTACCAAATTTTAAGTTCACAAATTATGGCCAAAGTGTTATCCACACGGACTTCTTGTACAACCGGTGATATAGTAAAAACCTTAAATTACAAAAAAAAAATAATAATAATTAGAAAAATCCTCTGTTTATATTGCTTAGAATGGAATACGTGATAAAAAATCTGAATTAATAAATATCAACTAATAACCCAATTAGTATTCTGGTAAAATAGTATAGGTCTGAGCGAATCTATCAAGACAAATTGGAAGATTCTTAAATTTAACGATCTCTAATTATGACCAAAGGGACGTTCTAACGTATCTGCTCGTTTTACCCAATCGGTTTCATTTCCAAATTTCTTTGATTGATATACCTTATTTTAAGTTCTCAAACTATGGCCAAAGCATTATCCATACGTACTCATTGTACAACCAGTGAGATAGTGAACATCTTTAAATTACAAAAAATAAATTAGAACTTGTGTTAATATCGCGTGGGACAGAATTGAGTACGTGATAATTAATCTGAATTAATAAATATTACCTAATAACTCAATTAATATTGAGGTATAAATCGTAACGAACCTATCAAGGCGAATTAAATATATCTAAATTATGGTAATCTTATGTATTTAACTTAAAACTTAATTTCAATAAAGGAATAATAATAATAATAAAACAAAGACATCACATACAGAATGATATAAGTAGCATTAATAGATATAGATATAAATATTTCTTATTTACTTGAACTAAAAGGCATAAAATCTAATAAAAAAATTTAATTATAATAGTCATATATAGTTTACAATAAAATAGTATGTTTGAGAGCTTAAAAATTTATTTGCACTATATCCATAAAAATATATAAATAGTTTTTATAACCAAAATATAAATTATATTTCTTATGATTATTACGAGCAAATCAAAAAAGAATAATGCAAATGTATGTACTGATACAGTATTAATTCATAATGTATTGTATTTGGATTAAATACATATGTTTTTTAGGTCCGAGGAAAAGATATTTAGCCAAAAACAAAAAAAAAACTTTGTATATTTCTGCGAACATTCAAAATTTAACCTATCTGCTAGTTTAAAAAAATGTTTGGAAATTTTAAGCTGTTTAAATCGAATTGACCTACATCACTTAAAGAAAGAAAATGTTTAGTGTAAACCAAAAAAAATGTTCCGAACTTCCATGGTTTTCTGAAGTCTTTCGAAGTCCGAAACTTGGATGTTCATCATAAACTGAGCATCAAATAAAAATAAAATAAATTACCCGACATTTTAAAATTTGGGCTCTTTTTTTTTTTTTACAATTTGACTGATATAAATCTATACCCTGAATAGTGTTCCACGATTAACGGTATTAGACCAAGAACATTGAATTCGATTCATCTAGCGTTTGTACAAACACGCACTTGGTGGACTCTGCTTAACTTAAGTGAGCCAAACAGAAAATTATATATATATATATATATATATATATATATATATATATATATATATATATATATATATTAATAGAAAATATAGGATGTGCACTGGCCAATTATTCTTCTTGCTAATTTTCCCCTCTACCCCTTTAGATTTTTAATTTTAATTAATCATAATTAAAATTAAAGTATACTGATAAAAAAATAAATGAGAAGTAAGGGAAAATATAATAATAAAAGGAAGTTAATAAAGCTTGTTTCAGTATAAGTGATTAAAGGATTATTCAAGGTTACCTGAACTCCCTACACCTGTCGGCAAACTCAACTTAGATTGACTCAAGCTAACAGTAAAGAGCTTAGCAAACATAATACGAGTCTAAGAATAATATTGATCTTGGATCACTCTGATATCCTCATGGTATCGTATACTTTAACTACGCTTATCTATAGCAAGAATATTATAAAATATTAAATAAATTTTAAATAAAAATGGCTAATACGAACACTTATTTTAATTTTCTTTACCATAATCAAGCCATAAAAAGAAAATAAGAAGACTAGTATTGCATTTCCTTTATTTAAGTAATTACAATTACCTTGATAATAATCATCACAATACTAGAAGCTTCGACGTCACTATCAGGAATGAACCTCCGTCCCCTGACCCCAGTAAAATCCTAATCTACAGGGTCAGCAGACCACAATATTCCCACTTACGTCTCGTCCTCCCTCGGCCGTCTATCTATATTAACAGAGTGTTTGCTAAACTATTCCGCTTTGTAAAAACCTCGCAAAATTCTCTAATGGATTGATTAATTTTTAATTGGCGAAGCCTACTACGAAATAGAGTATTTTTCGAAGATCCTAAGAAGTGATAAACTTAATGTTAACCGAATCACCCCTAACGTAGGTATGCTGAACTGCGTTTATCGATTAAAATTTGAAAGAAGTTTGAACAGTGAATTTCAAGTTGCCTACTTGAGCAAGATATACTCGTATTTATAGGGTTGTACAGTCATAGTGCACCAACTTGGGACAATGAAGCTTAACTAATAGAAAACTCAGCAACCAACAGCATACATTTTATCAGACTGAACAGCTCAGGATATAGATAACCTGAATAACTTCCAGGATTGGGAACTAAAAAAGAAAATTACTTCTTATGAATACTAAATAATTAATAACTAAATAATGTTTGTGTATTATTCGGAGAGATCAAAGCAGATATACATTAATTCTTTAGAAGTCCAATTTTTTTTAAGCGCCCATTTGTTTTTCAATTTTTTAGTTAGCAATTTATAATTGTAAGGACTATTAAGATTATGTAGTCATTACTGAAGAAAAGATTTACTGCAAGAGTTTAATATATTTACAATAGCGAACATTGCAAAAAGCACCAATAAAAGTGTGTGTATATATATATATATATATATATATATATATATATATATATATATATATATATAAACACTGCTTGCAGTTAAAATCTAAAAAATAAAAAGGTCTAAGAATTGAAATTTAACTACTTATTACACCACAATAAAATAATGTTTTCTATTAAATGTATTATTTTTTTTACTATTGGTGATACTTTTTTCACTTTTTCAACGATGAATTTTTGAAAAGTGTGTACAGCAGCAATTTTTGCATCAAATGGTCGATTATGATATATAGACAAGCTCTTGCAGTAAATCTTGTCTTCATTATTTTTACTTAAACTTAATAGTGCTTCTTACAGTTTTAGATATATTTGAAAATTTCTAAATAAAAACTGAAAAGGCCACAGTGAAGAAATTTTAACCACTTATTTACAGTAAAGAAACGTTCTCTTAAAATTTTGGATTTTTAAAGCGATACCTCAAGCGATATTTCAGATTGAAAATGTCTGATTTTAGAAAAATCGCAATATTTGAAGACTCATTAAAAAGAAAGGACGCTAATCTCAGACCTGAATTTTTTAAGGGAGGTAGTTTAATGTAAGCACTATATCTTGAAAAAGTTAAGCTTAGTTAGATCTTAAACATTTTTAAAAATAAAAGAGAATATTTTTATTTAGATAAAGTTAATATTTATCTATTTTTGGTTTATTTACGATTATTAGAGGAATGGATACCGAAAAGAAAATATTTTGCATTTTATACACTTCCATAGGTTTTTTTTTTAAACTAAATATCTTCAGAGTTAACGAAAACCTCTGAAAACTGGCACGTCAATACGAAAATCGTGCTAAAAATAAAACTGAACTTCTAAAACAATAATGCATACCTGTATATTAAACTCTCTGAAGTACAAACATCGGTGAAAAATTAATAAATTTTGTCAGGAACCCTCATTGGTTGATTTGATACGGATTGATTCCATTCCCATTTTCACTTAAACCAAATTAAATAATGAGGCTATTCGATCATTTGATTAGAAGTGCACTTAATGCTAATGAAAATTGACAAAAAAAAAAAAAACATCCAAACGTTCAATTCAAATGAGATTTCGTAACATCATTTATCACTAAATCAAATATATTTCAATGCGAGCTCCATTTGAGTAGAGTCTTGAATTAGGCAATATGATAATGTATGCAAAAAGGGCCAATATCTACCAAGCAAATGCAAATCAAATTCAATTGAACAGAAGCGGTGAACTATTAAACGGAAGAGGGAAGATATACCCCTTCCTACAGGCCTAGGACAATTAACATGATTCATTAAGGCTTCCATAGCTGACAAAAGGAAGCAATACAGACAAGTTAATTGGCCCTACATAAACGATTTAACCCAGAGAGTTGAGGACAAACATGCTCTTGGAGTCCAGGCTACAAGTGTTCTCCAGGCAAACAATGCTCACTCCTTCCTTGGAACGGTGTCCCGGCTCTCTTTGTCTCAACGGAGGCCCTTAATAGCTATGCGCCTCGCCCACTCCCTTCCTCTTATGTTTTAATTTCGGCTTCAGAATGTGCCAACATTTGGCACATCGATCCACAAAATTTCTACGATATAATGTTCTAAACACGAAAGAATGAAAATTTCTTGATGTGTAATTTTCACTTTTATATATTAGAGGTCATGGGTATCTTGTCGAATAAAAAACAAAAGGTCCTCTTAGCTACTAATCTTTTTTTTTTTAATGATCCTGAATCATTCTTAGCTCATTCAATGAGTCAAACTTCTTTAAAAATTAATAGAAAAAATAAGGATGTAAAGAAACTTTTGGAGTTTATCGACATCGCAGATGACTGTTTTGAGATTTAAAAGGTAAAGTTAAATTATGTTATCATCTTCGAAGCCAATGGGGACTAAAAGTACGTTTTCCTCGGTGAGATTATCACGATGATCGTTAAATCGTTGAACGATCATCGTGATAGCTGCACCGAGGAAAACGTACCTTAACCTCTGAAATTTAAAAGCTCTGGTGAGAATGAGATTTTTAAAATTGTTCATTTCTCTTAAATTTACACTCTCGTATTAGGCATATACAAGAATGGAAATAAAAGATTAAAAGATAAATTTCACAAGCACTGCCAAATTCACATTAATCACGAAACTTTTAAAACTTACGATATGTGAACGGGTACTGCTAAATATCATTAAAAATTAAGAGCTTAATAATGTGTAACCTTCTATGATTAATGTAAAATTACAAACTTCATATATTTTTTTAACGGGTGAAGGGAACTATTTTACCATACGAAAACAAAAACCAAATGTGATCAGTAAAATTATAATTTAGCAAAACAATTTTTTGATCTTGAAAACAGTCAAATTGAACCTAAACAATAATAAAACAGGTTTTTATTCAGAATTATTTCATTGCCATAAATATCAAACACCTTTGTAAACGTTCCAGAAATAAAATAAAACATTGGTGTTGTTTTCATTATTTATTTTTTGTTTTGCAATATCGAAATCATCAGCCGTTTATTGGTGGGAGAACTAATAAGCAACGTAAAGGATTCGACAGTTAAAAAAACTACTTGTCTATTCAAGAAGAAACATATCAATAATCGCAAGTAAATTTTAATTAATACAATTAAAGAAGTATGAAAAATCCTGGTTGGTACGGAAGTGACTCGCAAGACGGTAACAGTATGAGTAATATAGGAAAATTGTAACAGATTATTAAATTTAAAACGTGAAAAGTTAACCATTTCAATGTTTAACATTGCTAAAATATCTATTTTAATATATATATATATATATATATATATATATATATATATATATATATATATATATATATATATATATATATAAAGGAAGAGATGTCTTCCAATTCTGTGCTCAAATAATAAAAGGCATTAAAATAAATTTTTTGGGAATAATATTGTCGTTACCAAATAAGAATCGAGAATTGTTTAAGGAAAAGTCATTAGGAGTTCCACAGTGGGTTAAACATATAAATTAGCATTCAAAAATTCAAATTTTGAATATTAAATATTTAAATGAAAACTAGACTAATTGGTGATATCGAACACAAGAAATTAGTCTCTATGTTTTGCTCAAAGAATAAAAAAAAAAAAACACAATAAATGCTTGCAATTTTCTCTCATTAATAGTTTATTCATCAAAGAGTAGAAAAGTAAGGAAAAGCGGAAGGTACTGAAGATATGTAAATATTAAACCATAAATTTGATTGATTGTATAGCACTCAAACGATTATAAAACAGGTAAAAAATGGTTGTACAAAATTGTTTAAAATGGTTGTACAAAATTGTATAAAATGGTTGTACAAAATTGTATAAAATGGTTGTACAAAATGTCTTGCAATTCTTACATTTCTATTCGACATGGCTGTTACCTATTTTGAATGCAAAATACGTAAGGAACACTTTGGAAAACTAAGACAACAATGTATATATTATAGGTGATTCCAACTACACGAAATCCTCTCACTCGTCTCTGCAATTGGTCGACTTAAAAACAATCGAAAGGATATCGACGAATAAATATAAATATATGTTAACCTCGTGTAGGATTGAGGAACGATTTTTTTTAAATATGCAAAACATTGTGATAAGTATTGTAAAGAGGAGACAAACCATTCATGAAAATATATACATCCTTTCTACTCCCAAAAGCTGATATGGTATACTAATATTTTTGAAACTTAGGTATGTAAAAGTAATGTGTCGTCATTTGAGTGAGTTTAGTTGACCGTAGAAAAAATTTTAAGATGCAGTTGGTCGGAGGGACGGAGAGGGCTGTTCAGAGAGAGGGTTCGGTCAATGAACAAACACACTAATAAGCCTTGATTTATCTTATAGTGTGCCAACGTTTCGACCTGAGTTTTAGGTCATCGTCGGGGCACAGAGGCGTAGAGTCGAGCGAAAACGGAATTGTCTCGTTATGTTGGCCACTACATAAAATAGTTTCAAGAGAGTGAAGAACGTTTAAAATTGATTTTTGGCACCGATTAAGATTACGAAGATGTAATTTGCTAATTCAATATTGTATTCAATTATTTTATTAACTTCCTTTCTCCTTCTTCTATCGGCTGAACAGGCGCTGATGCTACCGTTGGCCTGCTCAACAATTGCCAACCATTTTTCTCGATCTGTCGCTGCTGTGACAGAGATCCTTAGCTGCCGAATTTTGTCCTATGCCATCCCTCTATAGGCCCTTTGGCCTACCGCATGGACGCTGGCCATCCGGAACATTTTTGCACATCCTACTGGTCACTCTGTCAGCACTCATCTTCATCACGAGGCCAAGCCATTTTAGCCACTGTGTCTTGATGTGAGAGATACTATGTCTTTGTAGAGCTGAAACAGTTTGCTATTTTATTCGCTAATGGATGCTGAAGCAAAAAATGATCGGCCTACACGTAAACGAGTAGAAGACCAAGATCATGGTATTGAACAAAAGGCTAGATCAGAGGCAGAGTCCCAATGAAATAGGCCCATACAGCTTTGAAATAGCGAGAAGCTTCCAATACCTGGGCTCTATTATTAATGATAACCTGGAAGAGGAAGAAGAGGTTAAAAAGAGAATAACAGCTGGGAATAAAGCCTATATCTCCATCCCAAGGCTAACCAGAAGCAAGCTTGTTAGCCATTCCACCAAGTTTATGCAGTACAAGATCCTAATAAGACCGGTAGTCATATAGGGTGGAGAAACGTGGGCCCTGAACAAGAAAAATATCAACCTACTTGATAGGTTCGAGCGAGTAATTCTCAGGAGAATTCTGGGGGCTGTGCGTGAGGATGGTCAGTGGCAGCGAAGGAAAAATAGTGAACTGTTAAAAATAAAAAAGAATTAACTTCCTTTATTTTAAATAATTGCAATATTTAGTCAATTGTCCAGTCTCATTACTATTTTCATTGAAGTACTATATGTATTTTATAAAAAATTTAAGTTCTCTTAAATTGCGACCTTCTGACACCATTAGAGAAAATTAAGAGGATATCGTCTATTAATTTTTAATATTATTGTATTTTTTTTATTCATATAAATAAAATATTTTTCACTCATAAACGTTGTATCAATCATATCATTTCGCTCACTATAAGCCTTTAACACCCGAATTTGAATCTTTCACCACTCCCGGAACAACATATCTTCATTGTACTGTAAAAAAATTAACAAAACCCCTATTTGATATAATAATGTTTTCCTTATAAATTCGCAATTTTGACAAAATATGAAAAAATGTATAACGGTAATAAAGTACATCAAAACGGTTTTCGAGGGGCATATGTCGTCTTAGTCTTGAAAATTTACTATATATTATTTTTATAAATACTGCCGGACAGAGTTGGGCAGTGATTAATTGCATTAGCATTAAACTACATCTTCAATTACAATTACTGTAATTGTTACTCTTAAGTATTCGCAATTATTCCTTTTAATTGTTATAATTGTATTTGAGGCTCTCCATTACAATTACTACTTGACGGTAAGTAATAGCATGTATGATCACAATCACTTCTTGAGGCTACGTAAGAACAATTAAAATTACCTCAAATTCAAGACAGAAATATTTAGTCTATAATTAATAGTGTTGTAATTTTTGTAAATTTCCATTCGATTCATTCAAACTCGCCATTTCGAAATTTATCTCTTAGTACATTTGTAGAAATAATTTTTTCATCAGTGTCATTTTGGCGTTAAGTAATTGCAGTTTCCAAATGCAATTACTACGAATTGCAGAAATAAATTTACAATTACAAATAATTATAATTGCAGTTACTTTGACTCAACTAGTAATTGTAATTAGAATTATTTGTAACTGTAATTCTATTTCTGAAATTTAAACTACAGTAATTAGGTAAATACTGTAATGTTTTGTTATATATATATAAATACATACACACACAAATACACCCAAGTATATTACTTATTTCTGATTCTTGATTTTACGGTAGGAATTGGGAAAATAGAATCTGCAAACATTAAATAAATATGTCCTAATATTATTATTATTATTTGTTGAGAACGACAAATGGACCTTTTTAGAAATTTTAGAAAATTAATAAAATGTTATCTATTGATTAAAAAAACCATTGACAGACCAGATATGAATGATATGAAATATGACCAAATATCAATGGAGAAAACACAAAATATAATTTACTATTATCAGTATGCTTTACAAAGTTGAATAACCAGAGATCATCAATTCATGGTAGAGCACTAAATAAAAACAAGCAAAAAGTAATAAAAGACTTCTCTCTTCCAAATGCTCGCTTAAGTATATATAAAATATATATATATATATATATATATATATATATATATATATATATATATATATATATATTTCTTCGACAGTGGGCCGGGGTGGCCAAGCGGACTAAGGCGCTTGCAATATGGCAATCAAAGGAGTGATGTCCCTATCTCGTGTGCCTAAATTTTGAATCGCGTTGTGGTATTCCAGGATGTTAAATAGCCGTCCGGAGGTTTGGTATATGGACAGTCAGCTTCGGGGAAAGAAATGTATGTCCTCGTGCGCCTGCTGACCCCGAACAGCCATAATCCGTGGGTCCAGACCAATTTGTAACTGTCCTTGAACCCGAGAGAGTCGGTGGGAAGAACACTGCCCAATTGGCCCCAAAGCGACTCCATTGCCATGGAGCAATGGGCAGCCTGCCGCTGCACCATGGAAACCACGGTTCGCAGCAACTTGAGGTTAGGTGACCCCCTCGAGCTCCCGCAAGCGATAAAATGTCTGTAAGAAGACTGTGGCCAGAGATCCGCATGGTCTATAGTGCAAACAGAAAAAAATATATATAAATATATATTATTAATAGCTTATTTTCATTTTATTTTAAAATATTCATAAAATATGTTTTCATTGAGGTCACATTAGGATTATTTTTTTAATATACAATTTTAAAAAATATAATGTGAAAAATCCATAGAACAGTTATTAATATTATATGATACATCAACATGATTGTACGTAACTATGGTAACTATGGTAGTAATAGGTTTTCAAATAATCAAGAATTTAAATATACTTCATAATAAAAAATTATTCGACAGTAATAATATAATAAAATAATATTTAATATACCTTGTGTATTTCGGTAGATATTATTATTATTATCAGGAAACAATGGAATTAAATAAACTATGATCCCACAATATTTTAATAATGATAATGTATTTTATTTTTGAAGTCAAGGACGTCCGGCAAAAGTATTTCTGCTGTGAGATAATCATAGGATCAGTCCTTGTTAGTAAACGCGCCATATGAGAGTCAGGGTGTGTCTCCACGGCTCGAGGCTATAAAGGCATCAGCTACGGGCGGTTTTTTTTTTTAAGCTATCCATTCGCGGTCCAACTACGTTGCAGGACTACAGTTGGATACATTCGTCCGCTCACGGTCCTACAAGGGTTCCAATCAGAAATTCTAGCCTTTTCTCATTAAAAAAATAGAAAAATGTATGAAATTTATCATGCTATGGCGTTATTGGAAAAAATTAAAAATAAGGTTTGTATGATAAAACTGATTATTAAACGAATAAATTACAGTAATCTGAAAATGTTAAATGAAATTAATAGGAAGGATTATAAAAATGGATAGCAAAATCATTTTTATATTATAAGATAAGCATACATGATCAAAAAAATGTACTTAAAGTTTATGTTTGAGTTATACGTTTTTATTTATAAGGTTTATACATTTTCATATGGTTTTAATTCTATATAGAACTTAAATTACTTATATTAGTTGAAAAACCGGGCCAAATTAATGATTAAAAACTTAAAACAATATAAATTAGAGATGAACATTTAATTAGCAAAACAATTATTGATTTAATATTTTAATTCAGTACCAACAATACAATGTCACAGTGACGTTATAATAAGCGAATTTGGGCATGAGGACATATTTTCATTAGGTAATTACATTAAATGCTTCGAAAATACGTATCAAATGAAGTAATAAAAAAAATGAAAATGTGCTTTTAAAACAATTTTTTTTTTATCATTCTAATTATTAGTTTCTAATCAAATAAAAATGACCGTAAAAAACAGTAAGGAAAACCTCAGCCTGACCTCAAGGGTTGGCTTTACTCCTAAAACTTTATAAAAATGGCCTGATGCCCTTCTAGCGTGGTTCAAATCAAAGGTGATGCCACTATTTTGTCCGGACCATGGTACACATGTATTTCAAGTGAAACGCAAAGTAAAACATGTTAGATAATTAAAGTTACCGTTCAATGAGAAAGATTCAAACACAGCAATATTGGAAATCAAATTCTGCATGAAGTCTGGGGATGAAAAGCGATTTTGGGCCAGAGAACATATTTTCATTAGCTTGAAACAATGAACAAAAAAAAAAAAAACACCAGCATGAAACAATTTTTTTTTTCAATATTACTAGCTTATCTCTCATCAGTGATAACTACTAAAGATATGGCTAACTATAAAGGAAAAATGTAGTGCGTGAAATTTGGATTGAATTTAACCGTTTGACGCTCAATCACGCTGAAAACGATAAGGGACTCTGTATGCAAATATTTTTATACTATATAACTTAATCAATATTAAGAAGTTTGATAAATATCTCATACCTAAGCAATGAAATCAAGTAATATTTGGCAAATTTTAATGAAAAATAAAAGATTTCCTTTCACCATCATTTGTTCTTCACAACTTATTTATTGATTGGCAAAAGACGGATTAGACGTCAAAACTAATGGTATTATTTTACAGAAATATGGAGAATGTTTTTGAGCATATTAGTAATGTGCTCAATTCAAACGTTATCAATAATTTAATTTACTTAATTAATAATGATGAATTATTTACGAGAATCAAGTATTCATGTTTGCCTTCTGTCATTTATATCCTTATAATGTGGGACGCTATGAACATGATTAACATCTAAACAGATTTAGGACATAAAAAAAAAAGTAATGAATAATGTCGAAATGTGCCTTATTTTGGTTTGAAGATCTTGATACGATTTTTTTTTTTTAAAAACCAAGCCAAATCAATGATCTCCATGTGTACAAAGTTGTTAGTTCGTTGAATTTTTTCGTCAAATTAATAAAGCCACATACATATTCAGCTAGGGGACATACCGATATGGTGTAATATTATGGGTTTCATGGCGGAAATTCTAACGATGCTCACCGTGAATGTGCCGCGCGTTTTCCAATCAGAAGATTGTCAAACAAATCCTTAGTCTCGTTAACATTAAAACGACTGAGGGAAACTGGATCATTCAATATGCTGTCCTGGATTTTTTGCACCTCTGCAGAATGAAAGAAAAACGGCCATCATATCGCACCATCTTTACGGCAATCCATCAATAATTAACGGCACATCAGGTTTTGAATTAGAAATTTTACGCACAGTCGCATGGATGATACTTTCAGCCTATGGAAGTATTATCTTCAACGTGTCCAGAACTCGTTTTCTACTGATATTGGTGTTAATACTAATACTAATAATTACCGTTATTACTATTATTATAAATAATAATCAGGAGCCAGATTGGGAAGAATGAAAGATTGGGTGCCTAGCCTTTGCAGACGACCTGGCATTACTAGCAGAGAGTGAACAAGAGGCGATTGATCAGATCAATGAACTGAAAGAGATAGCTGGTAGAACTGGATTGAAGATATCGTTTAAGAAGACAGAGATGATGACCAACAATAAGGAAACAGGGGAAAAGATTAAAATCAAGTATGGAGTGATCAAAACAGTGAAACAGTTTAAGTATCTGGGAGAAATGCTGAACTACAATGGAGGAGACGGACAGACGACAAAAAGTAGAGAAATAAAGCTTGACAGATTGAGATGTTTAGTAAAAACCATTTACAACAAGAAGAACCTCTCCATAAAGGCTAAAGTCAGACACTACGAGACGGTAGTAAAACCTGTGGTACTGTATGGAACGGAAACAGCGAGTTTTACCAGCACAGAGAGACTGCTGAGAATAGAGAGAAAGATATTGAGGTGTATCCATGGGCCAAGAAAAGTGGGAGAAGAGTACTGGCCAAAAAAGAACAAAGACCTGTACGAAGGCATTGAAGACCTTCTTCTTTTTCAATGAATTTTACGGCCACATAAAGAGTATGGGCAAGGACAGATTGAACAAGCAGATCTTTGACATGGTGATAAAACTTAAAAACATCAAAGGATACCCCGAACAGATAAAGGAAGAAATAGAGAGACTGGGGATCAGAGAAGAGGACTACCAGGACAGAGAGAAATTTAGAAGGATGATAGATGGAAAGAAGGTCCTTGCGGTGGAGAGGAGGAGAAGAGGGGAAATAAGGTGGACAGAGGAGCGTAGAAGAGAAATGGGGGAAAAGATGAGGATGGTGTGGGCTGAGAGAAAAATGAAAGCCATTAAATGAAATGATATACGCGTGGTCCTTAGCTGGCCTTTGTCGTGATAAATAAAATAAATAATTAATAATAAATGATATACATATACTTAGCGATTCCAAAAAACATTTTGTGGAAAGATGAAGCCAAATTTACCAGACAAGATATTCTCAACCTATGAAATATTCTTATTGGGTCACATTCTAATATTCGAGCAATCCATGGACATCATTTCCAACACTGTTTTCAGTGTAATGTGAAGTTAGGAATAATGGGTAATACTTTAATTGGATCCCGTTTTTTACCAGCTCGCTTGAATGAAACGGATCTCTTGCATTTTTTAAGAATTATCTCTAAGACTTATTGGAGAACATTCCATTGAATATGAGATTGAATTCCTGGCTTCAATTGGATTGGTCTCAGTTGTCCTAATCACTAGGGCAGAGGCCCACGACAGTGGCTTAATATTCATTATCCTGGAAGATGGATCGGTCGAGCTGGACCTGCGACTTGACCTCCGCGTTCACCAGATTTAACTCCATTAACTACTTCGCATGGGTTGCTCTGTAGCAAAAAGTATATGAAGTACCTGTAAATGACCTTCAATCTTAAAAACTAAAGATGAATATTACAGGCATGTGAAGAAATTACAGACGCTCAATGTCGTTTATCCAATCTTCTGTCATCGATAATGTGCAATGCTTGCTTCTCCGAGCTGGAGGTCATCAATTTGAACAAATCATAAAACAATTTATTGAAAAGCAATTATTATTATTAAAAATCAATAAAGATAAATTCATAGTTTCTAAATTATTCATTCCTAATTGAATAACTTCATAAGTCAATATATTTTGAACGAAACGAACAGAATTTTTTTTTTTCTTATACTCTGAGATCCAAATTCATCTTTAAACGTTAGCCTTTGAATTCGGGAACAGCCTGCCGAATTTCTTGTTTTAAAATTTATATATAAAAAATAAGTTAATAAGCTTTGGGTCGACTTGGATATGTCCAAACGGTAGACCGAAGCGTAGGTGGAAGGATTGCATGAAGGCTTACGAATAGGTGGTGTGACAAAAGCGACTGATGGTATAGGTTCCGAACCTTCGGGTTCATTACGCCTTTGGTTATTGATTGTTACTGTAAATGTGTGCAGTAACACATTACAGTAAAGGGGATTCGTGATTCGGGAATCCAGAACAATTACACCATTTTTAATTGGTTCAAATACTGGCTGGTTCAAATACTTTATTTTTCATATGATCTAGACATAGTTGCGCGATCAGTCGAGTCTCTCAATAACGCACTTATAAGAACGCATTCTCAAATTGGCCGAAGTAGCGGAAGCTATGGGAATGAGTAAATACCAAGAGAAGACCAAGTATATGCGTGCAGGACCTGAAACAGACATTAGCAGTTAGTAAACCAGTACTTATGGGTGAATTTACATTCCAGAGTGTGGATCACTTTACATATCTAGGAGTGGTTGTAAGTCGGGGAAATAGGGTATCTCTGGAAACCGGCAAGCGAATCGTTAAGACAAACAGGTGTTATTTTGGTCTTAGCAAACACCTGAGAAGTTCGACCATCTCCCGCCGCACGAAATGAATCCTTTACAAAACCCTCATAAAACCAGTCCTTACTTACGGATCGGAGATATGGACCCTCACCAACAAGGAGGAGAAAGAGATACTTGTTTTCGAACGAAAGATTCTTCATCGTATGTTTGGACCAGTCAAGGGAGGCGAGAACTGGTTACGGAGAAAGAACGGGGAGATCTAAGATCTGTATGGGGATATTGATGTGATGAGTTACAGCAAGCTGGGAAGATTACGTTGGGCTGGACACGTAGCCAGAATGCCGGAGGAAGGGATACAAAAAATGATAGTGGACGGAAGGCTCTACCGCAGGAGGTAGACAACGACCGAGATGGGAGGATGTTGTAACTCGGAATGCCCGAGACATTCTAAATACCTGAAATCGAAGAGCGACCGCACACGATAGAACCAACTGGCGAAGGTTTATGAGGAGGCCAAGGATCACATCGGTCTTTAGCGCCACGGAGTAAGATAAATAGTTACTGTAAATGAAGATAAAGTTTGTGGATCCGTGCTCCGATTTATTTATTTTTACTGAATAGTCTTGTTTGTAATTAGTCTGGTTAAACGAGAGTCCACTAAAATTGTTATAAATACTTTATAAACAGCCATTTTTACGTTGATTAAATACAAAGTTCTCATGGAACAGTAAGACAGTAAATATTTGAGTAATCCCAAATAAGAATAACAATGAATGACATGAAATGACATCTGGAGTGTTTGAATTAAACAGCAGAAATGGATGAAATAAAGAAAACGTATAACAAAAACAATGGTGTTAAAAGTTGAAATACAATATAATTATACATGTATATATATATACATGTCTATATATATATATATATATATATATATATATATATATATATATATATATATATATATATATATATGTATGTATACATAGAACCGTAATACAGTATATACATCTATATAGAAACACCAGAGGGGACCATGTCATTCATAATTAGTTGTGTCAATCAGTCAGTCACACATCACTAACTTGATTAATTATAACAGGACTGTAATGTTCAGTTATTTGTTTTACACGGCAGGGGCTATTTGCTTGACATTTCAAGTCGCGACTGAAATTATGGGACCAAATTAGGTCTTAGCGTTAATAAAAAGCGCTTCTGAACTTTAACCTTCAGATCACAAATAGCTGCACTCCTTTGTTTATTTAAACAAATTTTACCTTATATTGCTATCAGTAAAATCTTCACTGTTTAAATTGCACACTAATTTTTATAATTACCGTGTTTATTTTAAGAACTCATTTGGCATTGCCATTCGTCAAACTATGCAATTAAATAGCTCTTTTACCAGAACAACATTAAACCATCAATAAAACCTAATTCCATCCCTCAGAGTTAAAATAT
The DNA here is from genome assembly GCA_948150685.1 of Rhaphigaster nebulosa. Classification (NCBI taxonomy): domain Eukaryota; kingdom Metazoa; phylum Arthropoda; class Insecta; order Hemiptera; family Pentatomidae; genus Rhaphigaster; species Rhaphigaster nebulosa. The sequence continues at coordinate 51,086,093 of OX411308.1, read as the reverse complement.
CTGGTATGAAATGTGAACAGTCTAATTCATGGCGAAACAGATCCCGTTAATAAATTCGCGAGCTTCACCAAATCATGGAGCAAACGGAAAGAATCTTATGTTTATGCACATAGCTTCTTTTGTGTTACTAGTAAATGATTAAAAACTAAGAATACGAAGGCCTTCAGCGAAAGCACACAATTTTTCTATACAACATGAACTACATACTTCTTCAGACTTTAATACCAGTGAGAATAATGTTTCTACCCTTTTTTAATATTTTGTAAACGTTCTTAATACTTCTACTTCATTTTATATTAAGCAAAAAAAAATACATTCCTATCTTTATATAGATGAAAGCAACAGGATGACTGTTACAATTACTATTTATTTATTTGGTATTATTATAATCAATGCTAAAGTTACTAATAATTATAAATCAGTTACTGATATTTCCAATTCAGTAATACATTGACGGAAATAGGTAGTTTTTACAACAAATATAAATTTATTTTTAATTAAGTCACATTCATATCATAAATATCAGTCATGAATATTAATTATGTTTAATATTTAATAATTCGAAAAGACCTAAAAAAATAATACCTTCCGACGTATCTCAGCCCCCTGGACTAATCCAGAACTTCGAGAACTAAAAGGAGTGAAGAGATGCTGCCAGAAGAAGTTTTAGATGTGCCCGATTTTCTAATGATTACTTAAGGTGTATGTTCCTACAAAATCTCACCAAGTCCTGTTCACGCCATGCCAAAGCATAGATAGTATTTCCATACTATTCTTTCTCAAGCTCCGAATCCTAAATTGAAATGGAAAATCTAAAGGATGTCACTTGCTCTCTCCACATCCCGAACGAATGACTGTGGACAAGAACAAATCACGGTAAATATTATAAAACATCATATTTATCCACAAATTAACACATCTAAACCACTTAATTCTACATTATCATCGCATTCTTACAAGTTTAAATATCACTACTCAATCTAAAAATTGATGGTATTTTTTACAAACTAAAATAGGTGAAGATCATGCGAAAAATCTTTCAACATGCAACACATCTACAACTTTTCCCTGTAAAACTCTCCTCCCTTTTTCCATTTAAGCCCGTTGAATAAGGTACCTTCTTCCACAAATTCCGATTTTATATCCACTCCATCCTTTTCCAAATCGTTGTAAACTCACTTACTTAAGGAAAAAGCGCTTCTTAATCCCTTCCAATCAGGTTTCCGGTTTGGTTATTCTACACAATCGTCTTTGCAACTCAAGATCTTTATTCCCTAATCGACCGAAATAAATCGATAAGTGAAAGAAGCTGGTTCCACTAAGGCTCTCTCTCCGCTCCTAAACAGTCTTTATTCCCAGCAAACCTTCATCACCGCTCTCTCGAGGTTTTCCTCAAGTATCTTCCCTCTAACCGACCTTATTTTCCAGCTACATAAACTAGCCTATCAAAATTTATCTACCATTCCTAGAATCTGACTTCTAATTCCTTAACTCCAAAAAAGCTTCCCTACATCTCTCTTAGAATGTATCCTATGCAATAGAAGAGTTCTAATTAACCCACTATCTTTATTCCCTGAATATCGACCCTACATCCAATGGGGCTTTGAAATAAAAAAAATAAAAGAAAACCCGCTATTCGCTGATGGCCTACAAATATACTGGTATCACCCTTCGGACATGCTGAAGGCATCTCGTATGCTCCACTATGATATTGATAGTATAACATTCGGAACATAAGTAGAATCCAGCAAAAACTAAGGCAATTCTCGTACGAGGAGCTTGGGTAGGGTTGCGGCCAATGAAGAAACACGCAAAATTGATAAAACGTATTATATTGTGCCGACTTTTCGGCCTAAGCTCAGGGCAGACTTGCGTATTGTCAATCGCCAACTGAAGTTTTTCTACTTTGTTTCTTCACTGTCAGCACCCCCAACCAAGCTTCTCATGCAAATATTTTCATAGTCAACGACACTCTCACCATTAAGGCTTAGTTCAAAACTCATCATTGGTTTAAAACCCACATTCAATGCTCTTCCCTACTATCCACTACCAAGCCTAAACAACATTCCTACACAGTTACAAAACTATATAAATTCTTGGAGTTACCTTTGACCAAAACCTAACATGGAGGAAAGTTATTTCCTACATTATCAGAAAATTCATATCAACCTCAAATAGATCCTAAGATTCCGTGATCCTTTTCCTCTTAGTGATCTTCTAGTATCATCTCTCATTCTCTCCCATCTATCGGATACTTCGTATATGGAGAACTGTCTGGGGATCACTAGATGAAATCAAAAAGATTAATGAATGGTTTCATAAGTTTCATTTTTGGTCTTCCAAGACGCTCTGAAATCTCACACTGGTATTCCGAGCAAGAATGGCTTTACCCTAATTTTCGATTACAATACCTTCTTGGTATTTTCCAAATTTTTATAGCAATACTTATTTCCGAATACCATAATGAGTTATTCCTTCTTACATGCATGCAATTTACATATCTGCCACAAACGCTATACAATATAACAGTTCTCATAATTCTCAATTTTACAATGTAGATTACTAAATGAAAATTAAGAAGTTTTATTTTCTTGTTTTAAACATTCCTTTTTTTAATTCAACCTTAAAGTTATAGAACCCAGATATTAGCCAGTACTTAAAGAAACTCCAACAGATATAAATCTTCTAGTATAATACATTACGAAAGCCATCGTCGTTTTGTCTATTAAAAATAAAATATAAAAAAGGAGATTATATATATATATATATATATATATATATATATATATATATATATATATATATATATATATATATATATACAGTTTTTGTAGATATTTTCAGATCATCCACAGCACTACAAAAGTAAATAAAATAACACTTCTAAAAAATAAAAATAAAATACACTATAAAATTTATATAGGATTCATTCTCTAAACTTAAATACAACATAAAAGAAAGAAGGGATAAGGTCGTAAGGTTTAGCTTGTCCAAATGTATATCTCATTACAAAAAAAAAAGTTTAGTATTACTAACGCCACAGTCTACAAAGCAACCAACATAATAATAAATTAGTAGAGAAAAGTTATAACCAACAACTTATCTACTTTAAACTCCAAATCATCTTGATAGGTACCTTTAACAAAGTAGAATGAAACGTTTAAAACTCGAGACTCAACAACTTGGTAATAAAACTTCGTGAAAAGTACCAATTCAAAAGCATTAGGAACTTTGGAAGGGATAACAAACAACCTACGTTAAAAGCAAATTAGCTCCCCTCTGCATAATTTGTTTTTTCTTCGTATCTTTCATTTTCGCTTAAATTAACTGATACAAAGTAGCACAAATTATATAATTATCATGAAAATCCTTTTAAACGAAAAAAACTGCAACTACACTACTCGTCAACTATTAGTTGCATACAGAAAAAAAAAGTTTTCAAATAAGAGGATTGCAACCAAATACGGACGCGATATTTTATTTTCTGTTCAGATACAAACACACACACACACAAAACATTAAATATAAATAAAATATTAAATTTATAAACATATTAGATAAATAGATAGATAGAAGAAGAACTTCATTCTGGGACGAGGTCCATTCAGAATAGCACAATCGAACAAATAAAACAGAAAAAATATCAGGCCATAAGATTACAAAATAAAGATATTTTCAATAAAATAATAAGCAAACAATATAAATTCTTTTCTTGAAAAGAATAAACAATGTAAAAAAAAAAAAAAAGAAAATGAAAAATACGATTGCATGTTATAGTATTATAAGAATATAATCTGTAAATAATCAAAAGAAAATGCATGAGTAAACAAGAAACTAAATGAATTAAAAAAAACTAAATTAATTAATATTTTTTTAAAAACTAGTTATAAATAAGTAATAAAACTAGTTTAAAATAATAAATGCGTTAAACATAGAAATTTCTTGTAAGCAATACAAGCAATATACAAAATTAACTAGATTCACGGATTATAATTGTATTTCTTGAAGGCATTTCATTTCATTTTTCGAATCAGACCATCCAAGAACCAAACCTACAGGTAGCAATTTGAAATCCTGAAAAAACCACAAAGCGATTTCAAAAACGGGTATATGAGGGTCGTCACTCACCCGGTCGGTGTGAGTTGCGTCTTGTAGGATAAACGAAATTCAAATCCGACACTGTCGGATTTGTAAGTAGAGTATTGCAAAAGGGTTAACCCGCTCCGACACTAAGGCACCAATAATATTTTAAATAAAAACAACTACATATAATGCTTAAATAATATATAACAATAATTATAAAGTACAACATCACTATTATAATGATTTAATTAATATAAAATTAATGATTGTTGTAACGGTTTAAATCTATAGATAAGGAAGTTATAACTTATTTATACTTCTAGTATATTCGGAGAAAGTGCATATATGGGTACTTATTTCAAATCTATTTTGTTGGGAGAGCAGCGTTCTATGGGAATTTGTAGAGAGTAGGAAGTAAATAGTAAAATCCCCATAGATAGGATATGTCCTTAAAAAATAGAATGAAATAAATCCCAATAAATGCACTAATCCCGACTTACCTTATTTAGAATGTAAAAATAAATTTAAAAATACTGAAAACTGTTATGTGGTCTTATCTCAGTTCTATTAAGGAACGTTCTCGAAATAGAGAAGGAAAAAAATATAAACAATGCAAGGAGTTTTAGTATAATATAACTAGATGATTTAACTAGAAACGAATGAAATTCTATACTATAAAGTTTGGGTGATTAATACTGAACCATCTAGAAAGTATATAGGACGAAAAAATGAAATAATCAAAGTTTATAAAGTTAATAATTGGTTTTGTCCTTTATACTGTAAGACGCTGTCAGCAACAGAGCTTTAACTTCTGAAGGTAAGAAAACACCTTGACACTTGAAATCATTATTTTCAATGATATGTGCCCATATATCTTTCCGGTCACTTATACACGTTCAAAGTTGCTTAATTTTGATTACCTATAACCTGCGCTTTAGCCTCCACTTAAAAGTTTTAAAGTTTTAAAGTTTTAAAGTTTACTATCTTAGTTGAAAATATTAATAGCTAAAAAAAACGCCAATCGTTTTAAAGATTATTGCAATAGCTTTACATTTGACGAGGATAAAAATAAAAATATGAGGAAATTGTATTTTTATTGATAAAAATTCAATTTTTATGGATTAAAATTTATGCCTTTTTTGAAATTGTGAGCAGATCATAAAAATTCCAACGGGGCTTGGAAGTTGATTACTTTACCTTTAAAATGACATGCTGTTGATTTTTATACTTTTTTTATACGTGATCTTTTTTTAAAAAAACACGCAGTTTGGAATTGTCTACATACCTCAAATACAAAAAGGTATAGAAAAAATGTTAAGAACAAAACGAGTCTTTTTTTTTTAGTTAGAGAAAAGAAAAAATAAAGAATTTGAAAAAAAAAATTTCTCACTTTTTTTAGTAAGAAAAAAGGAAATCAAAAAGTAGTTCGTGTATATATATATATATATATATATATATATATATACACAAATATAGGGGCCGGGGTGACCGAGCGGGCTAAGACGCTTGCAACAGGTAATCAAAGTAAAGCAACGTCGAGCGTGTTTAGTACTTGGATGGGTGACCGCCCAGATTTGGGTGACGGCCTACCGGGGAAAATTTATGCAGCCTGCCACTATCCTCCCTCCCCCAGGCATGTGAGGCCCGTCAGTCTACTGGAGGCAACTCACATAGAGCGGGCATAGGAGTGATGACCCTATCCCGTGAACTTGTAAATCGCGTTGTGGTCTTCCGGAATGTTAAATAGCAGCCCGGAGGTTTCGTCCATGGACGGTCTTCTTCGCGGAAAGAAATATAGGTACTCGTGTGCCTACTGAACCCGAACGGCCATAATCCGTGGGTCTAGACAAATTTGGCATTGTCCTTGAACCCGAGAGAGTCGGTGGGAAGGACACTGACGAATTGGCCCCAAAGGGACTGGCTAACGAGCAATGGGCAGCCTGCCGCTGCACCATAGAAACCATGGTTCGCAGCAACGTGAGGTTGGGTGACCCCCTCCAGGCTGTCTGAGCTCCCGCAATTATTAAAAATGTGTTTAAGAAGACCACACCGCGCGGCCAAAGATCTCCATGGTCTATAGTGTCAACAGAAAATATATATATATATATATATATATATATTTTTTATATATATATATATATATATATATATATATATATATATATATATATATATATATATATATATATATATATACACACACATATATATAAAGTCAAAGGCCAAACATTTTCATCTAAATAAATGAACTTGGTGTAATAGTTACAGCCTGGATTTATTTTTATAATAAAAAATTGATTTTTTCTTGTTTTTCAAGCAAAAAAGTTCTAACTTATCTTATTCTATAGTTAGTCTCAGATCCTTACAAATTAAATGAAATTTTTTTAGAATTAAACAGTTAAAATAAAACTGGTTAAAATAAAAGTTAAGTCTAAAAAATACACATAAAATAGTATACAGCTAGAATACAATCATGTGATTAACATAGAATAATAGAATCGATTGGGGTAAAGTATAAGTTATATACTACACCTTCTGTTCGTAAACATAGTTTTCCGTATGATACACGGATAATTCCAGTATTTTTGTATACAGCCACGTAAGCGATCTTTGATCATCACTAATTCTAATTTTAATTTTCTTCAATGAAAATTTAATATTCGACACTTTAGTTCTTCGTAGATAGCCAGTTATTACACATCTAAAATTATGGCTAAAAAGAAATTTTTGGATCCATAAGAAAAATTTTTGTAAGAAGACGAGAATGAGAACGACTTAAGGTGATTGTACCATACTAACTGTTAAACATGTAAGAGGATCAGTGATGATGTGGGGCTGAAATGCAGGATCGAAAGTTGGTGATCTTGTAAAAATTGAATATATCATGAAAAAAGACTGTATACATTTTTTTACAAGAAAACGTATCGTCGAGCAAATGTTTAATTAAATCAAAATTCAAATTTCAACAGAAAAATGATCCGAAATTTGCATAAAAATTTGTAGAATATTTTAAAGGTTCAGAAAAAATAAAATAAAAGTACAGGAATGGCATCTTCAATCTGAATCCTATTGAATTACTATGGGAAGATAATAGTGCAGTCAGAGAGGATCATCCAAAATCAAAATCGGAACAGTGAGATGTTTTACGTCAATTACGCTCTAATGAATTTATTTTTCTAAAAAGTTTAAGTCCATCCATCCTTTAAGTGCATATATGTGTGTATATATATATATATATATATATATATATATATATATATATATATATATATATATATATATATAAATGGAGTTGATATATCGATGAAAAGACTGCGTAAAAAAAAAAAATATATATATATAGTTTTTTTCTAAAAAGATATTTATGTTATTTGATCGAGAATAAAAAAAAAAATGTTTTAGTATTATTTGATTTGATTGATTGATTAATTCCTGATTTACCTGGTGGGACGTAGCACAGTGGGCGAAAAGGCACATCTAGCGGCGTTTAATTACTAGCGCTTAGGGAAATTTTTTTTTGTGTAATATTTTTTTTTAGTTGAAAATAAATTAAGCAACAATGTTAAATAAAATAAAAAATTTAAAACTATATTTATATATTCTTTTTTGTTAAAGTTGCAACTTTTTTTCATATTTTAGACATTGGTAGTAGAGGGAAAACAGGCGAGCTGGTGCACAAAACATTTCAGCCAATCAGGATCCTGCATTTGGTCACGGGACCTATGGCGGGAAATTAGAATTTGAATTTTTGCCTCAACCTAACCTTAAATGCCACGTGGTCTCACCTCGACCTAACCTTAACTATTAGGCCACGCCCCTTTTTGGTCACGTGATCCTTATGCCCCGTCCCTTTTTAGTCACGTGACCCGCGGAACCTCCTGGTCTACGCTCCGCCCACATGTTTTAGTCACGTGACCCATTACAACTCTCTGGTCTATGCTGCGCCCACATGTTTAGTCACGTGACCCATTGCACCCTCCGGTATATGCTCCGCCCACAAGGATTAGTCACGTGACCCATGGAACCTCCTGACCTACGCTCCGCCCACAAGATTCACCCCCTCAACCCATTGAAGGGTCATGTACCCACCTTAATGGAGCATGAGTGTACCCGGCCGCCATTATGTTTTTCAACCGTTTGAGAGACTTGAGGTTTTGTTATATGGTCAGGTACCCACTTTATAGTCTGTAACCTTCCCAACGGTTATATAATCATAACCTATACGACGAAGGGTCAGGTACCCACTTTATAGTATGTAACCTCCCCAACGGTTATATAATCATAACCTATACGATGAACGGTCAGGTATCCACTTTATAGGCTGTAACCTCTCCTACGATTATATAACCATAACCTATACGATGAAGGGTCAGATATCCACTTTATAGTATGTAACTGTTTTGAGATGATGTATTATCTGTAGTTGATATTATTTGAGAATGCTGATGTAAGATGTGCTATATTTGGTCCCCATTTGTATGATATTATGTTGTTTGTTTTTTTTCACTCCTAATAATGACCGAATGGGCGAAACGTTGACTGATCAAATATTTTCTGCTGTTTATCAAATCTTTATTCATGATTCTTCCAGAAATATACTGATAATTTAGAAATATTCATATTAACCCGTCTCCATACTCGCTTCATAATTCAAATTGTTTGATTTCTTTCATGAAATAATAACTATTTATTAGATATTTCTATATCGTTTCCGGGTCAAAATGTCTTGTTTTGTGCAGGTGACTGTCAATATTAGAATGTTTAGCATTATCGGATTATAAACAATCAGTTCAATCAATTTTGACGAGTCCATCTTGCTTTTGCACACTAACTTTCTATTGGACAGAACATTTATGGACTTCACCAGGATGAGAACCATTCTTAAGAGGTGTTTCATAGCACCCTAGAATTTTAAAATGAGTAGCCGATAGAGGGAAAATGAGGTAGTTCGAGCACAATGCTGATCACACTTTCTACGAAGAATAGCATCAGGTGTCGTCTATGAGACATTTTTTTCCCAGTTACTTTCGCCTTGCCGAGGTGTGATTATTGGTAAGCACAGCAATCACATACTAGATTTTATTTGTTTTTATTAGATTGATATTTATTTTTTTATTAAGAGGCGGAAGCTGGACCTGATTAAGACTCCAATATCTTTTGATAATACACTCTAATCAATCCAAAATGTTAAATATTTCCTCGAAAAAACATAAATTTAACGGAAGGCATTAGTTCCGTCCTCATTTCATAATTCAAATTGTTTGATATCTTTCAGGAAATGATAACTATTTATTAGATATTTCTATATCGTCTCCGGATCAAAATGTCTTGTTTTGTGTGGGTGACTGTAAATATTAGAATGTTTACCATCATCAGATGACAGATAATATTAACAGTGACTAATATGATCAAAATCGTGGTAGTTAGATTCTGATCACAGTTTCCTCCAAAAATACCATCAGTTCGTCTGTGAGGCACCTCTACTAGTACCTGTTCCCTCATCGAAGTTTGTTTATCAATAAATCAACAATCAGTTCAATCAATTTTAACCACTCCATCGTGCTTTAAGACTCCAATATCTTTTGGTAATCGACTCGAATAAACTCATAATATTAAATATTACCCCGAAAAGACAGAAATTTAACAGAAGGCATTGATCACTTTCTGAAAAGTTAGACGAGCTGCGGACATTACATGTGACTATAATCCAAGAGTCATGCCCTGGATAAATTCTACAGTCATAATATTAATCATGGATGGGTGACCTTAGTAGTTGAGCTCCTCTACATACCTACACTCTTAATACGAATATAAAATTTTTAATCCAATTTATCACTTTTGCAGGAGAAGTACTGCAGTATGTCAATGATTATTAAAACTATCAACACAACTGCATGCGAATCTGCTGACCTCTATTGTCTGTTTTAAGAGCTATTATTCAGCTTTCATGTCACACGAGGGGGTGTAGATCGGCATGTTCAAGGTACGGCTTAAGGTAGTGATGGAGGGTAACGGATCATCAGGAATGTGATATAGGATGATTTAGGGATGTTCAGACATGGTTTGAGATGGTTAGCGATGGTATGGGATGGTCAGAGATGGTTTGAGATGGCTAAGAGTGGTTTGGGGTTGTCAGACATGGTTGGAGATGGTTTAAAATTATCTCCAACCATGTCTGACCACCCCATACCACTGTTAACCATCTCAAACCATCTCTGACCATCCCATACCTATTGGAAGTGGTGATACTTTATTTATATCGACTCAATGTATTAAGATTTTATGTATGGAACACGACATATAAAAGAAAGGATACTGCGTGATAAAAAGTTCTGTGGTCTGTAAAGTATATTGCCTAAAGGATTCAATATTAATTTTGTGTCGCAATCAATCGAGCGTAATAAGACACCGAAACTGTAAATTAGCTCCTCATTCACTCCGGTTATTTCGGATGCTAATTTTGGTTCTCTGAAAAATCGCCTGGCTGTATTGCCGTTATTGGTGATGCCGCAACCAGCCATTGGGATATCAGCAAGCAAAGACATTTTTCTTTTTAAGCCTTCTTGAACATGTTAATTTCGTTTTGTTGGAACATTCGTCGAACATCTTATCGGGTCTTCCACGATTAGTCAATGGATTAACTAATAAAAGTTGTCCGTCTAACCACTCCTTGTTGTTTTCTTCAAACTTGTGGCTGCTTCTATGGTTGAATTTCCATTTCTCACCAATTTTGCAACAAAATTTCTAATTTCTTTGAAAATTGAATTAAACGACGCTAGATTGACCATTTCGCCCACAGTGCGTATTGTCGTTATGAATGTTCGCCATCTGTCTCTGTCCTATTTCTGCCTATCGGATTCCAGCACGTTCCACATCAGCCTTTATGGACCTCCTACACGTTATCCTGGGTCGGTCAACTCTACGGCATCCCTGAGGGTTCCAGTAGAGTGCTTCTCTTGAAATGTTGTCCCTTGGACGGTGTAAGGTATGCCCTATCCATTTCCGGCAACCATCTCCTTCTGTCCTTCGCCAAAGCTCCTCATTGCTAATCAATCAAGGCCACCATACTTAAAATGTCCCTCAATCACTTGTTAAGAAAGGTTTGTAACTTCCTCGTTATAGTTTTGGTGACCTTTCCGGTTTCAGATCCATACTGTAGGATGGCCTTAACATTTGTATTAAAATGCGGATTTTTGTCTCAAGGCAAATTTCACTTGATTGCCAGATCCTCTTCAGTTGCGCAAATGATCCTCTGGCTTTACGGATTCGACTTGCAACATCCTGTTCTGTGACCCCATCCGGCGCCACCATGCTACCCAGGTACTGGAATGACTCGATTGTCTCTAATTCTTCACTCCCAAGTAATATAGGGTTACTGGATCTCGAGTTAACCTTCATCACTTTGTTTTTCCCTTTATTTATCTCTAAGCCACAATCCCTTGCATTTATTTCCAGGTCCGCCAACTTCTCCGAAATATCTGTATACCTGTGTGCTAAGAGGCAGATGTCATCTGCATAGTCTATATCTTCCAGGCGTTCAGTGAGCCCCTATTGGATGCCTCTGCGTCTTCCCCTGCTTGCTCCTTTCATTACTTCGTCCAGAACCAAGATAAACAATAGTGGAGAGGGAGACAACCCTGCCGCACCCCCAGTCTGGTAGTAAACGGCTCCCATAACTTACCCTCATGTGACACACTACATAAAAATAATTCGTACATGGCCTCCACCTGACTACAGGCAGGTAAGCTAATAACCTGCCTGCCCGAACATCACTTATTACACAAACCGAAATGAATAGAAGACGGACTGACTTTATGGTAAAGACTTTTGAACCTAAAATACAGACAAAAATTGCAACATGGAATGTGCGGACTATGTATGAATCTGGAAAGCTAGCTCAGGTGGAGAACGAAATGTTGAAATACAAACTGGAGATACTTGGCCTATGTGAGACAAGATAGGCTGATTTTGGAGAACAAAGGACAAACAATGGAACTATTTTTCTGTTCTCTGGAAACAGAGAAGGAAATCCTAACCGAGCCGCTGGTGTCCGATTCTTGTTGAGTAAGAATGGATTCAACTTGAATGGAACCCTGTAAACGAAAGAATTGCCACTATAAGGCTGATGTCAAGGGTGAGGAAGATAAGCATTATGCAATGCTATGCCCCTACCGAGGTGAGCCCAGAGGAGGAAAAAGACCAATTTTATGATCAGTTGTATGATGTACGGAGGAATACAAAGAAACAAGATATTATCATACTAATGGGTGACTTAGGTGAGTGGCTCCTGAACGCCAAGGTGGGATCTGATAATAAGGACGCAGAAAGAGTCATGGGTAAGCATGGTATAGGAATCATGAATGGAATGGGGAACGTATAGGCACAATGTGCTTAAACTGGCACTTGGTGATTGGAGGGGCAAATTTTCCCACACAAGCCATGGCATAAGGTTTCATGGATATCTTCCGACGCCCCTACAAAAAATCAGATCGACCATATAGTGATCAGTAAGAAATTGAGATCTTCTCTGCTTGATGTAAGGAAAAGGAGAGGAGCCGATGTGGGCAGCGATCACCACTTAATCACCGATGTCAGACTGGAGATAGCGGTACCAAAACAAGCAAAACAAGAATCAGGTCGTGGTAAAAGATTAGATGTTGGAAAACCAAAAGTCGGATCTATCAAAAGAACTGTCATTGTTAACTTTAGAACTGTCAAATAAATTTACAGCCTTACAAGAAAAAGAAAACGTCTTGGAAGAAGGCAGCCAGGAAACCGACGCTCCTGAATGTTTGATCGAAAGCAGATGGTGTTTGGTAAAAGATACCCTCATGCCGACTGGCAAGAAAGTGCTTGGATTCAAAGAAGCCAGTGGGAAAGAATGGATCTCCAAGGACACATGTTCAAAAATAAAAGAAAGGCGACATCAAAAAGAAATAGTGAATTACTCGTAAAAAGAGGAGAAGATAAAACAAATTAGAGCCTATAACGCCCAAAATAGAGACAAGTGTAAGAAGAGACAAACGCAATTGGGTCTTAGAAATGGCCGAGAAAGCATAGACCGCTGCGAATATGGGAAACATACGAGAACTGTATAATATATCAAGGAACCTCTCCGGTAAAACATTTAGACACAGTAAGCCCATAAGAGGTAACACTGGCCACCTGATTACTAGCAACAAGGACAAAGAGCAAGGTGGAAAGAATAGTTTGAGGAACTTTTCAACAGGAATGAAGGGATCCTAGAGGAAGAGCAGGAGGAAGAAGGACAAAGACGCAACGCTGCCCCTGAACTGCACATTGATATTGACCCTCCAACCGAAGTCGAAATAATAGAAGCTGTTTCGTCACTCAAATCCAATAAAGCCCCCGGGATCGACCAAATCGAAGTGGAAATGTTGAAGGCCTGGCCTGAGGGTATCGCTCGGGAATTGGTGTCATTACTTAAACAAACATGGAGTTACGGTTGCCAAGAGACTGGAACCATTGAATCTTGGTGAAGGTATAAAAAAGGGAGACCTTACCGACTGTAGTAACTGGAGAGGAATTGCATTGCTCTCAATCCCCAGAAAAAATTTGTCAAGGATTGTTCTTAACAGAATTGCTCCAGAACTAGAGAGGGACATAAGAAGATAGCAATATGGATTCAGACCTGAAAGATCTTGTGTTGGCCTGATAACTCATCACGGATAATTGTGGAACAGCCCGGGGAATTCCAGAGTCCATTTTGGCTAGTTTTTGTCGACATTCTCAAAGTATTTGACAGGACCAAGATGAGGGAAGCTCTTGCCAGGAAAGGAGTACCAGGCAAAATAATATCTATTATTTGATTTACATTATATATATATATATATATATATATATATATATATATATATATATATATATAATATTATATTTCTTATATATTAAAATCTTTTTCAAGAAGATCAAAAGTTATTCAAATGAGCTAAATTGAACTTTTTTCCATGAAAATTATTTTTTTTACTTAAACAATTTAAAAAAATAATTATTTTTATATTTTTGACTTTATCTTTGTATTCTCTACCTATAAAGCTCTTATTTTGTTCTCAACATTTTTTTCTATTCCTTTTTGTATTTGACATATGTAGAAAATTGAAACATGTTTTTCTTTACAAAGCTCAATTACAATGCTCATTACTTCGGTTAAAAAACGTCGATTAAAAATCAACATATCATTCTAAAGATAAAATAAGGAAATTTCAAAACCCCATTGGAATTTTATGATCTACTCATAACTTCAAATTATGCAACAAAAAAAAAAAAAGATATTTTTTATTCATAAAAAATACAATTTACTCAATTTTTTATTTTTTGATTCCATCAAATGAAAGCTGTTGCAATAAACTTTAAAACGATATGCGTATTTTGTTAACTATCACCATTTTTAACAAAAATACAAAACCTTTAAAGTTTGGTTTATTTTGGGACAGGTATGGCAGAAGTTATTGGAGAGCAGTTTACGTATATACATATATATATATATATATATATATATATATATATATATATATATATATATATATATATATATATTTATATTTATAAATATATATATATATTTATATATATTTATATAAATTTATATATATATATATATATATATATATATATATATATATATATATATATATATATATATATATATATATATATATTATTTAGAGTTGAAATCTTTGGAAAGAACCTATATCACAGATGTTACATTCCCCAATGAGAAGAGATACTATGCGTCAGCAATAATATAACTTATTATGACGATAATAAACGCCAAAAAGAATACAGTTTTACTTCCGAGGAAAATTAGCAGCGGAAGGTAACAGAAAACGACTAGTTAATTTCCCTAAGCCAATTTATACAATGCTTGGCCACTTGCACCAATTCCAAATAATTTTAAATGTAATAATCTAACAATTATTTTCTGAAAAGTGACAGAAAAATTTATCTTATGTATTATGTGATTTAATGATCCTATATTAACTGAAGGAATACATTTTTCCTTAAGCCTATTTTTTTACCAAATTATTTTTAATTTTAATTTTCAAATCGAGATACATATTTTAATAGTCTAGGATTCGTTACATAGTTTTTTCACCAGGATTCAAAATGCTCTAAAATTTAAATTTATTACGGTTTCGATTTCCTTTAACTATTATAATCCACTTGTAAATACGATTATGGTAAACATGTCATGGAGTTTTACAAAAAATCAAATTTACATTTCGTACCATTTAATAAAATGAAAATAGTAAATAGTAAATAATCCATTATTTTGCATAATCATATAACATTTAATGTAAGCAATTCTATTGAAACTTACACTTACTTCACAGGATTCGAAGTGTTTTACATTTCACATAAATAGGTACCTGTAAAATATTATTATGTATATTAAAAGGTTAGACGGAATATAGAAGTCTGGGAAAAGCTAACTATTCATTCTGTAATGAAGGATATGGCTCATTATATTGGTTAAGTAAAACAATTTTTTTTTTTAATTTAAAGATATATTTCTCATTAGTAAGGTATATCACTTAGGGTATATCTCTCAAAAAGTAAAGTTGAAAATATTTTCCCGAAACCTAAAAAGGATCTTAAGGATTTCCACAAAGACACCAATGGCCCACTTAGGGTAAAATCAGCAATTCCAGGAAGTGTAGGAAAAGGAATGATAGCTGTAGAAGGAAACGGGTCATCTAGATTGCTCAGAAGATTAATCACTACAGTACTGAGCGTCACTCAGGATGGGTTAGTGATAAATATTACGTCGTATGATTAAGGGATGATGCAGGGCAAGGACTTAATGTGCTAATGATTGTACTTCATATATATACGAGTATATATATATATATATATATATATATATATATATATATATATATATATATATATATATATATATATATATATATATATATATTCGCACACACCCGCATACAAAGGATTATATTGCAGGATTTTTTTTTAAATCGTTACAAGAATGGTTAATTGCTTTCCGGCTAGTTGACCACCAAATCTCAATTCTGTTTTTAAATAAAAAAAAATTCAGATATATATGTAGATGCTAATATTAATTATATGTAACTATACTGTAACTTTTATTTCCCCAGTAAATAATTCTTCAAACTCTTTAATCATCGATCCTCTAGGTTTCTGTTCACAATGGCGGAAGCCCTCGTATTGCTGTCAGATTCCCTAATAGGTTCCTAACAGCGTCAGGCTACAAACGTACTCAGAAGAATCGTGGAACTCTGAGACGTACATAAACTGGAGATTGGTGTCAGGGCTGACTCAAGACAGTCTGAATCTTTAAAAGCCCAACGTCCTCTTCACAGGGTTCCATAGAATATTTAGTGTGAGCTGGGCCTCCTTACTGGAAAGGAAGGCTTTATAACTCAACTTGGAACTATTGAAATTTTCCTAGAAAAATGTCAATATATATATATATATATATATATATATATATATATATATATATATATATATATATATATATATATATGTGTGTGTGTGTGTGTGTGTGTTTTGTAATCCTGAGCTACAACAAGAAGAAAGAGGCTAAGGAGACCTGCCAACGAAAGAAAAGGCTCAACCAAATTTTCGAAGAACAAAATTCGAAAATCAGAACTTCAGAAGGTTTAACCTATGTAAAAACAAGGATGGAAATCTGGAAGGGGGCAAAGAAGAAGTTGTCAGTAGATGGGCAGAGCACTTCCAGGAGCTATTGAATGGGAACCCAAGGAACACAGAAGGGGATCAGTCCCAGGAACTCGATAGGGACATGGAATCAGAAGAGCCGGAGGAGGATGATGTTACACCCGACGAAGAAGAAATAATAGAAATAGCCCTAGGTCTGAAGACTCAGAAAGTCCCAGGATGGGATGGGATTCAGGGAGAGCTTTTAAAATATGGTGAAGAGGAGGACTAAGATCAGCACAGTACAACTGAACTGGTACAACTACAGAGGAATTTATCTCCTGAATGTTGCGTATAAGATGCTATCCACAGCCATTATATCATAGAAGACTCGAAGTCTACTTGGAGAGAGAAATTGGTGACTACCAATGTGGCTTCAGTAGAGGGAAATCCACCACAGATGAAATATTTGTTGTACGGCAGACTTTGGAGAAAACACGAAATACGATATCGATCTGCATCACTTATTTACAAATCTACAGCAGGCATACGATTCAGTGGACAGACAAACTTTCTTGAAGGAACTCCTCTCTTTAGGCGTATGGAGAAAGTTAATCCAACTAATAATAATGACGTCGGAGAATACTAGAAGTAGAATGAAATTACAGGTAGCGCTTTTCGAAGAATTTTCGTTAGCTTCCGTAATAAGGCAGGAGGATACTAAGGCTTCAATTTTCACCTTCACCTTATTCAATATGTGTATGGAGAAAGCAGAGGACAATCAGAACCAACCCAGATTGAACACCTATGCAACCGCTTGACGCAACATCCGGCATATGTGGATGATGTGGAGATCGCTGCAAGAACCCTACCAGCACTAGCAGTCTCATTGGAGGAATTTGAAGTAGTGGCAAAAACCGAGATTTTCGTTGATACGTCAACAAAAAACCGGTTACATAAAATCAGCCAAAGCCAACCACTACAAATTGAAGAGGACATAAGTATAGGCACGCATAGTTTCACGGTACGCAAACAATTTAAATGCCTTGCCTCATGGATTGATTGTTTCAGCGATAAATTCATTAAAAAAGACAGAGAGATCTTATTATTCGCTCAGAGGATTGGAATCTTAATTATTATTAAAATCATGCATTAATATTTGATTTGTCTATTCAATTTTTGTAAAAATATCTTCTTGTCAGATCAAAAGATTTGGGTAATTAATATATTGCATTTTCATCAGGTAAGCTTGAATTTAAATATAAAGTTACGATAATCAGTAATACACCATAAAAAACATAGTAAGCCGTATTAGTAATGTTGGGTACAGGCATTGCTGTTGGGGTCCAAACGAACTATTCGAAAGGCTTGACAAAGCTCACACTGTAGCTAAACTAAAAGGAAGTCATATTTAATATTTGATACGGATGGTACTATCATATGCAATTTTTAGAGAGATTATACAATGAACGATGAATAATGATCAGTAGTGATCAAATGTAAATAAAAAATAATCTACTGCATGTAATATTTTGTTATTTAAGTGAATCATATTGTTAGTGAAACAAGCCATTAAATGTTAATAATCACACTATATGCGGTTGCCTTTTGTGTAATATTAGAGGTCATAGATAGCAAAGGGATACCGGAGCTCGAGGGCTCAAATGAAAAAAAGAAGGAGAGCAGGGTTTCAACGCAACACCTCCCAATATTTAAAATTGCCATAATACTAGCTAAAAATTGGCAGTATGTATTACTATTTTATATTGAGACATATCTTAGACAGTTCAAATTTTATAATTAGTTTAGGTAAATCAATATTTTTAGGAAAATTTTTATAATCAGTATAGATAGATTAATATTGTACCACACAAATTAAATTATGTAAATATATCAATCCTGACCAATTATGTGGAGTAAAATCACAAGTTAACCATTTATGTAAATTACTAACATATAGATCTAGATTTTAGAGTAGATATATATCTAAATTATGCGGAGTGATTCAAGATCAAGACATGGTAATGTTAGGAGAATAGATAAATAAAGAGCTAGGAAGAATTAGTAAAAAGAAAATTAATGTAAATAGTGAAGTACCAAAAAGAGATAAAGACAAGTGTCCCATTTGGTGGACTTAAAAGGTAATTTATTTATAGCCATGCACTTCAATAATTTTTTCAATAATCATCTTCCATGATTTCCCAATGGAATCCCTTTACAAATATGCAGACTAGGTACACAAAATAAGTAAGCCAAATCTATTGAGGTAAAATTATCGCATAGCCGTGTTCAGAAAGTATTCTGTATACGTTCACATGCAAACGTTTTTTAATTCTTTTTAGGTTTTTCGAATAAATCGAAAACCATACATCTCCTGGAATATTCCGAGTCTAAACAAATCGGAAAATATAAGCGGGTTAATAAAAAAAAAAAAATTATTTTCTAACATTTTGTCTTGGCATCCACAGCGGTAAGAAAAGTCGTGAGGTGGATACAGCAGGACCCCATTTCAAAATAAAGTGCAAAAGTGGAAAGGTTCGTGTTGAGAGGTTACTAGTTACTTGTCTTCATTAGATAATAATTATTTCATTCATTTTTTTTTAATTTACTATTTTTTAATATAACTAGTTTAAATGTTGTATCTTAACATTATAACAAAAAACAACGGTTGACCTGATTATATAGAAGGGCCAATCTAATTAGGGATTGATAAATCATTTTCCACTTATATAATTTTGTTTTTATTGAAAATTAGTTTCGAATGTTATACATTCATCTTCAGTTCTAAAAACACAAACATTCAAAAATAAGCAATACAGTTTGGTATTATTATAAATATTAAATTAAATGCAATTATTTAAATTTATATCAATCCCTAATTAAAAAACAGCTAGAAACTATTTTTATAGAAAGGTTCAAAAATAGTTTCCAAGAATAAAATAGCCGATAGTCGGGTTATCGACCCAAGAAAAGAGAAATCTGTAAAGTAATTAGTTGTAGTATAGGCATACCTTTACCAAGAGGCTTTAGCCGGGATCGATTCGGCCAAGTTTGACCGAGTATGCGTTTGCTAAGCGCATTTCGGTAAAAATGAAAAAGGAAGGAGACATAAATCAGGAAGTGACTAGCGGAGTCCATGAAGTTGGAGAGATGTTGAAAAAGAGTAGCCAAGTCATCCAGCATACGCACTAATTATGTCCAGTCAGAAGCTATCGAGCCGAGAGTACGCAAGAGATTTAGAAAAAAAAAGTATGTTGAAAAAGTTGCGGGCGTAATAGAACCCCAGGCGATCAAATTTGCATCACGCATATCAAATAATCGTTTTTCTATTCGCGCAGCAAATAAATATCAGTTAGACAAACTACTATCCAAACACAAAGTCTTAACTATGGATGATCATATAATCCCAATTCTCGATTAATAAATCCTGAAAAGCGCATGCATGCCCTAGTATTAGCCATCCAAACGGAGTAATAGAAAATGAACTCACAAGGGGAGACAGCACGGTCTATCCGTCCCGGATTTTTATAAATTTTTTTGTGTGATTCTACATTACATTATTAATATTAAATAGCATATCATTATAAATATCAGAGTTATTTGAAATGTAGATAAGTAATTATAATAGGGTAAACATATTTATTTACTACGATAATGTATATAGTGGTGGTGTAAAAGTGAGATATTTACTATTTCTTGATCACAAATAATGTTCTTACATTATTATATGTACATAGATACGAACCGAGCCTTGCTCGGACATACCTTGGATATTTAATATTACTTTTTCTAATTTTTTTGTCTACGATAATATTTATAGCTGTGTTATTAAAGTGTAATACTTACTGTTTCTTGATCACAAATACTGTTTTTACAATATGATATGCACATGGATAAGAACCTTTAAGGCCATATTTATTTGTAATATGAAAATATTATTCGTGATTCAGAAATAGTAAATTTTATTGATCTAATTTTTTAAACCGAAATAATTGTATTTTAGAGCGACCCGAAGGGTGTATTGACTTGTATGTAATGATAACGGTATTCTTTACGGAGTGAAGTATATTAACAGAATTTTTTCATTCACAATTGTCGTCAGATTTGGTTTTAGTATTTATATGAAAATACCCTACATTTTCGAGCGAATCTATAAGTAAATTATGCTGGCCTAAAAATTTTGCCGACGATCAAATTTTTTTAAGGATTTAACTAATCGCTCATAAAGCAGGAACACTTAAATTCAAACCGAATTTAGGTCATCGGTAAAGATTCTCAGCAATTTGCTATAACAGTGAAGTTCCTACATGTTTTAGAACCAACGTTATTCGTAAAAAACTTCAATTTTGTTTTTATATGATAATCACCTTTTAAACCCAGGCCATCTCAGATAATGCAAGTTTTTTAAATGTATGGAAAGAAGAAACTCTCCTCTTTTTAACAAGTCCAAGAAAGTTGATATCGGGTAAACTGAAAAGGAGATACGGAGTTTCAAATCCAAACGTAATTTTTTGGCTTTAAAAATTTTGAGCACATTCGGGACTGAAAAAAAAATGTATTTTGTTTTCGATGATTTTTTCAACATTAAGGTTTTTGATCTGCTGAATCCAAATGTGCAATCATTTTTGGTGTAAAAAATCTAGGAGGCTATTTTAATAATAATTTACTGATAATTTAAACACATTTTAAAATTTATTTGACCAAAAATTTTCTATTTTTAATGTTGATATTTTTGCTTTAGTATACGTACTGAACAAAATAAATGTTTCGCTGAAAAAATCATGTCGAAATCATTCTCCGAACACGAAACATAAAAAAGCATTTTCAGCGTGTTTTTTTTTCTCAGATCCTATGGCTCATTGGATGAAACGGAAGGACATGGTTTAACTGTTTTTCAATGTAGATCACCAAAAAATTTTGATCAAAATCGGTGACAACACTGTGCCCTTCCCTTGTCAGTAAAATGGGAATCAAGTTACTTCCTCCAATGACGTTTCGTCGGGTAGGGTATCAAGACCAAAAAAATACTTACATAATGTACTTTCGACGGCAAGTGTAAATAAACCCAGAAGATATTAGCCATCTAAAAATTTCAATTTTTCTCCAAAACGATGATCACTCTCACCGTATTTTTCTAGCAGAGGACCTATTAATATGATATGTCTGCAGAAAATTCGGATGTTTGGCTGCAATTTGACCAGAATCGGACAGCAACAATGAAGAACTAAAGTCACACATCAATCAAACCATAATTTCAGATGAACCAAACAATGCCATAATACTCACGAAAATTCAAAACCAAACTGCGGAGGAAAACCGGCCTCAATGTCATCACAGAGAGCGATTTTCCTCACCTAGTTAGTCAGAAAAATTGTCCATACTATGTATCATACGTATACGATTGGAAGGAAATAGTGGGACCAAACTATTTAATAGATTCATTTAAGAATGAACACGCATTAAGGAAGAAGAGAACTCATCGGTAGGTAATGCTTCCGAAATCCGTAATGCCGAGAAGCAAGATAGGTTGAAAAAAATAAATAAAAAAAATACTCACGAAAATGTCAGAAACAACATAAATTGAGCCTACGACAGAGTATACCGAAAAATTATAAATAATTCTTAGAAACATTAAACCAATACAAAGCAAGGTATATTCATCTACTCCATTGAAAACCATTAAAGAAAAAGCTGTTCCCGCGAAAAATATTACTATAAGCAAACAGAACATTTTTAAAATACCTAATAATAACGAATATAAGACTTAAAAAAAAAATGAAATAACAGTTGAGATACAAACAAACATATAAAAAAAAAAAAAAAAGACCACTGAAGATATCTTTCAGCCAATTACCGTGATCTACTGACGGAAAACGATTACCCACTTCATTTTAAGAAAATATGCCTACTCTATGAAACCGTAAAGATGGAAAAAATAACACTAATCACAATGAATCTGATAAAAGAACTTAAAGAAGACAAAGACGGGTTAAAAAAGATGGCAACAGATATCAAGGGATATCTGATATAGTCCACAGATATCAATATAGTCCACAGTTTTAAAATATGGACAGCAAAAATTTTAAAAATTACTAAACGAAAACGAATTAAATGTGAACTCATCTTGTAGTAACAAGAAAGCGTCTTCAACCGGAAGCATAGCTTTTAAAAAAGAAAAATTTAAATATTTGGAAACTCAATTTGAAGCATTAGTTATGGGCGACATCAAAGTTGTAGAGAGCGAAATACAGACTAATTCTCACTGCAAAGAATGTTGAAGTTTAGATCACTCTCTAAACAGATGAAAATTCTTATCTACAAAACCATAGTGAGGCCAGTGGTTATGTATGACAATAATAATAATAAATAACACTTACGAGAATAATATGAGCAAGACTGTACATATCCACAGAGCATTATTACGTACTCTGTCCAACATTTGTAACAGACTTTTGTTCCCTGATGTCTAGTCTAGTTTGCTTTCAATAACAGTTTGACTGATTTTGATGAGGCTGTCTATCGCCTCAGTCTGAAAAGGAGACATAGTAGAGATTTTCCAAGTTATTCTGATCGATCTACCAAATACTAAGCCTTAAATTTGTCATTTAATAACCTTTAGTAATAAATATTCCATTGTTTGTACAAACTTATTTATACACATATATTTGATGTTATAATTTATGCAATAAATGTCTAATATGATTTTTATTACTTATAGCTGACATTGTAAAATATCCAACAATCAAAATTAGAAACAAAACATATCCCGTAATTTTGGTTTTGTTCTTTTAGACTCGCAGATTCATGTATAAGATTCGAATACATTTCTTAATATAACTAAAATGATCTAGTACAATCAAACGAACCAAAATATATTTGCGTCTGAAAAGAATTATCTAAGTAGTTAAATAAATGACCTCCTTTTGTAAGTAGAATCTTAACCTTTAAACAACCAATTAAAATTAATTATTTAGAATACACACACACACACAACGTGTAGTACTGCGCCATAATAACATTGGACATACGGAATGATTTTAATTCAGCTCGGTGGGATTGCATCATGGAAGGACTGCAAAAGATGGAAGTCCCACATACCTCGTGAGGATTATAGAGAGTTACTTCACGGACCGAATCTTGAGGTATGATACCGAAGCTGGGTTGAAAACCTACAAGATCACGGGTGGTGTATCCCAGGGTTCCGTTTTAGGGCTCTTGCTCTGGAATATGATGTATGACGCGGTGCTCAGGCTCCCTATGCCAGAAAAAACGACTACGCTCGGCTTTTCAGACGATCTGGCAATCATGGTTCGAGGAAAGCTCCTGGAGGGAATCACTTATAATGGGAATAAGGCTGTCGCTGCCATTCATCAGTGGCTTTCATCGGTTGGCCTTCAGCTTGCTGATCATAAGACCAAGGCAGTTCTTATCACCAGCAGAAAAGTAAGGGAGACTATCACTCTAACCGTTGGGGATTATGACATCCACTCCAAGCTATCGATTAGATATCTCGGGGTGCAGATCGACGCCAGACTTCGTTTTGATGAACATCTGCACATAGTTAGCAGTAAAGCAGCCCGAGTGATTAACTATATGCTCTGATGGCACTGGCTCGGATTATGCCAAATATCGGGGGACCAAAAGAAAGTAGGAGAAGGCTTCTGGAACTATGGCCAGTTCTATACTTTTGTATGCAGCGCCGATCTGGAAGGAAGCCATTCTAGTGAATTTATATGCCCGCAAGGCTATCAGTGTTTATCGAAGGAGCGCTCTGCAAGCCGCTCGAGCGTTTCTTACTGTATCCTATGACGCAGTGTGTGTTATCGCCAATATCCCTCTGATTAACCTTCTGGTAGAGGAACGGAACCGGATATTCCGAGGAAAACGAGAAGATTTGGATGCTGAATGGGCGATGGTAGCGGAACAAGAGATAAATAATACTCTTGAAAGATGGCAGAGACGCTGGAATGCCTCATCCTCAGGAAGATGTATCCATCGCCTGATAACTGACATTGCAGCGTGGATATCACGGAAACATGGAGAGCTTGATTATTATCTAAACCAGATTCTTACTGGGCATGGTTGCTTCAGGGCCTACTTAGCCCGCTTCAAGCTGGAGGGCCAATCATCGTCCCCTACTTGAGCCAAAGTGGATTAAACAGTGGAGCATGCGTTCTTCTGTTGCCCATGCTTTACTAAAAAAAAGGAAGAGTTAGATACGAACCTTGGACAACAGTCAGTTCGAGAAAACTTAGTCGCTCTAATGATGTCCAGGCTGGAAAACAGGAGCGCTGTTGCAGACTATGCAGCGTTTATCGGTAGGCAGCTCAGAACACAGGAGCGAGAGAGGAGAGGCCAAGCAATGGCTTAATAAGAGGTCCAATGAAGAAGTAGGCGAATGGCCATCCTGCCCCCCTTCCTTCCCCTCGCGAAGTAATGCTTAACAGCAGTTCCGCGGGGTGGCAATGATGAATACGGTGGTGGTTTTTTAGTGAGTAGGAATCTCAAACTGTTGTGGACATCTATTCACACATCGTCTTATGAAAGATTTTTCCCCTACCGCTATGTATATAAAAAAAAAAACATAAATATAGATATATTAATCTTAATATAAAAACAATGATTAATGATTTGTTTAAAAATAGCTGGGCATTTATTAATTTATTTGCTGAATATGTTTCAGACGATGTTATCTTTTTAAGGAATTAATCACACAATTTTACATGAATAAGTTATAATATATCCAAACAAGTGCTCTCACTTTGGCTATTGCATTATTGTTAATAATGTCTTAGAATACAGCATTTCATAAAAGTCCAACTTCAAATACCCCCAAAAAATAGGCAAGTATGCCAAAGGACTAAATACACATTACTTCAATCGAAGGAACGGTGCGGGCCTCAAGGGACTTCCATCTTCCTCTACGTTCCAGGTGAACCGAACCTCGCCAGGCATTTGATTGGAAGTCGAGATCAAAGTCCTGAAGGTAGCTAAAGCGAAGATGGGCTTCCATCAAACTATTAATACATCAGTAAGTAATAAACAATCAAAATATAACGTGCGTATTTATTTCTTATATATTTATGAATCAAAATATCGTTATATTCAAATTGAAAGAAGATATTATATGAGTGATTTTTTTTATTTTTTGCGTAAAATTTATAAATAGTATCAATGGAGAACCAAAATACTTTAAATTTATTATATAAATGTAATGAAGGACCAAATGAAGACTAGCCAGAATAAATTAGGTAACACAATATGAGAGGAAAAAAAATAGAGTTCCAGATTTCTCAATAAATTTTAGAAAGGGTTCTGTTGTTTAAACCACAAAAAATAATGCCTAAAGATACACGGGAGCAACTTCACACTTCTCGCAACTTTGAAGCCCTATAACATTTTGGCTGTCAACTGTAGCACTCAGGCTAATTGATAGAACTCTTAAGTGGGCTACCAGAACTCTAAAAAAAAAAAACCGAAACGAAAAAAATTTTCTCTCAAAAAAGGACTTCCTAGAGTCAATTTTTATTAGTTTTTCTTGGAGTTCTAATAGCCCCAAAAATTAAACCACAAAAATAGAGACTTAACATACGCTGAGGAGCCAAATTCCACACTTCTCGCAACTTTGAAGCACCATAGCTTTATTGCTATCAACTGTAGCACTTTGATTAAAGAGGATAATAGATTTCTATCTATTATTAGATTATTATCTATCATCTATTATTAGATTATTATTTGAATTCTTAGGGGAGCTACCGGAAATTTTGCCAAAAAATAAGGCTGATCCTCTCAAAGTTAATTTTTTTATATTTCTCTTAGAGTTCTGATAGCCCGCTAAAGTGTTCTCTATAATTTTTAGAAATAGTTCAGTTAATAAAACAAATAAAAAACAGCAACTAAAGAGACGAAAGGCCAACAACATGCTTATCACAACTTTGTAGCTTCTTTACTACCAACATTAGAACTTTGGTAGTATGGTAATTTTGGTAAATGGTAATTTTAAGAATTCTTAGAGGGGCCAATAGAACTATCAAGAAAAAGAGGTGACACCGACGAAAATTTTTGCTAAAAATTGCATTCCATTCATACTTGCTTAGACTTATAATACAGGGTTATTGCAATAAAATATGTTGGTGTATAAGATATGTAAAAATAATTTTTTTATACAATTCATATACAGGTTTTAGGTATTTTGTTATGCCGCGACGCCAAGTGTCGTTTTTGAGATTCTGCAATCTTCGAAAACTAGTACCGTAATGCAGAATCACTTTTTGAGCCAGCGATTTATAGTTTCATAAAGGTACAAGAAAGTCATGTTTTGTCCACATCAGATATTTTAAACAGTATTAGAAGCATAACAAGCGGACAAGATGTCTAATTGATATGACCTTGGTAATGATTTGTGAAAAACCTACATACTTATTGATAGCACTCCAATACGGTTATTTGTAAGACACTCTTATTTGTATACACCTTTGTATATCACCACCATGATATGGATTAGGAAAGTTATGTTAAAAACTAGTAGGTTCATATGACTATATATAATCCATATCTTATTATAATGCATTACTGGTAATATCAATTCTTAGACTTCTCTGATGATGTATAATAAATTAGCAATCAATCATCATATAAATGTACGGTGTGTGTGTGTATATTCAAGAACAAACCATAACTTTCTTAACCGAAAGAAAAATATTATTATAAATCTAGAAGAAAACACTTAGCGACATAATCTAACAACATAAAAGTGCTGATGTGATGAAGTTTTAGGGAAGATAATGCTATAATGCTGTTTATGCATTCTGGGGCTTAAAATATATTCGATTCTAATATATTGACGAAATCTAATAGGCTCTAATATATTTTCAACATATCAATATGAAAAAAAAATAAATAAGTAATACCAACTAATAATAAAAAATGAAAACAAAATAATTAAGGCACATTTAACCGAAAGAAGTCCTCAGCTTGTTGATGAAATGAAGACCTTAAAATGTCGCAAACGTAAATAAAAAAAAATATATTATTCGTTTGGATGTAGTTGGCCATATAGTCCATGAAACAACTAATATTCCATACAACTGGAACTAATACTTACAATGTAGGTAAGTATCGTCCCAACACAGAGCTGTTTTAGCCAACATTCTCAAATTCTGAATTTAACATTATTTTCTGTGTTTTATATCAAGTTCTTTATAATCGACTCAAACCGAACGTGGAAGTCTGGCTTTAGAGAAGACGCGCGTTAAGTAAAAAAAAAACACTTTAATTTCGGCACTTTTTTTCAGTTTTTGTCCGGTAAGATCAGAAAGTTTAACGTACAAAAAAATTTACTCTTGCCTAAATTAAATTGTTTCACTAACGTTGCCTCTTGCATTGAATGCTATTCTTAATATTTTTGGTTTAGCAGTTTGGCCAGGATCGGTAGTCAAAATACACTAATTTACCATACTGTCTAAAACTCAAAAAACTATAACCAATCGTAGCGCTGATTTTTCGCTAAGTTGCTATTTTGTAGGTTCACGTCTGGCCTGCAAATTAATGTCGCATCCACCGAAAGCGTGAAGGAACAGTTAAATATATTGTATCTTCAGGAAACTACTAAATCAAATTTTGTATTTAATAAAAGAACTCAATTTAATTCTATTTAACCCAGAACGCGACAGGATCGAGTTACTGCATTCGGGCGATAGGTTCCAGTTATTGCATTTAGGTGGCAGGTTTCAGTTACAGCATTTGGGCGACAGGTGATTCTCTCGGTCTCTGTAACATTACTTGCCAAAGAGAAAAAATAAACAAATCATCTCTTCAATATGTAATGCAAAAATAAATGTATTTATTTTTTCTAGAGAAGGTTGGAAGCAGTAAGAAAAAATCCATTGTTACTGATATATAACAAGTAATTTTTTAGTAAAAATCACATAATAATATAGGAAATTTAATAATAATAAACTCGTAGAGAAAAACAAAGAATGATTCAAAACAAAATACTAAATCGTAGTATAAGCTTAATCTAGTCTTTATAAAAATAGAATTGTTAGTTCAAAATGTTCAATGATGGCATTGGTTGATTAGAGTTTCACATTTTGGAAAAGTTTTGCTCTTTTAATTTAGTCCAAACTAAAAAGAATATCAAATTTGGAAAAGGCGAATATTTTATCCACAACTTTTAAATGATTCCTTAAGAAACATTGCTGCACAGAAATTGGTCATTGGTGATCAACGCTTTGTTTTCACACTTTTAGGAGCATTCTAGGCACACAGATTTTTTTTTGCATTGTACACAAATGTAATTTTCCGTTTTGTCTTTATATAGACGAAGATATTTCTTATCCATTTTGTCTCTAAATGTATCAATGGTAGATGAAACCCGTTTAATTCATAAATTCATTTGGTAATTTCATAATTATCGGGCCATCTAGAAGGGATTTGAATAATTTTCAAAAATATTAATGAGTCGAAATAAATAAATGTGTAGTTAACTATTTACATATTAATAATCTTGGAAACTTCACAGTCATCCAAAGAATACGTGGCTTTGGACGGGAACTGAAGAAAAACCGCCGTGGGTCTGATGAACCCGGTTTATTCCAAAAATCAGGTTACCGTATAATAAAATCAGCGTCCTATAACAAGTGTTGCCAATGGGTATATTGTAACTAGGCGTCTGGCACCCAATTCGCTATAGCAACCATCAGCCAGACTTCCACATTCCATTTCAGCCGAACACAACAAAACGACATAGAATCCAGGAATATGCTCGACACGTAAATTTGGAACACCTGTACCACTACAACCCGTGAAGGGTCTTGGAATCAGTACTTGGGATAAGGACCGTACTGTTTCTAAGCCAACGGTTGTGTAAGGAGGTGATTTGGCCGAGATCACGCTCAACCGCCAGGTTTTTCCCCCAATTAAGGGTACCCACTTTATAGAGGCTGGGTGAGCCCCAGGAGGGTCCCCCGATCCCATAGGGTCGATCCGCGACTGAATACAGAATAAATAATTACCTGCCTCAGCCGGTCTCGAACCCGGGACCTTGAGATTAGTAGCGCAGTGCCTAGCCCACTGAGCTGCCCCGCTCCCAAATTTGGAACACAATTTACTAAATTTCAATTAAAATTTTCTGAATGTTGGCTACACACTAAAACAGCCAAACGCGCAGTTCTATTTTAGACTTACCTATTTTTTAAAATTACTCATAGGTGAATTTTAGATGAGTGACAAAAATCTGCAACTGGTTCCCATACGAGTAGATATAATTGAGAACTTGAGCGAGATAATGAAAGGAGAAATATAATAAGTGAACCTTATTTTAGATTATGTGCCAACGTTGTAGGCCTTCATGAAGGCAGTAGATAAAATCACTGTTCCTGACGGCTCGTCTTGACGTTGATATCCAGATGGAGATCTACAACGTAGGCACAAAATAAAAAATAAATTTCACTTATTAGGGTATTCTTTTTTCATTGGCCTACTCCCAATCAATTTCTCGCGTATAGCTATTTTTATGTTGCTAAAACTATGACTGAAACTCAAATAACATAAATTGAGAAAGTCTCGTGTTTATATGCAACTAATAAAAGGTTTAAATCTGGATTAAAATTAACCCAATAATTCAAAATAATGAAAATTATAAAATTAAACTTTAAGACACGAGATAGAATAAAAATGATTCTTTACTCACAGAAAACATATAGAACTCCGACATAAAAGAATCCATTATCGTGTTATTCCATATCATGTCTATACTTATCCCAATTCCGAGTCTAAAAATGTATGCTACAAATTGTTAAAAAAAATAAATACGAATATCCTACTTGGTTTTTTTTATACATGGTATGATTGAGAAAATGGCAGAAAAGATGAAAATAACACAATTAATGATTCCTTCAATTTAAGGCAATCGAGGGTAAGAATACGCTAAAGAAATAGTAAATAAAATTAGATTTTGAATAAGTTTATAAAGAATAATGTAAGGAATTAATAGAAAAAAAACAGGAGGGAGGATAACCCACTAGTATATAATCTTCTGAGCTGAATTGCCTGCTCAAAGGACATCTAACACTAAAGGGATATTGAATAATAAACAGATTGGAAAAAGGAATTAGCACTTACCCAATCGACTTCTATCCTCCCACTGCTGCTTTGAATCAGCCCATCTTCTAATTTTAGGATAAAAGTAACGCGAAAAAAATAATGTAAAAATCTTACAGACAAGTAAAAAATTTGAATGTGCTGTCCAGCCACATATTAGTAATTTAAAATTAAGATCGATGCAAACTCAATAACGAGTCAAGAAAACATTTTACGAAAAATTACAAAGGCCAAAAAATGCAGGTTTGGTTAGAAAATTAAAGTAGGGAAAAAAATTTGCGTTAAGACGGGTCAGCTAGTGTAGATATATATAAAGATATATACACACATACATACATGTGTTGATACTTGATTTAATATGATGAAAATAAATTATCTTCAGTCAGAAATAAATAATTCATAAATATTTCTTTCAAAACAGCTAGGATGTGAGGATGTTAAAATTTAACTAAAACGTCCAAAATGAAGATAACGGCCAAAATGGCTGCTAACATATTAGGCGTGCCATTTTTTAAGGCATACTGCTATTTGAGCTAGTCACTCAAAAATGTTATTACTAGTCTGGAGATCCACTAGTTTTAGAAAACACATACTATACTGGATTACTGTATAGTATTTCTGACTATAAACTATTTCAAACAATGGCGGATTGGAAGCTGATGTATGAACAGGACGAGGCTGAATACCTCGCATCCATTGAATCCAACGCTGATTTTTATGCCCCAACACTCGAAACATTGGCAGATGAGGAATTCTTTGTACATTCAAAGCCTCTACCAAAAATTACCGATGGTGATGAACTTGCTGTAAAAGTAGAATCCCAACAGCATTCTGATAGTGCTTTCTCCGAGGATGATGTATTTATAGAGGAATTACGGAGTTCCGCGTCTGATGACGATTCCTATAATTATATACCGACTACAAGAGTTCGTAAACCACGGAGGAGACATTATCCAGGCTCGAGAAAAGAGAGAAAAGGTTATACAACAACCTTCACTGATACTGAATCCAGATTGAACACTGCGATCGCAATGTGCGACGACTATCTCGTAGACTCGTAATTTTGAAGATATCAGTGACTATATAGACTTCGGAACATTCACGACGAATATAGTCCTAGAAGAAAAATATTTGATAGTATTCCCTATGTCGAATATACCTGCATTGACGATCAGTATCCTAACGTGTGTACTCACAGCCTATACCACAGGATATACTTGACTGCGCCGAAGCGGAACTATGTATAATTGATGACATTCCACCAAGTGATGTGTCACCCGCTCTCGTCAATGAAAAGTTAAAATATTTTGATGTAAAACAACCGGATATACAAAGTCTTGAGAACAGACAGGAGATACAATACCAAATTTATCAGAATGTCTAAAATATAAGACGAATTGTAAATTTCAATCTTCAACAACTGGTGTTCTTACCGATGACGAGTTGGATCGGTTGCTAAAACGTAGGATCGGTCCCTCTGGCAATTTTTTTTCTGCTCCACCAGGGTTAGGAAAAACCACCTTCTGTAACCGGGTGTTCCCCACTGTCATTGAAGCTAACACATTACCACGTGGTCGACGCACCTTTTCGACTATAAATAGCTTAACGCGTTTGGGATGTTGTAATCTCAAATGAAGCCCGTTTTATTACTGTAAAGCGTGCAATAAAAGTCGTACCATCTTATGGCCGGTTTGTAACCAATATGTACTGTCGATCGTTCAGAGATATTAAAAGGATAATTAACCAGTACAAATTACATACATGTGTTGATACTTGATTTAATATGATGAAAACAAATTATCTTCAGTCAGAAGTAAATAATTCATAACTATATATATAAGCCTTATATTTCTTTCTAACCAACAAAACAGTTAGGATGTGAGGTGTACGGTAACACACAGAGATCTTTTTTGACTGATTTTATTGAATTTAATTAATTTGATTTTATATATATATATATATATATATATATATATATATATATATATATATATATATATATATATATATATATACATAGATATAAAATCATAGTGTGTCCCATGAGGAGATGTATACTTTGGGTTTTTTTTTGTATTTTCATATTTAGGAATATCGTTTTATCATTTAAATTCGGTAGGATCAGCCATATAATTACAAAACAATGAAATAACATGTTATTTGAACTTACAGAGTTTTAGTAACAGGTTATTTTAATTATAGCCAGAGAACAGGTGTCGTTCTCTGGGATCCTTGTTGATAAAAGTTTGGAAGCTGTCAATCGCGTCGTTATAAGTTGTAGAATAAAAATATCAATGGCGATATGTTAAAATTTAACTAAGACGTCAACAATGAAGGTAACGGCCAAAATGGCTGCTAACATATTTAAATTCTATATAGTTGAGCTATATTAACGAAATTAGTTTCAAATTATATGTATTTTAGTAAATAGGATGAAGGAAAATTTAATTACGCACCCCTGTTAAGCGTATTATGAAATCCTTCTGCTTGGGTATTATGATGTATCAAATTATTTTTTTTTTAAATATTTTAAATATATTTAATTATATTAATTAAATATATTTAAAGAATTAAAAAAAGTGAACTAAATTATGTTGAAAATTAAATATTATTAATTTAACTGATAGAATCAGATGTATGTGGAGATACAAAGTACAAAATGGAAACAAAACCAAGAAAAAAAAAAGTCTTCTTAGCACCATAACAATGCTGAAGTAGTAACCGGTTTTAAACACTAGGTACTTTAATCATAATAATCGGCACTACCATCATCATCACTTCCTTCATCACAGCTATTAGTGCCTTCATTTCCAATAAGAAAACAAACATTTTTGCAAAATTTCGGATCGCTAAAGCATCGGCACATTTCTCTGCATTTCAATTCGCTTCCAGCACAAGTACATGCATGATGATTGGTTACATCTTCTCTGCTTACATCCACACCTATTGACTTTCAAAGGAATACTAGGGCAAGATGTTTCAAACAGATAATGGGATCGAACTTATGCTCTACCTTCTTCCAGCCATGTTCTTCTGGTATAACTGGCAGAATTAGATTTACGCATAGGTAGTCCAGATACTTGCCAGATGAGGCAAAGTTCCGTGACATTATATTTTTTGATTCAAACGAATTTGTCAATATTAAAAACAGCTCAATTAACCATGTATAACTGAGTAAATTATCTCATTTTAGTTATTTCCTTTAAGGAAATCAATTGCCTTATCTACCGTGCATGTGGGCGGGAGTACAAAAAATCCGCTCCTGACTAGAACTATTGTTTTAAGCATTGATTCCATATCGTAGCTTACAGATACGCCCTTTTGATTGCTGGTTGAAGTGCTCCTCTTATGCTATTTATAATGTTCTGCGCCCTTAAAAACAATCCGCATTACCAGTATTACATTCATTGTTTGGTCATGGCATCACTGGTTCGTTTATAAATAAAGGCAAACTGCTTTTCTAGCCAGCATTCCAATGTGCATATACTGATAACGAATGGTTAGGCATGTCACTTGATATATTATTAGAAACCAGAGTTTTGTTAGAGAAGTTTATTCCTCAAGTACGTATGTATATACCTATAGTAGGTACTTGTAATTGTGGATGCAAGGCAACATTGTGGCTTTTCACAAAAAAACAATTTTATGATGAACGTTTGCTATCAACAAGAGAAGAATTTCGACCATCAAGGCCAAATCTGCAAGCTTTGATATGAAATGAATGTTTAAAACAATTGGCCCAGTAATACCAAATCGAAAACAGCATGACTGGAAGAAAGTCGAGCTCATTATATGTACGAAATCTCGTACCATATCATTCCATTTGGAAGCCAAACACTATAGACGTATGCAGAAAAGATGTAACCTAACATGTATTTCTGTTAGAAACCAGTTGAAACGCACAGAAATTTGCCGATGCAATGGTGATCCGAAATTGTGAGAAAATATTACTTCTCTCAATGGCAATGACGACACTTTATAAAGTGATGATGTTTTTTAATCGATTAGATTAAAAAAAGGGTTCAAGAACGGTTACTACTACAGGATTGTTATAGTGTTTAAAAAACTTCATTTTTTTTCTCGGTTTCATTTCTATTTTGCACTTTTTGATAGCCCATGTGATTTCATCAATTAAAATAATAAAGTTAGATCTTTTTAACAATTTAGATCGCATTCTTGAATTCTAAATTCTAAAAAAATATATAATTTGATACATGATAATATCCCAGAAGAAGGAATTCATAATAATGTTTATAGCAGCGGATATGTTTGACGCCATGTTGAATATTTCAGCATGTGTGCGTGCTTAGGGTTTCCCAATATTTCGTCATCATCCTTTGAACTAAAATACCCATAATCTGACACTAATTTTCATTAGTATAGTTCAACTGTAAGGAATATGAATATTTTAGCAGCCATGTTAATTCTGGAAGTCTGAGTATAATTAAAACTATTCACTATAGAAACTCCTATTCTAAGGCTATAAGGACACTATTCAACCATTAAGGACTATTCTACTCTATCATTAAGGACACCACGAAGTCTGATTTTGCGACACGCCTAAAAGCTATACACTATTAAATAAGCTAAATAAAATTATTATTCATGAATAAATTATGTTAGTTTAGTTAACCCGGAAACAAAAAATATAAATTATTCTAATAATCTCGTTTGGCCCAATTACAAATCTTGGTAAATTGAAGATTAATCGTAATGGGATCATTAATCATTAATTGTAATGATTCATTTTCCAGTGAAAGTGAAAGAAGCTATTTGCACTGTATGATGAAATATATTAATTCCGGTCATTAACGAGAACTAATCTAATACTTGTTTTATCGGTCTAGATTAAAGGCATTACTTAACAAAAAATTTTATAAGCAGAGATTTATTTATTTATTTCAAGAATTTGTCCTTGGCCTTAAGGTAGCTACAAAAACCAATTGGATTCATTAAAAAAGAATACTCCACGGCACCACAGGAAACGTTTGAAAAAAGAAAACATAAAAAATTGGAATTTGGCTGTTTAGAAGGTAAAAAAAATTGATATATATTTATCAGTAAAAACCATCTATTAGATTATTCAAAAGCCTATCAGAGTTATGACATGAGATCATAATTGAAGTGGAAAAAAACAAACTCCAAGAAGCATAAAGTATTATGAAATATAATTCTATATATAGGGCAAAGAACAAAAGTTCATGAAGCTACGAAACTTCTCTGGATCTACATACATCAATATAATAATAAAAAAATGTGGTATGGTGCGCGCATCACACAACTTTTCCTTCCCATCCCTTAATAATTAAAGTGTAGCGTCAATATAATAAAGATAGACATTAAGTTAGGAATAGAGTTGAACATAGCTTTCGAACAGCAGCAGCTAGATGAAGAAAGGAATCCGCCTGCTTTCGGACGCAACCGACATTCCATCTAGATTCGGTCTCAAAGCGGTTGTAGGTCAATACCCTGTCTAACAGAATATTATACAAAAGACCAATATTAGTCAGATTTATATTTTTGTTGTTGAGAGAATTAAATTACCTTTAATATGATTATATACATAATTTAGGTACTTAAAATGGATTATTTTCTTTTGGGCAAATAAAATATTCTGTTCGTCATAACTTTTTTCCCTGAATTTTTTTCGGTTATATGAAAACTTAAAGGAATTTAAGATGAAGACATTAGGCAAGTTCCATCAAAGTCGTCAGAGCTGTTCTAAAAAAAAATCGAAAATATAATGTACCACTTCCGGTAGATTAATTTAAACGAAAATTAGGTAAAAAATCCACGGCATATACCTATCTTAAATAAGTAATTTCGGTTTCGTAAAACATTTCACTTTTGAGCTAAGTTGTTCACATACACGCAGAGATCATTCTGAGAGACTTGGTTTCTCGGGCTCAGAGAATCTCCCTAAACTCTGGTATTTCGGTTGAAAACTCGGATTTAAAATTTTTCACGAACGCAATAACCTTCTCCTTACTATATATTTCATAGATAAATAAGAGAAATAAAACAGAAAAATAAATATATATATATATATATATATATATATATATATATATATATATATATATATATATATATATATATATATATATATATGCGTGTATACTTTTTTTATATGTTTTATTTCCCTTATTTATCTATCTATCTATCTATCTATATATATATATATATGCACAAGCAATTAGATTAGTATCTGATAATCCCACCAATAAACATCAGGAACAAGTTATGCTGGAATATATATATCTTCTACGAAGACTCATCCGAACTAAATCATTTAATTTTGTAACGGTGTGATTTAACTATTAAAACCGTTTATACTTCTCTCACTTCAGAGATCACAGAGGAAAATAATCTATATAAAGCCAACAAGTGAATATAAGTTTAACAAATAGTTATAACTTTCGAGATATTATTTGAAAACAGAATTCGCAATAACGACCAATTAGGCAATTTAAATAAATAATATAAATTTGAAAACACCTTTAAGACTATAATAGTGAAGTATAAAATAAATAAAGTGGATTCAGTATCCTTCAATATAGAGGAACGTGGGCGGGAGTGAGGAATTGGAGGGAAGGGAAGTGTTTAAAGTTTAATTATAAAATAAGCCAACCCCTTGGCTTTAGTGGCAATTAGCCTAACTGATAGCCCCGACGTTTTATTGCCCACCTTACCGCTTAGCATTCATAGCCTTCCCCCACCACCAATATATTTACTAACGACTTCATCTCATATCTTTCTCTTATCTGTTACTTATATGGTAGGCCGATTACATAGAAATATAAAAAAAAAGTAAAATAACCTATTTACATCTCTGTTCAATAAACTCGGTTGAACAACAGTATAATCTTCTGTAAACACAATCAGCAAATCATAAACCCTAAAATATTTACAACATGCTTTTTAAACCCGTATATTTAAGAGCTGGGCCAAATTATCAACTCCATTAAACATATCATTCATTGTAAAAAACAAAAAAAAAGGAGTACAAGATATTGAAACAATAAACTGTATCCATTTTTACGAATTTCTTCAGAAACATTAAAAGCAAGTCGATACAATATACTTTTGATAGATCTCTTGTCTAGAGCTCCGTTTATAAATACTAGCATAAAGCTGTGTATTTATGGCGTCTCTATCACGATATATATATATATATATATATATATATATATATATATATATATATATATATATATATATATATGTATATATATCTTTCTGAATCTAACTGAAAAATAACCATTAAAAATTATAAATAATATAGTCCACCTTGAAGTACGTACACAACTTCCATGAGAGTGATGTTTGAGAAATATCAAAATTAGTAAAACAAAATCACTCTATTTCATTTATTATAGGCCACATTAGGGCCTGGATAAATAACATCATTAATTCACAAATTTTCTATAAAAAAGGTAAAAAAAAGATTGCTTTTTATTACTTAATGTTATCGTGGTATATATTCGATTAGATTACAAGACACATACTTTTTAATCAATTGAATTAAATTCGTACTTAGAATATGATAGAAGTACTTGTACCTATTCACATCGGATGCTGCGTCATAGAAGTTGCAATATATATTTATTCCATTGTTCATGCTAAAATAGTGATTATTTGTTAATAAATACGATATAACCCTAATTAATGAGGAAAAGACTGGCTTCGTGAAGACTTAATGAGAAAAAGATTACTTAGGGAAAGTTAAAAAATGTTCGAATAAATTGACTAAATCAATTCATTATCAACTTTTGATATATACAAACATCCGTTCACACTTAATCTGCTTACTCCATGCTCCTTAGACCACTCCTTAAACCAGAGATCCCAACCCACAAACATATGTATTCCTTCCAATAGGTTTGCTCCCTTCAAAAAATCCATTCATGCCAGCTTGTTTTGAAATTCCTTACTAATCCTCATTCGGAAAACCATGTCCTTAACTTCATTGAAGTATCAATTATTTCTTTATCTCCTTAACTATCAATAATCCGTATATATGTAAGAATAAAAGTTAACGCTATGTTTATATAATTTGTTATTTTATTACTTATTAGGCCGAATTGGTTTACAAGATTTTTTTTTTTTTTTTAATCAAACTCATGTAGTTGTCTTTTATTTTATAAAGTGTAAATTAAATATTATATAAGAATTATTACAAGCCAGACAAATGGTAGTGTACATATTTTGTTATTCTAAAGGGACCATATATTCCAAAATAAAATTTATTTTTCATTTCAATATTATCATCCGACGGAAAATTAGTAGGATTAATGTCAGATATAAAAGAAAGTTTGGCTGAATTTTTACTTCGTAGCTCATATGTTTTCCATAAAACGCTGTCAAAGACAATGGTCTTTTTTCTAAATCACCACCTTCAAAAGGTTTTATAGATGAATTGATTGAATTATTCAACACAAATCTTTCGTCAAAACAAAGTCCACAATGATATATTTCTTTTGTATCTTGTAGTTATCACTTATGATCCCAAATGGTGATTTCATTATTACACAAAACGAATAATAAAAATTCAAGATATTGGAACTATTTCAATACGAAGTTGAAAGGACCAATGAAAAATTTCGAATTATCCATGATTTCGAATTAAACAAGTTCTTTTTTATTTATTTATTTTTTTATTATCTTTATTTATTCCCAACCCAGAGAAATGTTTATTGGTATCTATAACCTATCTTTAGTGATCATCGATTTCTTGATCATTGATTGTGATCATCCATGATACATCCATCTAAGGATGTATATTTTTTTGAATACTACTCAGGAGTTCAACGAATTTGTTCCAACAATTTTTTTTTGCAAAATCTCGGCATTAACACAAAGGGAGAGGAGTAGCCTCCGACTTATAACCCAACGCCTGTTCCGTCAACTGAGCATGCAACTCTTCTAACAATCAACCTGTTAACGTATACAATTTTTTTTCTTGATAAATGAACTGGTGAGACAATTATGATGAATATACTAGTGTGAGATTTCACTTCGATTTATCCAAAAAATAATCGAATCGTAGGCGATTTTTTCACGTAGTGAATAGAAAAACGAGAGACCGACAGAAAAGTTCCAATTACGCACGATTTCGAATTAGTAAAGTTCGACAGTCTTTAGCAGGTGAAAGGCATGAGAAATGGAGAGGGAGGAGGGAAATGAAAAGATCTGGACTGCTATATTAAAGTTTTAAATTGCCAGAAAAACAAACGACAATGACCAAATTTCTAAAAAGTTTTCCTTTTCCTGAAGAATTAAATTCCATCATTCCATCAAGATTCAACTACTGCATTATAATTTTCATTTACAAATATAAAATGCAGTTCAAAAATATAACTACCTAAAAACAATCGTGAAACTATTACCATTTGAAGTAGAAAATTAATTTTAACTATTTATGTATTCCCGACATCTTAACATCCGATTTGGGTTGGATAGCAGTTAAAATAAAGATTAATTAAGAACTAATAAATAAAAAAAAGAAATGATACTGACAAAACATCTGCATGTGCCTGGAACATTACTACCAATTATTATTCATATCTGAGTTTAAAACCTCAGAACTAATTTTTGAATTAAAAAACATCCAGTTTTTTTACTTCTTTGTACGAAGTAAAGGAAGTATTGAATTCGCGAAAATTTTCGGTTTTCAGATTTCAACGGAAATATCCATTTTGACCATCCCTGAATCCATTTTGACTAGTTTCGTCGTGGCGTCTATACGCACGTTCGTTCGTATTTCGCATAACTCAAAAACGGTTAGCCATAGGAAATTGAAATTTTGTATTTAGGATTGTTGTGAAATCTAGTTGTGAACCCGCCTTTTTGGTCACTGCTTGATCACTGCTTCATCATACTTTACTTGAAGGTCATAATTGATTTTTATCAAAAATTGTATTAAAATACTATGCACAACTTCATTTAGTATTTATAACTTGTATATTGATTTAAATAACGTACTAGATTTTGGTTTAAATTGAAAAACCGGAAGCGGTACTTTACTTGAAGGTCATATTAGACTTTCATCAAAAATTATATTAAAATATAATGTAAAACATTTCAAATTTGGTAAATCGGACTTTTATATCGATATGAATGTATTTAATGTATTTTGGTTAAAATTAGTGAGCCGAAAAGGGTACTTTACTTGAAGGTCATAATAAGATTACATCCAAAGTTATATTTAAATAAAATATATAAATCATATGTTTCAGTATTAAAGGTTACAATCGCAATTTGGTTTCCAATCCAATTGGTTTTCCTCCCTATTTGTGTGTGTGTGTGTCAATAAATGGGTGTCGCGACGCCGAGTGTCGTTTTTGAGATACTGCAATCTTCGGAACTAGTAACCAAATTCAGGATCACTTTTTGAGCCACCGATTTATAGTTTAATAGGCGTACAAGGAAGTCGGGTGTTGTCCACATCAGATATTTTTATTTTGCAAAGCATCTGTTTTGTTTTTTGAAAAGGCTATACCGTTTAAAATATTTCTTTAAACTGAATTACTTTTGATTGATCATAAAACGATTTTGTTGAAAATTTGTATACATAAATGGATGACCGTATGTTATTCGGATGTATCGCCTGAATTCTAATTACTAAAATCCCCTTTATATCAATGTTCATGGCAGTTAAGAGGAAACTATTGAGCTTAAAATGTTGCCTATTAAAATTCTTTCAAAAAAAAAAAAAAATCCTAAAGTAAATAAATCTGAAACCCTACACATCAATTACAGAAACTTATTTAGTATAAACAAGAAATATATTTAAACAAACAAACCACAACTGAATTTCTGAGAACAATATTAAGATTCTCTGGTCCACTTAGAAACCTCATTATTTCGCACCAGCCATCCCTGAAATTCCACTCCGCGGCGGAACCCACCGTCGGACCCAATTCCATTGTTAATACAAGAACCAGATTATGAATGAGATCCTCTCCCGACACCGCAACAGGCAATTATCGTTCTGAGCTAGCTGTGAAAGCAACGGAGCTCCTGAATTGGGGATAAATAATAAATAATAAATCGGATTTCAATAATAATAAAATTACATGAAAGCAATTTAAAGTATTTCTTTATACAAAATTGTACGTTAGAGCATATTTAATACGGGTCTTAAAAAGTGCAGCGTGATGAATAACAAAACAGTTGTTTCATAACTTTAATGCATTTTAATGACGCTATACCAAAAATTACACAGAAAATAATTTAGGAACACGAATAATTCAATTGTTACACAAGCATAAAATCTCATCTCACGCACTTAATAAGTATTAATTCCTTTAATTGATAAATTTTCTTTGACATATATATATATATATATATATATATATATATATATATATATATATATATATATATATACACACCACTCATCGTCAGCAATGAAGTAAGCGGAGAAAACTTGTAACAAAATAGTTAACAAGCTTTGACACTTAGATATCTAATAAAAGTAAACCCTTAACAAAAAACTTAAAACTACGAATTAATTATTAATTTAGTTATTAATTTACAACAGTTTCATTCGGCCAGCTCTGTTGTATGGTGCTCCAATGTTCGAACACATACTGCGAAAGTGCTGCAGAACGTGGTAATTAGAAGAATATGCAAGCATACCACCCTATGGAGACAAAAATCTGCTACCATTCATAGCACTCTAGAAATACCGACAGTGAAGCAATTCATAACGCGACGGCATGTCATGATTTTAGATTCCTTAACTCATGTCGGCAATCCGCTATTTGACAGCATTTTACCTTCACCAGCTCCGGAACGATGGCAAGATGCTGTAGCCTCTAATAGATCAAATACATTAAGTTAGAATTAAGGCGTAATTATAATGTACTTTCGCAAACACAAGTGGGCCCCGACACATGCGTGATAACATGTAATGTAAGGCAGAAAAAAAAATCATTGATACCTGAGAAATAGATTTGATCTGAGGATGTCACCAGGTAAAGGAAACAATCACACAATATGGATAACAGGACTAGAATAGATGGCTATTCAACTTAAAAAATATCTAGGCTAATTTTCTACTGGACTTAGTCATTAGCAACCTCAGAACGTGGATAGGGTTGAGAGATTCACCAGCTCAACGAAAGATGGATTAATGATAACATTTTGTACCTCGACCTTTAATGTGTCCTTCGGCTAGCTCTACACACATACTGCAGAGCTAACTATAGCGATTTAACATAGAATTAACCCTTCTCCAAATTTAGTTTTTTCATTTTATCACTTAAAACAGTTCCAACTACTGGGGATTTCATGCACCAATACATATATCTATGCTAAAAAGTCAAACATTTGTCAGTGTTGGTCTTATATTATGTATACACAGAAAATTTCTGCTGTTTGTGATGAAACGAATATTTAAAGTAATATGTATTTACGCTGTCGGCGTTTAGAAGTAGTACCTACATGGAAATAACGATATATTGTCAATCCCGCACCTGTTCATAATTTTCCGCATGATATCATTATAGAGTTCGCTAAAAGTAATACAAAACAAGTTACACCAGCATTGGATCTAAATTAAATGAATAAAAAAATTTATAATTTAAATTACTGAAAAGCTGTAATAATAATGATAAACTAAAAAGACAAATGCATTGTTCTCATGAATGAATCTTCAGGATCTCAAAAGATTAAACCCTCTTCATAATAACCTAATCACCGATGTAAGTTTTCTTGATTCCTTAATATAACAAATTATCCAACCTTTCAAACCCTCCTTAGCCTTTTAAACTTTTGTAATTCAAATTTAAAATTCATCCTGAATACTAAATCCCTTCCCCTAGAAGTAGGTGAAACATTATGAAGTGCAATATGAATTATGAAGCTTCGTTTAGGAATTATAAAACAACGGTCTCCTAGTACATAAACCACCCCTTGTACATCTATTAATTTTATACTAATAATAGTAATATATTTAACATAATAATTATAAAAATTAATAATAGGATTGATTTAATTTCAACAATGCAATGACAGATGAAAAATTTAGAAGCTGTGATAAGTGTATCAAAAAGATTTCAATAGGGTTCTCACTTTGAAGAGCATTGTCAAAGTATACTCTGCAGCAAGGATTAAAAACAAAACGCCATTTAATAAAATCCAATTAGGAGAAAGAAACGCTACATTGGTTGCTCTAGTGGTCCACTAGGTAAATACTCTAATGGTTAAAAAGCTTCATTCGAATATTGAAGGGTTCAGTCGAATAACGGTTTGTTAAATTTTTGCGAAATTGGATTTTGATTGAACAACGTTCTATATAGCTTCCAGTACACATTTTTAATGTAAACGCAGAATGATCCCGCTACCATAAGAGATTGACGGAATAATATTCTAATTTAAAAAAAAAAAATATCTGAAGTGGACACCCCATGACTTCCTAGTACGCTTATAAATCGGTGGCTCAAAAACGTCCATCTAT
The DNA here is from genome assembly GCA_948150685.1 of Rhaphigaster nebulosa. Lineage (NCBI taxonomy): Eukaryota > Metazoa > Arthropoda > Insecta > Hemiptera > Pentatomidae > Rhaphigaster > Rhaphigaster nebulosa. The sequence continues at coordinate 51,041,785 of OX411308.1, read as the reverse complement.
TGACACAAGCATTGGAAATCGACGGTTTAAACATTTTAAGCGAAAGAAGCCGCTTAACTTATATCTTATTCTCCTGCTGCAGAATTGTTCAGCTCACAAACTGTATGTATTTTACACTCAATTTTACCACTTAAAACAAGTAATAAAATTGTTTAATTAGAGTGGAAAGAAATTGCGTCTATAACATTATTACCGAACCAAATGGTCACTGAATTAAATGTAAATATACCTTTTGATGTAAGTTTATTATAACCTTCAAGTTTACTTGCTTTACTTCCTTTGCTTTAGTACCCCTTTCGGCTTACCAGTTCCAACTAAAATCTATTATATTATTTATATTGATATAAAAGTCTTATTTACCAAATTTGAGATGTCTTACATTATATTTCAATATAATTTTTGATGAAGGTTTATTATTATTAGGTTTTATGACCTCCAAGTAAAATGTCACTTCCGGTTTGAAAATTTTAATATGCAAATTTTAAATGCCAAATTTGAGAACTTTTGGATTGTATTTTAATATAATTTTTTTTTTTGAAAATCAATATTGACCTACAAGTAAAGTACCACTCCGGTAATCATGCAGAGTCCAAAAAGGGAAGAAGTTCACAACTAGATTTCACTATAATCCTAAATAGTCCTTTTTGAGTCATGCGAGATACGTACGAACTAACGTACGTACAGACATCACGACGAAACTTGCTAAAATGGATTCAGGGGTGGTCAAAATGGATACCCCCGATGAAACCTGAACTGAAAATTTTCTAGATTACAATCGATCCTTTACTGCATAAAAGGAAGTAAAAAATATTAAGACCCTAGTTGGAAGTCAACTTTTATAGATATCCTGTAGATTTTAAAAAAATCTCTCGAAACCGTTAGTCGGCTGAATCCTTTGATTATAACATAAACATTTTTCAAGTACCCAAAACTTCTTATCTTTGATGAGTAGAGTATTGTAAATAAAAGAAATATTATTATTTATTTTTTAAATAATAATATTATTATTATTTATATAGTACGATTCTTATTTATTATAGTAAATAATTCAAACCGAACTATCAATGTTATTGTACAATATTCCAGTAAAATATTTGATGTATACATTAGACTTTACCCCAAAATATTTATTTTTTCATATTATACTCATAATATGTGAATACGTAATTTTTTGTCTTATTTTATATTTTTAAGTTAATTTTAATCGCCCAACTTTAGAATCGTCCTAGGTCTCAATAAATCATAAGAATATGAATATAAATCATAAGAATATTAATTACACCTTGAAATATTTTAACATATTTCTAAATATTAATCTCACTTTATTGTTAACGTATTTATCTTTTTTATTTTTTCTGGTTAGTCAGTAACATTTTTAATTAAGGATTGATAAATTATTTGGCACTTCAATTATTTTATTTATATTGAAAACTAGATTCGAATGATATACATTCATCTTCATTGGTATTAATATACATGTTAAATTAAATGTAATATCAATTAATATTATAAAACATTTAGGAATCATGAATTTAATTAAGACAAGAAATCAATTACATCTTGGTACTCACTGCTTTAATTAAATTCATAATTCATAGATGTTTTATAACACTAATTCATATTACATTTAATATAACAAATTAAATACGATAATTATAATATTTAAAATATAGTAGCTAAAACTACATATAATTAAATTAATTTATTTTATTTAAACAATGCTATGGCAAATAAGAAATACGGAGTTTTGATAATTTGTGAAAAAGGTTTCAATAGGGTGCATTTTAATGAACAATGCCTGTTTACACGAAGGAAAAAAAAATAAAACGCCATATGTTTCAAAACAAATTAGGCAAAAAAATAAACTATTTTAACTGATAGTATAATGAAAAAAAAATATGATGTTAAAATAAAAGTACATAAGTCTTCTTCTTGATTGTACTTAAAGAAATAAACGAATCTCTCATAATAATTTTCAAATTAATACGATACCCGACATAGAAAGTAAGGAGGATGAATTCTCAAACCCAACATTAACAAGATAAATATAACAACAACCAAAATAACATAGTGAATGTTAACAATGCGAAACTAATCTGTCCATGAATAATTAAACGTAAGTAACAAATATGAATTTAAATGTAGTTAACATAACTAATAAAAATCACAACAGAATCATAAAATGTGAAAACATTTAATCTTTTAAGAGGAAATTATTAAAATTCAATAATTAAAATATTTTAAATATAGCGACTAAAATAAAACTAAATATATTTAATTTAAACAATATGTGAAATATGGATTTGTGATAATTTCTGAAAAAGAGTCCTTTTTAAAAAACAATGTCACAGTCTGTGACTAAGTTTAAAAATAGAACGTCATTGTTTCAAAACCTATCACTGGGAAAAAACAAAGTATTTTAACTAATAGAATTATTTTAATAAAAGTAGAAAAATTAGTGCGATGTTAAAATAAAAGTACACTACAAAGTCTTCCTCTTGATTTTACTAAATGAAATTAATATATCTCTCATAATAAATTTTAAATCAATTGAATATAAGTGATTAAACGTGACGATTGATTCTCAATACACCCAATAACACCAATAATTTTTAATATTTGAAATTTTGAATTATTGAATGCAATTAATTAAAGAAGTTCAGTTGAGATAAAAAAAATATTGAAAAAATTTATTATTTCTTCTAAAGTATTGCTTTGAATTTCATAAAATTAATTACTCGTATTGAAAATTCCTAAAATAATGGCATTTTGGGTGTTGATACAGCTCTGTTAATTTTACATTGGTAGGCTCCCAAAATTCAAATTATCAATAACACTCCTAAAATGTTCTCATCGCCGCCACAATATTATTTTGAGGCGGAAATGAAAACCTGATTGAAAATCAGTTTATTATTGGCCACATTATGAAAGTCAAGAAAATCCAAATTAACCTCGTATCTTTAAACTGATGAGTTACAATGTTATATAAAACATTTCCAAAGAGATTTATAGTGTATAATATAAACACTAAACAGTTTTATCAAACATAAATTTCATTATGTATTAATATTTAGCTATCGCATTTAAAATCTACTATATAAATTTAAGGTCTCATGAAAGTAAATTATATATATATATATATATATATATATATATATATATATATATATATATATATATATATATATATGTATATATTAGTTTTCATAATAGTATTTTTTTTAAATAAACCCATATAATTGCAAGTCAGAGGTAAATTGTGTGTCAAAATTAAGTGATGCTACAACTAATTTGCATTTTATTTAATTTTTTTGGAATATTTTAAGTATGATTAATAAGCTTATAATTGTAATAAAATATGCATTACTTCTAATAGAATGATTGATTCCACTACAAGAAATAAAAAGATGATATGAAACATCTTTATACACTCTTAAAACCTGGAAAATGTAACAACGATAGTTTACCTCAGGTGATGAGGCATTACAAAAATTTTCAAGAGTCAGTTTTGTTTGGGAAAAGATTATTTGAATAACTTTAGTTTATATATTTACAGTGGAGCGTCGATTATCCGAACGGTCGATTATCGGAATGTTTTTTTTTTTGTTTCTTTTATGTGTGTAATTTTAATTAATTTGATCATGGACATTTCATATGCCACAGCAATAATTTTGATAAAGCTTTGATTATTTTTTTGCAAACACGTAAATACATATTTTTGTTCGTTTCATTATGTACATGTGACTAAGTTAAACAATTTATATGTACTTTATGACACTGGTTTTTCCACTATGCATATACATACTATATTAATATAAATAAACAAACATGTTTTTTTTTTGTTTTTTTTTACAAAATTGTTGTTTTTGATCTTCCTTTTCTTTATTATATTTAAAAAAATAAATAAATAAAAATTAATTAATTTAATATATATATATATATATATATATATATATATATATATATATATATATATATATATATATATATATATATAGTTTGCGAATACGTGAATTCCGATTATCCGAACCACCACTGACATTATTCATTCGGATAATCGACGCTCTACTGTGTATAGTATATCACATTATATAATATATCATAGCCGTCGTAAAACTTCTTTTGTGTCTAAAAAATGATTTTAAAGGACACAGGAGAAACTGATTTATAAGATATTTTATAAATTACGATTTTAAAAACTAATTATAACTTTTCTTTTAACTAGGACATAGAAAATAATATCTTGTTTCTAATAAAATCACAAGTATAATTGTTGGTCACATAGGAGGTTTCACGTCGACAACGACAGATGTACAAAACTTAAATGTCTTATTTAAGATAGTGGAGAGGTTAAAAATTGTAAGGTAAAAAATCAACAAAGACAAATAAAATAGTTATATAGTAGGGAGAATAGAGTAAGAAAAAACATAGCATTATTATACATAAATATACTTCAAGTACGAAAAAGTTTGTATTTAGTTGATACATACAATTATACAATATTTCTGGAGGAGTACTCGACTTGCTTGCGCAACGGCATTTTCCTCGAAAACCGTAATTTTAGCGAAAAACCTATCCTCTCATCTTGTGTTTTTTTTAATAACACTATAAAAGGTATTTTTTTTTTTTTTAACGCTGAATCGAATTCAGCGAAACCCAATCCAACACGAATCAATTGCTTCAAGATATAATTCAAAAGATATGGAAAATAGGCTAGATAAAAAAAAATATATGAAATTAATAAAATATAATTTTGCTAAAAAATAACAATTCAAAACTTTTAGCATATTGTTAACATATCTTTTTATGTTTAGTATAAATTAGACAAAAAAACATAGTGCAATGTAAGTAAAATATAAAATACAAAAAAAAAAAAAAACAACTGAGAAATTATATTAATTACATCTCGGAGATCAAGAATTCACGATTTTTGGTTTGTATTTAATTTATCAACAAAAGCAACAGATTTCACTTGAAGTATGTTTATGATATCTTCATTGGTAGCGACCCTACTGAAATTTCGGGAACGCTCCATTACGATACTCTCATATTTTATCGTAGATTCTTGGGTTTTTTTTTCCGTGAGCTTCCCAATAGGTAAGTGGCTGAAATCATAGTGTTAGCATGCACAAGAATCTTGTGGGTGCTAGGAGCCATGCCTCGTACTATGGAGTTCTTCTACTTATAAATCAGCAGTTTCAAACAATAAAATTGTGCGACGGAATATAGAAATTAATTTGCGGATCTTTTTAGCATTTTTTTATATTAATTTATTTTTTGTTTCTGGAAAATTTTTTATGCGAAATTGAAATTTACAATCAGCACCCAAAAAAACATAAATAATTAAATTTTTAGAAGTACTTCAAAAGTTTCCATTCCCTTTCTGGTTCCCTCCCACTTGAACGACCTAATTTTTCGACTCACTTTAACTTCAGAACGGAGCACCCAAACAAAAAAAAATCTTTAGGAATCAAAATTGCAGGTGATTTACTCTTGTTTAATTTAATGTGAAATCTATACTAGAAAATATTTAAATTAATGGTTACAAGAGTAATGAGCAAAAAAAAAAGTACTTTTTTTGATACATATAGACAAAAGCTCATAAAAAAAATAGAGGGAAAGAAATTGTAAAGCTTTAGTATTTGAAGATTCCTTAACGAAGTCTAGCATCTCTTAAATAGCAATAAATAAATAAAAGTTTAAGTTTCACCAATTAAAGAAAACATTTAAATAAAACCATATTAAAATTGAAACCTGTTTCAAAACTAGGCTCTTTTAGGGTACCCCCAGGATGCCTTAACTGACGCAAAGGTTTAATGGATGCTTATCAAACACTTCCAAAAATCACATTATCTTATTTTATTACACTTCTAGTTATTTTAGGTGAAGTTCATTTATTAATGTTTAATCAGTTGTACATACATAATTCACAATGGAATAATGCGATGATTACTTATGGTCTAAGAGAGCCCATGTCAAAAATCATGATTGTCAGAATTTCATTTTTCTGTGAATTAATTACCTGAAGTTTAATTGTGAAAACATGCTGATAAAATGCTATAAATTACCACTTGGATTTTCTCGTAACTCGACATTGGTATCTATAATTTATTGGTTAATTCTATAGTTAATTGTGATACCGAAAGAAGAGTCGAATTTACAATTAATTATGCTCTTAAAGTTGACTTATAACGAGATGGCAGATAAAAAAATCGTGGAGAAGTAGAAACGAAATAATTGTCTAATTCTTGAACGATAAGAACAAATGGAGTTGAAATAGAAAATTATAAAAACTATCATTTAAATGATGAAAGTTGACCCTTTAATGACATGCGAATGTATTGAGAATTATTATTGCCAATGTAGGGCAAATAAGAAATAAGGAGTTTTGATAATTTGTGGAAAAGGTTTCAATGATCAGGCATTTTAATGAACAATGCCTGTCTACATGAAGGATTAAAAATAAAACGTCATATGCTTCAAAACAAATTAGGGGAAAAAATAAACTATTTTAACTGATAGTTTTATCCTAAAAAAAATAGAAAATTAAATATCATGTTAAAATAAAAGTACATAAGTCTTCTTCTTGATTGTACTAAAAGAAATAAACGAATCTCTCATAATAAATTTCAAATTAATGCGATACCAGACGTGGAACGTAAGGAGGATGAATTCTCAAATCCAACATAATGAATAATGCCTGTCTACACGAAGGATTAAAAATAAAACGCCATATGCTTCAAAACAAATTAGGGGAAAAAATAAACTATTTTAACTGATAGTTTTATACTAAAAAAAATAGAAAATTAAATATGATGTTAAAATAAGAGTACATAAGTCTTCTTCTTGATTGTACTAAAAGAAAGAAACGAATCTCTCATAATAAATTTCAAATTAATACCATACCAGACGTGGAACGTAAGGAGGATGAATTCTCAAATCCAACATAATGAACAATGCCTGTCTACACGAAGGATTAAAAATAAAACGCCATACATTAGGGGAAAAAATAAACTATTTTAACTGATAAAATTATAGAAAAAAATAGAAAAATAAATATGATGTTAAAATGAAAGTACATAAGTCTTCTTCTTGATTGTCACATTCGCAGCATCCTTAGGACTGATTGTAGGAAGCACGCTCATTAAGTCAAAACAAATTCATAAAGCAACGTGGACATCTCCAGATAAAAAGACCACAAACCAGATTGATCATGTGCTTATAAGCTCCAGACATAAAGGCAATCTACTTAATGTGAGAACCTACAGGGCGCTAATGTGGATTCAGACCCACTACCTCGTCGGGGAAACCCTCCGAGCACGCATATAAAATGTAAGGAAAGTTAGAACGGATAAAGTTACCAAGTATAACATTGCAAAACTCAAAGACCCCCGTTGCATGGAAGAATTTGAGCGTACATTAGCGAGCAAATGCATAGAGCGAAATGCCCAACAGAGAACAGCATTGATCAGATCTGAGAAGTTTGTAAACAAGACATAAAACTAGTTGCTAAAGAAACATTAGGCTTAGAAGAAAAAAACATTAAACCTAGTTGGTACGACGAAGAGTGTAAAAGAGCCAGCAATGGGAAAAACGAGGCCTATAGACGAATGATTACCGGAAGAAGTACCAGGAATCTGATGGAACAATATAGAAGGCGACGTAGAGAAGAAAAGAAGATCCTCAGGAAGAAAAAGAAGATAGAGGAAATAGAGACACTGAAGGAACAGAGGGATGTGAAAAAGTTTTACAAAAGCAAGATAAATCTGAAATATTAAATAGGCGGGAAGAGCATTATAAGGAACATTTTAAGGTGGATGATGAAGACGCTACCCCATACCAATTAGCTGAGGAGCAGGACCTGGAACCTTCTGACGAGGAGGACGTGCTTGATGCCATTATGCAACTTAAGAATAATAAGGCCCCCGGCATCGATGGTCTGTAGGCTGAACTTTTGAAACAAGGATCTGAAACTCTGAAGCTTGTGCACGATATCCTGTTAAAGATATGGATAGAAGAAGTTATGCAGGAAGAATGGAGGACAGGAGTAATATGCCCGATACACAAGAAGAATGATTCAAAACAAATTAGGGGAAAAAATAAACTATTTTAACTGAAAGTATTATAAAAAAAAAATAGAAAAATAAATATGGTGTTAAAATAAAAGTCTCAAATCTAGCATTAACAAGATAAATATAACAACAACCAAAATAATATAGTGAATGTTAACAATGCGAAACTAATCTGTCCATGAATAATTAAACGTAAGTAACTAATATGAATTTACATGTAGTTAACATAACTAACAAAAATCACAATAGAATCATAAAATGTGAAAACATTTAATCTTTTAAGAGGAAATTATTAAAATTCAATAATTAAAATATTTTAAATATAGCGACTAAAATAAAACTAAATATATTTAATTTAAACAATATGTGAAATATGGATTTGTGATAATTTGTGAAAAAGGGTCCTTTTTGAAAAAGAATGTTTCAGCACAGTCTGTGACAAAGATTAAAAATAGAACGCCATTGTTACAAAACCTATCACTGGGGAAAACAAAGTATTTTAACTAATATAATTATTTTAATAAAAGTAGAAAAATTAGTGCGATGTTAAAATAAAAGTAAACTACAAAGTCATCCACTTGATTTTACTAAATGAAATTAATTTATCTCTCATAATAAATTTTAAATCAATTGAATATAAGAGATTGAAAAAAAGATTGAAAAAATTTAGTATTTCTTCTAAGGTATTGTTTTGAATTTCCTAAAATTAATTACTCATATTCTATTTGAAACTCCTAAAATAATGGCATTTTGGTTGTTGATACATCTCTATTAATTTTACTTTGGTAGGCTCCCAAAATTCAAATTATCATTATCACTCCTAAAATGTTTTCATCGCCGCCACAATTGATTGAAAACCAGTTTATTATTGGTCACAATATGAAAGTCAAGAAAATCCAAATTAACCACGTATCTTTAAACTGATGAGTTACAATGTTATATAAAACATTTCCAAAGAGATTTATAGTGTATAATACAAACACTAAACAGTTTTATCAAACATAATTTCATTATGTATTAATATTTAGCTATCGCATTTAAAATCTACCTTATAAATTTAAGATCTCATGAAAGTAAATTATATATATATATATATATATATATATATATATATATATATATATATATATATATATATATATATATATATATATATATATATAAATACTATTATGAAAACTAATATATGTATGTATTTATATATATATATATATATATATATATATATATATATATATATATATATATATATATATATATATATATATATATAAATACATATATAGATATATATATATATATATATATATTAGTTTTCATAATAGTATTTTTTAAAATAAACCCATAGAATTGCAAGTCAGAGGTAAATTGTTTAAGTCAAAATTAAGTGATACTACAACTAATTTGCATTTTATTTAATTTTTTTGGAATAGTTTAAGTATGATAAATAAACAAATAATTGTAATAAAATATGCATTACTTCTAATAGAATGATTGATTCCACTACAAGAAATAAAAAGATGATATGAAACATCTGTTTACTCTCTTAAAACCTTGAAAATGTAACAACGATAGTTGTTAGATAGGTATTGAGGCATTACAAAAATTTTCAAGAGTCAGTTTTGTTTGGGAAAAGATTTTTATTTTTTTGAATAACTTTAGTTTATATTATATTTACAGTGGAGCGTCGATTATCCGAACGTTCGATTATCGGAACTTCTTTTTTTTATTTTATGTGTGTAATTTTTATTAATTTGATCATGACATTTTATATGCCACAGCATTAATTTTGATAAAGCTTTGATTATTTTTATTTTTTAATGCTCCATTAATTTTACTTCGGTAGGCTCCCAAAATTCAAATTATCATTATCACTCCTAAAATGTTCTCATCGCCGCTACAATATAATTTTGAGGCGGTAATGAAAACCTGATTGAAAATCAATCACATCATCAATTTTATCAAAAATGCAATCAATTGAAATTACATCTCTAGTATCTTATCAGTGATTCCTAATTTTGTTAATGTGCTGAAATAAAATATATAGTCACTTCAAAAAAATTAAAATTGAAAAAATAGTTACTGGCAGGTTTGAAATAATTCTATATTACATGGAGTATCTCTAGATCAATCAAGAATTTTATTCAGATTTTTTTCTTTGGAAGAGTTCACCTTCTAACTTTTTTGTAGGACTGTTTAGAGCTCTTTCTGTGAATCGCCCATATAATTTCAAATTCAACTTACCTTGTAATTTTAAAACATTCAACTAATTTCCATATCTCAGATATATCTGAAATCGTGCAATATATATATATATATATATATATATATATATATATATATATATATATATATATATATATATATATATATATATATATATATATATATATATATATACACGAGTAAACTCACAAACCTATAAGCAGAAAAAAAGCCTAATCAGAATGCAAAAATAAACAGTACTGATTTTCTTGGTTGAGATATTGATACATGATCAAGAATACAATAATTTGGAAAAAACTAAGCAGGAATGGAATAAGCCTATGCAATGTTAAGTTATTACTCATCAACGCAACTGGTGATTTGTATTGAGAAGAACAATTATACAACACTACGCTAATAACGAGCACGATCAAGATTAAAATAATAAAATTACAGGACTCGAGAAGTTGCTCATTAGTAAGGTAGAAAGGGGACTTCTGAAAAATCGAATTAATTACCAGACTGAAGAGGAAAGTTGTTCAAAATTAATACCGGGAAGAGAAGGGAAAGGAGGGGGAGGAGGAGGGAGGGTAGCTTGATTTATTGGTAGCCCTGATTAAGGACGGGGGTGAAGTTAAAAATTCCTAAGCTAACCGCCATCAATCATGTTTGCACCCCTGCTCCACAAATACATCATCGAAGCCCTGCCCGAAACACTTGTAACTGCAGTTGATGTTCGAACTCTGTCCGTCAGTCTATCAACTTATCGACACCAACAGCCAACAACAATAAATTACAACTTTTTTTTCTGCACAAAAAAAAAATTAAGTAGTTGTTTATCGTAGCGGTCACCTAACGGATTGCTTATTTTTTCAACCACTAGGTACTCCCCTCAAAGCGAGCGTTTGCGGGACGAGCAACGAGTATCTTTTACGTTGGTGCAGTGATATATAGAATGCCTATTAGAGCAAGGATGTGCCAAAAATTAATAGTACTGATCTTGGAAGTATTTAATGCATTTCTTTAAATACCAGGTATGTATATATATATGTATATATATATATATATATATATATATATATATATATATATATATATATTGACTTTTATTGTAACTCATATTGCTTATTATTTTCATTTTTTCTTTTTTATATGACCTAATTTAATCATGTTGATAAAATTTATAATGTAACTTTATTAAGTAATGTGAAAATTTAACGTGTATTACGTGGAGTGTGCCTAATTTAATAGGCATGGAACATGTAAAATAGTAATCGACAAAATCACCTTCCTTTATATATATTTATATGTTTAGTAACGTTTCGGTCCTCCTTATCTATTTTTTGGCCATTCTCATACTAGTATATTATGTCAACCATGTCATATGTTCCATAAAATCACCCTACCACTGAACGTGATACCTGTCATTAATTTTAAACATGCTGAATTTTCTTATCTTCTATTATCTTAATATTAGGTGACATTCGCATATCCAAGATTTGTCTGACAAACAAAACAACCCTTAAAAAATAATTTAACGATTCAACAAAAAAAAAATAATTATCTAAACTCATAAACAATTTTTAATGCAAAATTAAAATTTGGACAAAATTTTTATAATAAAAACAAGTAATCATACTTCTGTTTTACCTTTACTGTTCTATCCTTCACAAAATGCACAATTGCTCCTAATCTTTTCTCAACCATTATAAAAATACTGTATTGGCTCATCACACAGAAAATGACCGCAAGTTTGGTTTTTGAAGTCGTTGAAATTCTTTACAAAGAAAAAAATATTCGTTTGTTGAACTGCAGAGCTTCTAAAACGCATAGATCTTCAAAATACTGCGCATCGAAATATTGATCCGATTACAATACCTTCCTCCTTTTGAAAATTGATAACTTGTAAGAAAAGTAAAAAGAAAAAGAAATGTGTCATTCGGCATCAATGCGTAATGATATGTAAATAAATTAGGATAGGAGAGAAATTTAAAACAACGAAATGGATACAATAAAAAAAAAAAAAACTACAATCGCCTCCAACATAAGCAGATAACCTTCTGTTAGGAAGTAATACCTTTGCCCTCTTCCATATATCGGTAAAATGCCTGTTTTTGTCTGAATTTAAAACATAAACGTTTATCAAGAGAGATAATAATGTATAATGCAAAATATTGTGGTCCTATTTTTATTAATTTAATGGGAACCAGCCGTTTTATTGTAATCGATAATGCTTATTAGTTATTTAGGATTTAATTATATTACAGCTTTCTTAGTCAACTGAAATGTTAACAGTACTTAAGGAAAACAACCTCTAGTGTTAACGATAGAACACAGTTCAAAACAATCTTCGGATCAAAAAAACATTCGAAAATATAGGAAAACTGCAAAACTACGACATTTTTGGAAGTAGGTTAAATATATTCAAACTGCCACTAAAAATGCCGGATTCAATAAATTTAAGAAAAAGTTCCCGATAAATCACTATAAAAATAGGACCAAAATCAAAGGTCCGAACCATACATCACGTTAAAAGGTTAGGAGGAGAGGCTTAAGGCATTGGAACCAAGGGCGGAACCCCAGGAGCAACGTGCGGAACCGGAGGGAAGGAGTAAGAGAAAACTGATATATCCGGAGGGCAATAAATAATGATAGAAGGTGGGTCCCGAATCCACTAATTCATTTCGCTAGAGCGGCCCGCGATACTTCCATTAGTGCCCGCCGCTGATCGCTTTTTATCCCCTAGACCTTTTACGGCCTACTCCGATCAATCCTACCTAACCCTCCCTACGACCAATATAAATTTATCCTTCCCACAGGTAGAGGGGCAGAAATAAAAGAAATATCAAAAAGATAATAGAAAAGTAGAAAATACAGCTGTTCAATAAGTCAGAGCATTAAATATTATGAGAATCCTAACTATGCCAATGTGCGGTCGGTAAGTTCCATCTCTTTTCACCTTCAATACCAACTTTTTTCAAAAGGGTATCGATGATACCGCTGGATGTTTATAAAGATCTTTTAAAAAACAACACATTAATATTTTTTAATATTAGAATGGAAATTAAAAAGCTAATGGATGTCAAATTCAAACGAAAATTACAATATAAAAATTATGTAATACATCAAAATAATCAATCTATTTTATTAAGCTGGTATATTTCTGTTACTGCGTAAAAAATAAAATAAATAATAGTCAAAATTGAAACTATACTTCTTTAAGTACATTATTATTATGTTTACGAAATTAAAGTAAAAAAAAAAAAATGATTCAGCAAAAATAGTTGAGAAAGAGAAAAAAAAAAAAAAAAAAGGATTGGGGCGAACATATATAGTGACAAAACGAAATCTTTAGTAAATAAAACCTGACCCTAAGAAACCACAGCGGTTATGGTTTGTATTGCGTTTAATAAATAAAAAATGATCAGAAATATTATCTCCTCACGAAGATATAACAAAAGATAAAATAAAGTTTTAATTTTTGTTGCATGAGTATTAGCATTCCATTTGTTATTTTGGCTCAATTAATAAATTAAAGTAAGATTATCCGATGTGTAAAAATCAAAATAGATTGTTTTTCAAGTTATTTTGGGATAATTTTGTCACTGTTCGAATTTCACAGATGGATTAAAATACCTTTGTCTTACATTTGACAGAAGAATGTCATTCCATACACATCAAGAACAAAAGAAAAATGCTAAACATAAGACTAAGACTATTATACTCACTTCTTTCAATAGATGGAAACTGGGAACAAGGCGGCACAGATTGTGTGGAAAGCCGTTTCGTCCTTCATCCCACATGGTCTACATGTCGGTGACTGAGTTAGTCCCATGTTGAGATGAAAAAGACGCACTTAGTAAATTTCTAATTTGCCAGTCAAAAACTGTTATGGCAATAACCAAAGCTCCATGGTGCGTTAGAAACATTACTTAACATGAACCCACACCAAAAGATTTCAGGATAGCTTACACGGGCATGGTAACTCATCGACTAACCATCGAGGGATGGTCCAAACCAACAAACCCACAAAAGGCTGAAAAGGAGCTGAAAGCGGGATCTGTAAAATCAAGACAGGAAGAGGTGCCGCTGGGTCTAATTCTCTCTCAAGCCACAGTACCTAATTATTTGAATACCAGAAAATTCAATGGTAATCTACACTTATGACAGGTAGGAATTAAGAAATAAAGCTCTATTGATGTAAATTTAAAAAACAACACTATTTTAAAGGCTTCAGAAAATTTAATTTTCAACAAGCAAATAAATAACTTGTTGAACACAAATCAATACTCTCTGTATAAATGTTCAAAGAATTTATTCAACAAAAAGTAAGGAAATATTGCCATACTTTAAATTAAATCAATATCAAGTATATTTATCAGAATCAAGTGAATTAATTTCCAAAAAAGCAGAACCTGTTTAATAAATTATTCTCAGCCAAACACCTCGGAAGTAAATTTAATGATCTAAATTTTTTTTAAATTTCCTTAATTTATTTTAACAAGTAAAAATTACATCCACAACATTTAAAAAAAATTAATACGCGGAACAAACCTACTAATTAGTTTCATAAACAAAAAAATAGATTAATCAATAAGGATTCCAAAAATACTGAAAGGAAATATATTTGACATTAACAAAACTAGATAAGGAAGAATAGATTTTTTTCTTGAAAATATTAACAGAATAAACAACCGAAATGCAAAAAAAGAAAATTTGAATTACAAAAATTAATGATCAATCAACTTCTCTTGTGCTCCGCAAATTGAACCAAAATTCGTTAAAAATAGGACAGTAGAGAAAAAGTTAAAAATACTTCATTCATATTTGTAAACATGTATGTTGCATTATGTAATATCGTAAACGTTAATTGAACGATAATTTAAAAAAACTAAATAAATGGTATTAAAATAACTCAAAAACTTTATGATTCGTTGCGGAGTGAAGTAGACAAATACAAATCAATCGATTTAATTTTATTATCAACATTTTTTTATTAATTAAATGGTCTTCGTGATCAATAAAGTAATGATTTACTATCATTTTATTATAGAATATATTCAACCGTTTATAAATGCTTATTGTAATTATGTTTTATAAATAATAAATGGTATAAAAAACATCAAAAAGATTATAGTGATTCATCGAAGTAGAAAAAAATCAACAAAATGAATTTTATTTTTAACTGTTTTTTCTGCTGTAAATTATATTCATGATCATTATTATCCATCTTAACATGAGCATTGATTGGTTTTTACCATGAGCTTATGCTTTTCAAAATAATTTTTATTACAAAAAATGATACAAAAACATAAATATATTATAGAAAAAGGAGCACAAAAATAATTATAAGCAGTTGTTTATAAACTAGTTTTTGAATGACAGAGTCGTCAAGTTCTCATAAATAGGCCAAATACAATGAACGAAAATTAATAATTGCATTAAGAATGAAATTATTTAGCAATTAGTAACTAATCAGTTCTAATTTATCATTCATTTCCTATGATGTACAACAATATATAATTGGCATAAATTAATTTAAAACTTTAAGGTTAATTTTAATTTTTTTTTCCATAGAGAGTAGTGTTGTAAATTTTTGAGAAAAATATAAATCTGGAATGATATTGGCCTTGTTGTTAAAAATTGTAAATTAATTAATAACAATTATTTGAGGCAATAGGTCACGATTTAGAAAAAAAATTGAACTTATTAGCAATATAATTATTTTTGTTCCCCGAGACCACAACACACTTACTATGTATATATTTCAAACTATCTGAGACAAAAATTTCAAAAACTTTCCAAAAAGATTATTTATTTTTTGAATAGGTCTGCTGCCCTAAAGAAAAGAACTTCTTAAATCTCTGCTTTCGTGAGAAAGATTTAAAAATAGTAGCACCATTTTGCCACACCTCGTTGCAAGGAGCTTTTCCACGGAGTTGGGAATTTTGTAAAGACACTGGCAGACCGTGCAGATTCGCAGTACAAACAAACAAAGACTTTCCAAACTTAAAATAATAATTAGGGATTGATCCTTCTATAACATCATGCGGACGTCAACTGATTAAAATAATAAAAAGATCCTACTACTTAAATTCGAATTATATACGTTTAAATACAATTAAAATGAATCTCGTAAATCTACTGAGCAATATGAGTCGTTAGTTCATTGTCTGAGTGTCATGAAATAAAATTAAAGAAAAAAGAATATAATTATTAATAGTGAATTATAAATTTTATCATTCTAATATTAAGGGGATGGAAAAGCCGAGGGGTACAGGTGATAATTTTGTGAAAACATAAAAGTTAAAACTTTTTTATGTAACCTAATACGTTTAAGTTTGTATCACACTTATTTTACGGCTCTACTGTATATCGCCTGAATACTGAGAAATACTGATTTCGGAAAGCTTAACTACCCATAATCGCACTTGATTCTTTGAAAAAAAAAATCACCTATACACCTTAGCCTCTCAATCTTACATGTAACACATATAACATTACAATATTTGACACATGTAATCATCTAAAATAAGAAAATCTATAAAAAGTAAGCACGATAAATGACAAAATTACAGGTTAGGGATAGATCACAGCTCTTGATTCCTGTAAATCGATTCCAGTCTATTGGGAACTTTACATAATAACAAACTTACGGATAAAATACATGATATTTTTATTTTTCTTAAATTCACTACTTTAGGCTTGTTGGTAAATTTCTTTGGGATTGTTTGAAAGAAGCGTAGGCTAAGGGAAATACATCTCATTCTACAAGAAAAATATCTGTGTAAGTTGGGATGGGATGCACCAACGATTGGTAGGGATGAGGAAAGAAATTCTTTCAATTCCTGCCCAAGGAGGATCGTTACAGACAGGAAATGAACGGGATGTGTAATACCGAAGGAGAGGGAAGTGGGCGGAAGTCCGTTCCTCTATCGGCTTCATTCTAGGGTCTCCATGCAGTGCAGCCAACTCAAGTGACGTGAAGACCAGTGATATCAAATAGATTAGACCAAGTAACTGTTAATTTAGGGACCAATTAAAATGTCCTGTAACGAAATTATTAAATTATTATTGCAATACAAAAAAAAAAAAATTCTGGTCTCTCATGGTAACCTCGTAACCGGAATTCTCGGCCATATTAAAAAAAAATAATTGTATATATATATATATATATATATATATATATATATATATATATATATATATATATATAAAGTAATTAATTAATTATTTCAATAATTTTTCAATTTAATTGAATTGAACTCAAAATATCTGTGGCCTGCAAATTGGCAAACATCAACAGAATAAGATTAAAATCAATTTTCGACCGTGTTAAGCAACAGAGCTATCCAGTTTAGAGATTTATATCATTTAAATTGTAAAAAGAAAAAAATAGTAAAAAAAGTTAGTAAAAAACCGTTGCAAGGTAATCGCGTGAAGCCGTAGTAATTAACCCTCAAACCGAAAGCCTAGAATCAGATTGACCACAGATGAAGGACATACCTTTATTGAAGATTTGAGTTCAGAAAAAAAGAATAGGTCAAGATTAGAGAATGACTATACGAGTTAGTTATTTGTCAAAAAAAAAAAAATAAGGAATAATTGAAGTTATAAATCGAACAGGTAATGACATAAATTTAGATTCGAGAATTGATTGTAAAACTATTTGAGCAGATCAACATTTAAAATCGATATATTCACGGATTCCTTTTAAGAGAGCTTCGGATCACCATAATGAAGCTAACAAATACAGGCACAATGAGAGGTCCTTCCTACAGAATTGCCACAAGGAAACAAAAATGAATAAGGTGTGTCCAGTTTGTCTATTTTTGTGTTTAATTATTATTTATATTTTTCCAGTTTGTAATTTTTTATTAAATGAACTACAATCATAACATTAACGTACGTTACATAATATATTTATGAGTTTCATTCTCTCAAAGGCTACTAAAAAAGCAGACAAATTAAAATTAATTATTGTCGAGTCAGACTGACCCAACCTTAATTACCGTCTGTGTTTCACACTCAAGGGTTAAGAACGTTACCGCTCAAGTTTGGAAATGAAAATCACCTTAAAATATTAGAAAATTAAATAATTCATACGATTAATCGAAAAAAAAATATCAAAACCAAATTTCAAAAACTTTATAAGGCAAAGGTGATTATGGTCTCACATGATAAACTTGTAACCTGAATTTTTGGCCCTAAAAAAAAATAATAATTTCAATCAAAAACTCTTATTTATATGATATCTCTGGCCCACGTAGAGATAACACCGCGAATATGGAACATGGCTGATATGGAAGATCTAAAGGAAGAATGGCGCAATATTAAAGTAATTAGCGATTACAAAGGTATACACAGGCGTAGATGAGAGAACTGATATTTTAATCTTGGATTAGGAAGTGGAAATTAATATCGTAACTTAATCTTGAAAATAACCTGAAGAGTATTCTAAAAATAAAAGGTTAAATTGCAAATGAGACTACATAGCAAGCAAGGAGTATGAAATGGTAGCAAATGGTTAATGGGCTTAAAAAAGTTTTGGCTATTTTTTAAAACCAATAATGAATTCCAGTTCACATTCCTAATCCGTCAAAAACTAAAAGCTTAAGGACAACAGAAAAAAAGTGAAAATCATGTTAATATGAACTTTAATAAAAATTGTATGCGTACGATAAAAAAAGTGAAAAAAAATAAGTACATATAACATTAATGTTCATTAACAAAATTGATAATATTCAAAAGTTTATAATGAATTGAACCAACAAACTTTATATTTTCATGAAATAGTAAAACCTCATTTATTCAGGCTAACTTAAATTAAAGGCCATCCGGATGATCTGGGAAGTATGGTTAATGAGTGAAACAAAAAACTTAAATAAGAAGACATACCGTTTATTACGATAAAAACTATTTACAGCTGGTGCGTCAAAAGCCGTCAACGTCCTGTGACACCAACCTAAGTAGGTAACCTTTCTTAAGATTTAAAATTATAACAAAAATAATTTAATAACCATAATTTATTGTACAACCTATGCAGGAACTGTACATTGAATAGAACTAAAAAACTTTTGCCAGTTCGTAAAATCCATTTGGCGTATTTGTGCAGTTACGTTCTAGCGATCATAATTGACAATTATCTAACGTGAACATAATATATAAAAACAATTTTTTTATAAGATGCTAAAATTGTGCAGTCAGAAAGAGTATCGTATTATTGAAATTACCAGAATCAGTTGATGTAGAATATATGTTGTATGAAAATTTAAAAAAACGTATGCTTAAGACCTTTTGAATATGCATAACAGTACAGTTTTTATGGCATTTAGAAAAACCTCTTATTTGGTAAACTGAAACAATAGAAGTGTTAATTTAAAAAAATTAGGAAGCTTATTGAAATAAAATATGGAGAAAGTAAACAGAACAGTTTAAAGCCTTTGAGTGGAAATTGAACGTATTTTGATAAACAAATAAATATACAGATATATTATAGTGTGTTCCATGCAAAAATTGACTGTTACTGTTCAAGGCTTACAATGAACATGAGTCGGCAAATGAAGTCTACCGATTTTCGGATTGAAAAACCAAACAATTACGTTTTCCTACTCTGACATTTTTTGGCAATTGATGCAGAAACAACTCATTGAGTCAAAAAAACTGATTCGAAATAACACGTCATGGATATTCATATTTGGCGTCGAATGAGGCAAACAGATAGATGAAACATACGATCCTTAGTGAATTGTTGGAGTTGAAATGATTTTCAAAATGACCAGCTAACGTCGAATTTTCAATAAAGAAAAATATTATAAAATCCAACATATGGAGAACGAAATTTGTTTAGAAATGTAAAACGCAAAATACAAAAGCATTGATTGATGTTGGTGGATAACAAATTTTCAGCTCACAAAAGTGGCTGCGCTATCTTTGTTACCTCGTGGACATCACGACGCAACGAAACGATTTTGTGGTGAAAAAAAAAGATTTCATTGATTTTAAGAAATAATTCATAATTGCTATTGCATTTAAAAAAATCAGTAGGTGCCAACAGTGTTATACATTTTTCGTTGTTTTTGAAAAGTTTGTTCAAGAACTAAAAATGTTCTAAAAATGTATTCGAATATCCCTCCGCTAGCAGTAATCTAAGCAACACTTTGTGTTGTACACTTGCATTGAATTTATCGTTTTGAAGGGATCAGTAAACATCAGGTTTTTAAATTACCACAAAATTTTATTTTCATTTACTGCCTCGTGTCGCTTCAGGGTTTTTTTATTTCAACAATATCCAATCAATGAAAATCAAGCCAACTCATGTCAATTATGCTGCTACTGGTCCTATTCAAAGTCAAATAGGATCCTCCAACGTGAGTTTTATTCTGTTTTCGATGCAATGAGCTGTCTCTCCACCTATCACCAAAAAATAAGTAATTTTTTCACGTTTATTGGCCCGAAAACTGTTCAAAACTTCATCTGCTGACCTATGATCAGCGTTTTATTTGCTTTGAAAAAATCTCTATTCTTTTATACACAAACAGTATGTGTTTATATGTACTGAAATTATTTTATTACCTTCCTATAGAAATAAACCAAGGTTTACAAACGTTAAAGAAAAACTGTGATATGCTATCAGGGCACACGTAGTAACACAGTTTGAATCAAAATTTTGATTAAAATGTGTTTTTAGTTTGTTTTTCTGATTTATTTACAAACGTGGTGTGTAGAAATATGAGTTCTTAAGATTAAAATAATACAGGAACTATCCACAAACAAAACTTCTATTTGAAGTAAACGTCTCAACCAAATCCGGCTTAATCCACTCTGTTCACAAAACGTATTGATTTTCTATTTCACAAGTCCTCAACGCAAAACCCTATTGACTAAAAGACTCAGGATTTAACCAAGTATAAATATGGATTTATACTCATTGGATTACCTAGGTCATATGTTTTTTGAGTCTTCTGTAACCTTATTAAAAATGGATTGAGCCAGTTTTGATACTAATAGCGTCATAAATAGTTATTAACTTCAATTTATAATAGATGTAAATCATCAGCACCAATGGCCCTTGAGTGTAGAAGATTGAACTATTGTCTAATTAAAAAAAAGTGAAAATAAATACATAAGATAGATAGATAGATAAATGAAATTTATTCTGGGACTATGTCCCTTAAGAATAACATGAAGGAATAAATAAAACAATAACATTATCTGGCCATAAGACTATAGAATACAGACCAATTAATTTTTACAATATCTTCAGTAAAATAAATAAGCAAATAAATAAGTTTTTTTATCGAAAAATATAATTAATTTGAGCAAAACAAAAAAAAAGAGAAAAAAAAAAACAAGAAAAAAGTAGTAGAAAAAAATAAAATGAAAAATACAAAAATAATGAATTGATTAGCAAAGTATGTACATTAAAAAACTATTATTTACTTCTGATCCAGATGTTAATCCTAAACTGAAATTTAGCAATTAGAGAGCATCATTTTGGAGAGAAAGAAGGTGTTGGAAAAGGAGGGATTTGAATGAGGATAGAGAAGAAGCATGCCGGATATTAGAAGGAAAGGAATTCCAAAGGGTAATACATATATACCAAGCACATCAGTATACTAATATATTTCGAATTTTATTTAAGATTATATGTTACTCAGCCAATAAAAATAAATAAATAGTAATCATTCACAACCACTATTAAAATACAATATTAATGGCACAATATTTTCGATAGTGAAGAAATTTTGATGGACGAAAGTTTATTTATTTTATCTTATTTATTTACCGTATTAAAAATTTAGTTTAAAAATTAAATAAGATTTAAAAAAAAGGTAGTAATTTATGCAGAGACACATTGCCAGGCTCAGATTTGGTTAGTTCATTGCTGATGGCATGATTAACGCTCAACAACATTGAAAATGAGAAATGAGGTGGAAATACTGAAGGGGATAGAAAAACATAATGTATCTAACTCAAATCAAAAGGAAATAAAGAAGTTGGAGTGCCTACCTTGAACTGATAGTAAATACATCGCTCCTCGATTACAATTTGGTTTCAAGAGGTTATAATTGTTAGTTTGTAATAGTTTTTGGCTTATATAAAGATTAATAGCTTTATTTTAATACTGTGAAGTTTCTTTAAATTCTATGCGGCCGTTTTTCCAAAAATAGTGAGTATTTTTATAACAAGAGTTGGCAGTTGCTAGGAGTGTGCGGTGAGTGGTGGGGAGGGCATAAGGTGAAAAGTAAGCATACATTGTTTTGTTGTTATGGAATGTTTATTATAGATGTTCAAAATAGGCTTTTACATATTGCAATGAGTTTATTGAAGATAGTTATTTTATAACATAATTATAATTTGTAAAAGATAATAAATCGAAATTCTTAACAATCAATCCATCGATTGTGCAGAATATATTTATTGTAATGCCTAAATCAATAGGAGGTTTTCTAACAGTAAAGCCTGAGACACCGAATAAGTCAAAGACAGAAAAAATCAAGAGGTCACGTTCATCACCAGAATATTCGGAGGATACCGTTAAAGTTAAAAAAACAAGTTTTGTCAGGAGTATTGTACAAGAGATGGGAGGTGAGCTGGGAGTTGGTAAAATGGCAATGAAAGATCTATTAGCTCAGTTTAGTGCATTGATAGATTCGAAAGAGTTAGCAAGAAAAGAAGATATCTCTGAACTACAATTACAATTTGAAGATTTGCAGACTGAGAATAAGAATCTAAATGTTGCGCTGGAAGATTTAAGAACTAAGAATGAAGTACAAGAAAATCGAATAGAATATCGGCAAAACTACACCAAGAGGAATAATTCATTATTTTTTTGGTCTTGACTCTTTGAATGGATCAGATCAAGACATCATAATAAAATTCTGTGGCGATGTCTTGGGAGTTGAAATGTCACTTAGTGATATTGTTAGTATTGGGTTGCCTATTAAATTGAAGAAACTAATTAAGGTAATTTTAGCTAATAATTACCTTACTGGAATGATTCTGAGAAATACCAAAAAACTTAACGGCACTGGCTTTTATACTAATAAAGATTTTTCGTACGCAGTTAGACTGCGGAGGAGAATGCTTTTCCAATTTCGTAAGGAAATGTACCAAAAAGATAAAAATAAAAAGGATTTTATCAGAAATGATACTCTGTTTATGGATGAAAAAGCTTATTATTGGGACACTAAGGAAAAGTGTGTGAAAGAAAGAGAGTCAAGAAATTAAAGATTGAAAACACAGTCTGAAAGAGAAGACTATTCAAGTTCTAACCCAGATGCTTCACTACCCACGGACGTAAATGAGAATAAATAGCAGCTAACGACAGTCTGTCAAACTAAATAAAAAAACAGTTACTCTAATATAAGTTTCAAAAAATTGAATATTTTAAGTCACAACATTTGTGGCCTTAAAAATAAAATTAAAGACAAGTTTTTCCATGATTTTTTAAATAACTATGATATATTTTGTTTATTAGAAACCTTTATTGAAGAAAATCATGAGTTGGTTTACTCAAATTATTTCCAATTATAAACTATTATGGGTTTCAGCCACTAGAATGGCAAAATTTGGAAGGGCGATAGTTGGTATATTGATTTGTTGTCGAACCGAATTAATAACTAAAGGTATTTGTAAATTTATAACTATAAATAATGTTATTTATGTAACATGAGGTAAGCTCAAATTACTGTTTGCATGTATTGCCAATTTATGTAGGGCCAAATAAATGGAAAGAAAATTTTTGCTTACTTGATACTCTTGTAAATAATAATAATTTACAGTTTCAATTGTTGGGAGATTGGAATGGTAGACTGGGTGATTGTCAGGCTATTGAGGAAGATACATTGTATCTGAGTTGTTTTTCAGAATGTAGAGGTTCAAAAGATAATATAGTAAATTCGGAAAGAAAATTAATTTTGGATTTTTGTGATGATCATGGGTTCTTGATTTTAAATGGGAGATCTCCGAGCGACATGCTAGGAATTTACATATCTGGACCCTACGGATAGCTCAGTAATAGACTTTGCTTTAATATCTGTTAGTAGTATCAAGTTAGTAAAAGATTTTTCTGTTAGAAATGTAATTTGATCAGTTGACATCCGCATGATGGTATAGAAGGATCAATCTAATTAGGGATTGATAAATTATTAGATTTATAATAGAAACAAATTTATAGAAGTAGCAAATAATTTATCAATCCCTAAGTGATTTGATCAGATCATATGGCAATTGATCTCATTATACAACTAGAACTAGAAGAAAGAAGAGAAGACGGAACTAATTTGGAACGCTTCTAAATGCATCGATTATAAGAATAATCTGGAAAAGAGAATTGAAACTTGTGAAAATATATATATATAGATTTGGAGGTACTGAAAGAGATAATAAGAGATAGTGCTAAGTGTAGGCAGAGTTATGGCAAACCATTCGAATCGTTTCAACCTTGGTTTGATCGTCATTGTTTTAAAAATAGAACCAGAGTATTTAAGTTATTAAATCTTTTCAGGAAAACTGGAGCAAAGATTGTACAGGAGAAATAAATAACGGAGGTGAAAAAATATTTTGACCTGTGTAAATATTTTGACAGAAGCGTAAGAGCTATTATCTGGATACGTCCAATGCAATTAAAAATTCTAAATATTCTGGTGAATTTTGGACTCTGGTGAATAAATTTAAAAAGAGGGGTTATAAATGCGGAGATAATATTGAAATGAATGTCTGGGTCAATCATTTTAGTGAACTTTTTAATCCGCCTCAAACTGTGTCTCATATCCATTATGCAGCTCTATTACAACAAGACATTAATTTTGACTGTCATTTCAATATCAATGAACTCCTTTGCACCTTAGATAAATTTAAAAATGGTAAAGCACCTGGTCTGGATGTTATTATATACGATTTCTACATACTAGAATTATATACACAATATAATACAAAAAATCCCATTGTTCACCCAATTGTAACATTTAAAAGCAATTACTATATTATAATATACGAAATGGTACATTGATAACTACTATATATTGGAGAATTTGGTTCATTTTAACACTAGCGAAAAAATAAATGTATATTCAAGAGGTGATTGAACATATGTGATTGGTTCAAAAATCGATATTTAATAGAGGCACTAGCTTTTAACCAAATATTTTCAGGAGCAAAGCAGTAGGTATGGGTCATTCACATGAGATTTGCCGCGCATCTTTTGACTTTAAGGTTGTTTTTGCATGCTCATTGTTTATTACAATTTTAGTGTATATCTTTGGTGAGTATACTTATAATTAGTAATTAATGATGGCCAAAATATTTAATTCTTAAGTAAGTTGTAGTTAAAATGGTTCGGAGGTCATGAAGAAATT
This sequence comes from Rhaphigaster nebulosa, assembly GCA_948150685.1. Taxonomy (NCBI): domain Eukaryota; kingdom Metazoa; phylum Arthropoda; class Insecta; order Hemiptera; family Pentatomidae; genus Rhaphigaster; species Rhaphigaster nebulosa. The sequence goes on along the minus strand of OX411308.1, from coordinate 51,016,146 downwards.
AGGTCTCCAGGGAATGGTAGAAACGAATGCTCAAGTGTGGTACCACAATTATTTAGGGAAATATTAGTTTTCTATTGTGGTAACCCTGTTCTCCTCTTACCGTTGGCAATGCGATACTTCAAACTGTAGCAGTTTTATCCTGGAATACGGAAACTTTGTGTCAAACTAAACCTACAACTGAAATAACGATAAAATACTTAAGCACTCGTTTTCACCATACCCTAGATACAAAAGTTCTAGATGGCTTCCTAACCACTTGAAAAGTTCAAAAATTTGAATAATATTAATTTTTTGAAAATAGCACACTACTTTTAATTTGAGCTAGAATTTTTTTTCATCATCGTATGACAATGTGAACAGTAGCATACTAGACAATTTTTAATTTAAAATTTGCTTTAAATGTAAATATTTTTACCAGTCACTATTTATTAATGATAGTAGCACTCATTAATATTATACACAAAAAATGTAACCAAGTCCATAATAATTAGAGGCATCCAAAAACCACCTCAAAGTCAAAAGACGAATTTGACAAGCATCAAGAGAATGGCTCCTATCCAACCTAACAATGGACTCATTTAAACTTACTCCGTTAAATTAAAGTTTATTAAACAAAAATATAACAATATCTTGATGAAATATGAATATGATTATGCTTATTAGCTTTTACTATGCAAAAATCATAATTTAAAAAATTAAAATGCCCGAAACGTAAAACACAATAGTAGTTAATAGTAATTATGAATTATAGACGTATGATTTTGTTTACTGATTTTCCAATTAATAAGAAGACGGTAATGCAGAACTTAAGTACTTTCTTTGGTAGGATAATAAGGTCTATCCTATATATAAATATTGTTTTATTGTGAAAAAAAACCAAATAAAAAATTGGAAGATAACTATAAATGGCTTTAAACCAAGCTAAATTGCTAAATAGGACAATTCTAACTTCCATACAACAAGGCCACAAAAGTACATACAGTGTATCAGTCTGGTTTAATATTTCCTATTACAAAACATTTTAGCATGGTTTAAATATATTCTTAAACAGTAATAAGATGATAGTAATGTTTAATATACAAACTAATTGAACTAATTCAATTACCGAAACCAATTCTGAGAGAATAAAAAAAAATTCAAAACAAGGCACATCATTCAAATTGTCAGTATTCAATTAAAACAGCTGTAAAAATTTACACGACTAAGAGTGAAAGGAACACCCTATAAAATTTGAAAAACAGAACCCACTCTGTTATTATTTCGGATAGATCACAAAATACAAGAAATAACAATTAAAAAAAAAAATATGCACACCAGTATAACACACATTTAAGATTGTCAAGTTAAAAAGAAAGAAAAAAGGACCATACGGAACTATAGAAGGGTTATCGTATCTTACTATTCTGTAGAGCTCCTAGCATATCTTAAAGCGAACACTTTGTAAAATTACGAGTTTTTCATTGAGCAATCAATTCTGAATAGGAAGCAAGCTTAATGATTTTATTTTTTTCTAATTATTTTTATCTAATAGGATTTTGCTTAAAAGAAATGGAAGAAAAATAAAATAAGAATTGCAAGGTTAGCAACGAAGATCAAAGGCGCGCATGTTTCGATTCACGAAAATAAACAGAGGACGATTGTAATAACTATCAAGGAATATAACTCCTTCCGGTATTTTGTAAAATATTCTTATTAATCCTAATAGACCGAGGAAATTATCGGAGACCACCAATGTGATTTAAGACGAAACCGTTTAACTATGAATTAGATATTTTTCTCACAGCAAATATTAGACAAACGATAAGAATACAACGCTATAGTTCATCGGCTTTATGAAGATTTCAAAAAGGTTTAAGATTCCATTACCGCCAGAGACTGTATAACATTTTGATTAGCAGAAAATTACCGAAGAAACAACTAAATCTAGTAGGGATGTACATGACCGAAACATTCCTGAAGTTAGAATCGGTAATTATGTACTGGAAAAGTTTGAGGTTCGCTCGAGTTTAAAAAAAGATTCCCTTGAATCTATCCTATTTAATTTAGCATTAGAGTATGCCATTAGGAAATGCGTACAGAAAAAAAGTTTAAATGTGGGTTGTAAAATATCAGTGCATGGGTTTTCAGATAACGTGATATTGTCAGGTGAAAACGCGGAAAATACAAAATTAAATAAAACGTTGATGAAAGCCCGCAAGGAAGGATGAAGAATTTGTGGTTAGCAACAGAAACGGTTTCGATACAGATATAGGAGGGAATAGGACTGAACACGTTGAGAAATTCAAGTAATGGGGTCTAATATAAGTAGAGAAAATGAAGCCGCGGCTTAAGGCAAGAAATGCTTGTTATTTTTCTTTACCAACATTACTTAGGTCGCGCGTTTTGTCCAGGTGTGAAACGAGGCCGCAAACTTTGAAGGAAGATCAACGCCTTAAGGTCTTCGAATAACGCATAACGCTTGTTCCAAAAAAGAATATGTCCATTGGGAAATTAAGGAGGTTACACAACGTGGATTGCTGAGCATTCATCTTGTTAATACATTATTAAAACAATTCAGTAACGATCGAATCTCCAAACATTTAATAAACGCTGAGCCGACTGGTAAACGTCCAAGGTGGAGACCGAAACGTAAATGGGAGGATTGCGTTAAAGATGATGTTACGGATTTAGACTTGGATTGTAGTCGGAGGTTAGTAGAGAGCGATTGGTGGAATTGGCATCTAAACATCGGGATCGCTAAGCATTTTATTATTATAATTATATATACTAAAAGAAATACTTATCGCGCTTGAAATAAATCAATTTTACACCCATAAAGAAAAACAAGAGCACTCGAATCTGTTATTACTTATCAATAATAACCTACTGATTGTTCTGGACTGAATATTGTCTTTCCGTTGAAGAGTGAATTCTAAATATTCTGTAGAAACATTTTTGTCAATGTCTCAATAAGGTTAAGAAGTCCATTCGTTCCACAAGATTTATTACAAAATTCAATGTAAAACATCGTATCAATCTGAAACCTGATACATTCAAGAAAGTATGATTATTTTAATTACAATAAAAGCATCAAAATGATTCATTACTACTATGTTTCGTAAAAACAAAAGGATGTCCTCTCATTATAATTATATTTTAATGCGTCATTAACAACAAACTTAGTATTGCATCTACACTTCCAGAGTAATTTGTAGTAGAATCAGCTTCACGAATATTAATCTTATGAAATACAACGCTATGTGTGCGGAGTTATACAAACAATTATCCGGGGACAAAAGAGACCAGATTATAGATATCCATTCCTTAAACTATTCTCTATGCTACAATTCCTATTTCAACAACTTCTTCCCGTGTAAAGGAATTGACTAGGAAAACCCAATTTTAATAGTTTCTTACTTCATACCCGTTGAAGCGAATTGATAACGAAATCATATATCAAATCAGATTGCGTGGGATAAACGACCGAAGTACCAAGCTAAGACCGACCTTACAGGCACTGTTGGCCAGGCATTTCGGCAGCGAGTGTTGATTTCGGCTTTAAACCTTCTCGTTCGCTTAGCAGTATAATACATTTTATACAATCATAAAATAAGATATTCGGAAATTATAGTGTATTTGGATAACTTAAATAGAAGAGAAATAAAAAGAATTTGTACTGTCATCTGAAATAGAACCAATACTACCAAATTTTTTTCCTTAATACGACGACAAACTACCGCCTCAAGACAACGCTTAAGTACCCTCATGTTGCCATTACTTTTTCAGGAGGCTAGGCCACTGCCCAAGAACAGGAGGATAATTACTGAGATAAATCCGACCCATAGCCAGGGCAACGAGTGAGCCAACAAAAACATTCGAGGCCTCCTCTGTATAAATCACCGGAGTCTTCTACTTCTTCTGCCCGTGGTCTAATACCTGGTGTCAAAGCCACCGTCACCGGTTCTTCAAGTGTCGCCCTTCTCATCGAATCCAGCAAAAACTATGAGAGGGGTTCCTCTCATTTGGAAGAAACTTATCGACCATATCCAGTCTGTCGATTTAGAATTATTATTTGTGATAATGCATGTTTAGCGAACACCACGGAAAATTATATATATATATATATATATATATATATATATATATATATATATATATATAATATGTATGTATGTATGTATATATATGTATGTATATATATATATATATATATATATATATATATATATATATATACATACACAAACATACATGTTATATATCACGTGACGTGTGTGAAGGAGGCCAAGCATATAGGCATCTAAGAAATGGAATTCTAAAAGTCAAATACCTAACAGAAACTAAAAGAAAACAAACAGGAAAATCTAGAAATAGAGCAGGGATTGTTGTCCGGAAAAAATAACGATATTAGCCACCAGAGACGGTTTTGAAGTGGATTTATAATCACAACAAAGAATAACTTTTTCCCAAAACACTAAGAGCACTACGAGTTCTACTGTCTGTATCTGAGTACGTTGCTAAAGGTAAGAAAACTTTTCCCAAATAGAAAATTAAGAATAACCTGGGATCAAGTATGAATTAGGAGAAGTAAAGTGGTTTGGCATTCATTTCAATAGAAAATGGTAGTGCATAATCAATTAATATTGACGAACTGTGGGTGGAATTTGAAAAAAAAAAAAAGATAGCCCGACGCGTTCCATTCATTTAGTATTAGTATTATTATTTTGACCTTTAGCACCTAAGATTTTTCTAAGATAGAGTCAGTATGTAATTTTTTTCTTAACTTTAACTTGTATGAATAGGTTACTATTCATTTAACATTTAATATGTTTAGCTATGGACCTCAATGAATAATATAGAGAAAAAACGTTTATTAAAAACACAAAACTTATATGTTGTACTTAAATTAAAAAATATTAAGAAAAACATGAAATTAATTATTTTAAAATAGTCGAAAGTTCAAGCAGCTAGAAAATTTATAAATTAGTTACTCAAAAATGAATTATATATCGTCATAATAGACGTGACACATCTGAGGTAACGCATATAAACCAAAGCTTATTTTAAAGAAAGAAATATAAATTTTGATGAACAATGTGTCTATTTTCCTGATAATTAGAATTATTTTGTTATATAAATTTGTACGAAAATAACTAGGTAATTTGATTTAATAAAAACTATGGATTTATAAAGATGCTCTTGTTTATCTTCATTGCCAAACTGCATGACCCCCAAAAGGATCTTCTCTAACACCAACTCAATTCATATACAAACTTTCAACCCTCTAACTCAAGCTGGGGCGGTTGCGGAGGTGCACAACTCCTTAAAATCTGCGAAAAACTGGTTAACAGAACAAAATGTTGACTGCCGTTTATGGTATTGTTCTTCCTATAAAACATTTTTTTTTCCTTTGGCACTACAAACCTTGGAGATCTTTGGCCGCGCGGCGTGGTTACATAAATTTATTGCTTGCGGGAACCTGGAGGGGTTCACCCAACCTCACGTTGCTACGAACCATATATATATATATATATATATATATATATATATATATATATATATATATATATATATAAATAAAATCGTTGGTGCGTCTGTTGATAATAATGTAACAACTTGATCAAAAATTGTCATATCAATTAGGGATTGATAAATTATTTGCCAATTTTTCTTTTACTGAAAGCTAGTTTCGAATGTTATACACATTCATCTTCAGTTCTAAAAACATATAACATTCGAAACTAGTTTTCAATAAAAACAAAGTTATAGAAGTGGCAAATAATTTATCAATCCCTAATTAGATTGATCCTTCTATACCATCATGCGGATGACAACTGATAATGTCATATTCACACCAATATATTTGTGAATTAGAAACAATGTCTTATCCGGCAGGGTAGGTTGCTCTGTATACTGAAAGTTGCAAATTCTATATTTCGCACCTTTGTAAAATAAAGGTATAACTTAAAATTTAAAATATTTGGAAAAACGTTTAAAGTTTTTTTTCTAATCTTTTAATGCCTCATTATTAAAACACACTGAACATTTGTCTTACATAACGAATGTTCTTTGCATATTAATGAGAAGGTATTCAAAAGATTATACGTGGAAAAACTGTACATAACATGCAGGTTGCTTAAACAAATTATTTTTTAAAAAATCAGCAACTTTTTATTTTGGGTAAACATTTTCTTTTCACATACCCCAGCTAGAATAAGCTACAAATGGCTAAAATAGCTTAAAACCCATTCTCAAAAATAAGGATTGTATTCAGTAAACAATACAAACAACAGAATGGGGAGCATAATACCATTATTTAAAAAATATTTTGGAATAAATAAAAAACTTTAGATAGATAGAACCATTTCTTTTAAGACTGGACTCTTAAGTTTTTCAATTAAAATAAATAATCTCAATAATTTCTCTGTTGAAATTCAAATCATTTTTAATACCTCCATTCGATAAATATTACTGATTCTTAATGCAGAAGGATTAGGTAAAACTGAAAGAAAATATGGGGAAAACTTTCTCAATTAAAATTAAATAAACATACGAAAATTAATGAAAAGTAAATTACATAGCCATACCTAATGATAGACTTATAGTATGAGACAAAATACCATCAGATTTTGTAAGGAATGAAATATTCAAATTATATTAGCAGTATTTTTGTTATGTTTGACTCATAAAAAGGTACTAGTGACATTCCGGTCTGTGAGAGTAAACACTTTTGGCAGAACAAAAAATAATGACGAAATTAAATACATAATAGTAAGAAACAATAATGATAACTATGAACAATTTGTAATAAATATAAGATCCAGTGTTATATTTCATAAATATCATACAGATAAAATGAATTATGAAATCGCTAGACAGTGGTTTATAAAAAATTGTTTTATATTTTAAATTTAACATAAGTCTTTCTACATTAAAATTACAAATTTCAACAAATATTTCATTATCTCCTTTCAATGAACGGATAACGTTGATAAATCAACAGTAAGGGAATTTCGCATTAGCAACAATTTTCAATTACGCCCACATACGCTCATATAAAATGTTGAGAATTGGAAACTCAGAAAGTCAACAAAGAACGAGGAAATTTTCTTAACAGCCTTTAATTTTCAAAACTGCATTTCCAACTTACTTTGGCAGACCTTATTTACTTATTCATATTGTAAAAGTGTTACCTTAATCACTAAGAATAGGAGCGGTAGATTCTCTTGTCAGACGGTAGACAACCTTCAATCACACGAGTCAAGCACAGAAACTCCGAAAATACTACCTTTATACTACTTTTTATAATTTTAATTATAGAAAAAAAAATCAACCACAATAATAATAATAATAAGTAACATACGTTGGTAGGTAGCGGTTCGTCATCGTTTTCATACACGTGGATCCCAATTCACAGCACATCCTTTCTTAGATTTATTTTTATTAAATCAAGGCAATAAAAGAAGGATAACAAAAGAAGAGAAGAGGATTTCAAGGGGAGGGAAAAAAAGTTCATTAATTCTTGCTCCTTATTTCTGTTTAATTTTTTTTTTTTTTTGAGGGTATGAGGATTTGGGATAAATTTTTCAGTTACATAAATACTTACTGACTACTAGTCAAGTAATTTCTTAATTCACAAGTCTACTTATTCTTTCGAACTAATTTTCAACAAAATATCTAGTTTCCGAAATCTTAAAGGGGTTAATTATACTTTTAGTCATTCTATGAATGTAAACTTAGGAAAACGAGGTACATTTCCACGCAGATTAATAGAAACATCTACAAATTGCAATATTTAAATTTCAGTTCAGGCTTAAGTTATAAGCAATGCTGTAGTAGGGGTAATAGAATATAGTTCAATAGTAGAAAAGATCAAACAGCATATGCATACACGAAAATCAACCCTTCCAAGATTATTAAGCTAGAATGATATTTTTGAAAAGCTAAAGAAGTCGGCTTTCGCAGGGCCGTTGAGGGGTCATGTGATGTAGCAGCCAAGCTACCAGAACAACTTAAACAGCTTTTGTAAGTGATAGCTACACATTTGCAAGTCAAATCCTATTCAGGTGGGTTTATGGTTAGCCAGCTTTCCCTTCTATGCAGTTAAATTTTATTTTCAAACATACACTTGTTCTCTAGTAGAATATAATGGGAAAACGTGGTTGCAAATTTACTATATTGTAAATATCGGAAAATACTACAGAATTTGAATTTAAAAAAATCTCGTCATAATAGTAAAACAATGATTAAAAACAAAAAATTATTGAGGTGCCCTGTGACAAGATTTCCTACTTATTCCAATAACGCGTATTAAAGCATAGTTTTTTAACAATAACTTCTTCAAGTAGCCTGATAATAATACTTCAAGGCAGTCAAGTATAGTATGCTTTTGACATAAATAGGGTAGGTGTACAAAATATAAATAAAAACATAAACTATACATACGACAAAGCTCATGATTAAAAACAGAAAACATCATTAAAGCCACAGTGATAATTTCCCTATAAAAAATACTAATTAAAAGTAAAAAAAATTAATACGATAGCGCACTACGCCTTTAATCATTATGATAAAACTAATCGGCACCAGTTTTCAGCAAACAATTTAAATCACACGATTATTGAACATAAAAGGATAGCCAGTTTTTTTTTTCATTAAAAAAGAACAAAACAATTACAATTTATAGCTATATAATCTGCTTTCGGATGGCAAAATATTTTCAATCAATTTTTCGCCTCTTCATGATGGCAAATTGTAATAACATTTTAAGAGCATAAGATTATATGGATTTCGATTTTTTTTTAATTTGGTACTTTTGCTTTCAGATAAACTAGAAGAGAAAGAAAACACTTCATTTCTTTTTTAGGAAAAAGGGACTTGTAACATTTTGCCATCTTGATAAAATTGAATACAGAAATAAGAATACATAAAGCAGAAACACAAATCGCAAAAAAAAAAGTACTTTATTCTGCAGCAAATGTCCCATAAGAACAAATCTGAAGTAGCGTATAAATCGTTCAATCAGGAGAAACTACTAATATACTTGGAAATTACATAATAATAATAGATAACGGAAAAAATTAATGTTGATAAACACATATTAGACATTAAAACTAAAATAACTTCTAATAAATGAAATTATAAGCGTAAAAGACTAGTAAAAGTAAAAAAAAAATAAACTCTCAAAAACAAAAGTAAAACATTCAGAACAAACTGAATAATAATTAATAAAAATATATACCTATAAAAGGTTATAGAAAAATAATAACTACTTCTATATAACAGCAATCAGAAATCAACATAGAATAATATCTAAATCCAATAAATACAATCGTAAATAAGAAAGAAAAAGAACTATTTGTGATAGAATCACAAGTAAAAAAAAAATAAAAAAGCACCAACACCCATGAAGAATCTCAGGTTCAGTGAAGACCTTCTTGGTGAGGACCGTACCGACCAAGGTTTGTGAAAGGAGGTCATTAACCGATGATAAAGGGGAAAATATAAAAAATACGGCCATACTCATGTAGAGCATTTACACTTGATTTGGAGAACGCCGAAACAGCCTATTTCCAATTATGGACAGCAAATCACGAGATTTTCTCTCTCAACCGCTCATTGGAACTAAACACCAGTGAAGCCATGTATGTAAGAACACTACTTAATGAATTTATTATGAGTCACAAATCAAACCGGCTGAGGTTTCAATAAATGATTGTTTATTAATCGAGTATATTTAAATTGAAAGTATAATAATTACAATGATTTGAGGTAAAAAAATAAATAAATAAAAAGTAAACAACTGAATTCAGACCAACTGATCAGTATGGTAAAGTTGTAATTACATGTAGGTAGATGGGATGGGAGTTCCCTTTTATCTAAAGTCCGTTAGCCCAGGGTCATCCCTAAGCCCGGGTGAAAGTTTAATTCGAAAGCCGAAAACAGAGCAACTTTTCTCCATCATTACCTGGCCATCGGAAGTTCTCTACCAAGTGTTCTACGTCCTTCCTGAAAGGCCACTGTACAAACTTTTCCAACTAGATATCATCTCGTTAAATGTTTTCTTTCTAACCGAACATTTAAAAAGATAAATGAATAAATAAAAAGAAAATATCGCTTGGAATATATTGGATATGTGATCTTCCATAACAAAAGAAGAAATTAGGTTTCATACATCCATTCATAAGTAAAACTTCAGATTTCCAGCGTGAAGAGAAGTATTTGAATAAGAGGAAGAATCTAAAGTAAAATTTATTTGACCTTTTTCTTCCTTTTAAAAAAATCATTCATATTCATATACTGCATAAGAAAACCATCAATTATTTTCTTAAATTTGTCCAAATCACGTCAATTAAAATTAGCGTTTAATTTGAACCATACATAAAAGTTATTTTTTACTTTATTTTTACAAGTTATTTCTACAATTTGTAAGCTTAAACAATGAAATTTGCTTTAAAAGAGGCAATACATAAAACCTAAAGTTCAGTTTGTTTTGTGTATTAACATTTGTTTTCTTTAAACCGTCTTATTGTTTAAAGATGGAAAAACAACAATAAAATCTGCTTTAAAAATCAGAAAGAAACCTGAAGTTTTATGTAATGGTTTAGAAATTTAAAATTTCGATAAGTTGTTCATTCTTCATCTCCTTATCTTTAATGATTGTTCTTTGATTATTAAAGAAAAACACTTTTCTTTTAATAATAAAATAAATTAATAAGAAAAACATGCAAATTGAAAAATTAACAGAGACGCGAATAGAATTCCATTCGTACCCCGATGCTCATTTTTAACCTTTCAAAACTCTAAAGTTTTGACCAATGTTCAGGCCAAAAACATGAAAAAATACGTTTTTCAACTTTTTGGCAAGTAATGGAGAAACATGCATGAAAAACCGGATCGAAGCTAGCGTGAGAACTAGATTTGGCATCAAAAAGAAGAAATAGGGTAGCGTCGCAGTTAAAACCTTTTTACATTTCTAAACAAATTAGATTCCAAATCAGCCGGAATTTAGAATGTTATCTGAAAAACAACCTAAAACCAATAAGTTGATTTTGAATTCGGCATTCGCCAGTCATTGTGAAAATCGTATAACGCCGATAATTCCAAAAAATCGTGTATGAGCAGCTCAGTATTGGTCACATTCGACGTCAAATCTAATCGTCTATTACGTTAGTTTCGTTTAGTAGTAACTTTTATGTTCTATAAATTTTATGTTATAAATTTGCAATAAAACCCCCGAGGGTTGTCCTCTTTTTTTGGGACATCCTGTATACCGAAGGGTGAGTTACGATGCATCTTATATTAAGAAATTATTAAAAGTAGAAAGATAGAAGTAATAAAACAGCGGGAAAAAAATAAAATTAATCCAGAGAAATAAGCCAAAACTTACCAGAGATTAGGTAAATTAAAATTTAAGCTTTGATAACCCAATTTGAAATTATTTCGATCATTATTATAATTATATATAATTATTATTATTTCGATAAGAGCTAACCAATAAATACTTTGAAAATAGATCAGTATTAAATGTCTCATTTATCTTTGAAACAAAGAATAAAAAACACGCAGGGTATTATTTGAAAATCATAAATAATTCTCAGTACGAACACCGGAAATAATTTGTTGATTTATAATTGATGAAATACAAAAAAAAACAACGACGAAGATGGTTTGATAATGAAATTCGCATTTACTCCCGTTAGAAAAAACAAATTTATATAAATTATTAAATAACATTTATATGTACAAGCCGTAAGTAAAAAAAAAATAGGCATGAATGTCAATGCAAAAAACTATACTTCTCTGAAACATATTATGAGTGAGGACAATAAAAATATGTTTTATATATAAGACAACTTGTTATATTCTTAATCTAGGTTCCTGAAATACTAAAAGCGATAATTTAAGAATATTTTAAATATGATAAAAAAAACAAGCGTATTATTAGTACAAAATATTATATAAATGCAAGCAAAATAATAGGCACATTTCATAAAATGTCTATTACATTTCTGCAAGCACAGGAGAATATTATAAAAAAAAAAGCTGAGGAATTATTTTTTTTTTTAAATTCCATTCAAAAGCAGCATTTAAACTACTAATTAAAATTTTAGAGTTTGCCCTTAAACTACCGATGAAAATTTTAAAGTGTACCTTTAAAAGTTGCAAAAAGATATAATAAAAGACGTAGGTTCATATAAACCATGATTGATGTACAGTACCTTTTGGAACTGTCTTCCATAATTAGATAAACCAACATATTCCTTGGGGCTAAAGATAAATTTTATTTTCAACACAACTTTCGATAATACCAATATAAAATAATACAATAGTCAAATAGTTTAAATTAATACAATGTAAACTAGATCACAGACTACAATTAGAGGACCTACTTATGAATTATGGTTAATACAGTATACTAAATTATGACTAGTTAAATTGTAAAGTTTATAAATTCTTTCAAAAAATTTTAAATGTATGCAATGCAACAATACATCGAGTATAGAAGAAACATAGTAAGTGTTTTATAATATGATTTTTCATGGTACGAAAAAAAACTTCAACCCCTCTGAATACTTGAAAGCTTACAGGCCATAGAGACTTAATACAACTGGTCATTGATAAGTGATAACGCTGATAACGTAAAAATGATGCATTACAAATGATAAGAAATCTTTAGTTTGGCTATAGAGATGAAAAAACGTAGAAAAAAAAAAAGAAACTTGACAGATTTTGAAGACCAATATTTTAAGAAATTAAACTAATTTTCTCTTCATCCATGGATTATATCAAATGCATCAAAATTTTTAATATTTATAAATCAATATAAACAATTCGAATAACATTTCCCTTTCTTCGTTAACCTGAAAAGTAATTAAAAAATGGATTGACTTTTACTCATGTGACCTGAAAAAATTCTTTCATTAAGTTAAATTTTAATTAAATAAGAAATGATCGATGGAGTGAAGATATCAGGATTTTAGATCTTCAGGATGATCATTCTGAGTTTTAAATGAATTTAAATTTTTAAAAAGTTCTTATTACAAACCAAAGTTTTGGCCCTAACGTATGGACCATCATCAGGGCTGAAATAGATCAGAGATATTTAGATCATATCTTAAACATTTATCTGATCAAAACATCTCTAATATATTTTAGCACAGCCGAACGACCACATGTCTGTTCCGAAACGTGGGCTTGTAATAAAAACACAACTATATTATTCGGTATTTTTGTATAAGTACCTTTGTATATAATCAGATTCCGGATTTTTATACAATTGCATATTTATATTTTCCTTTTTTTTTTTTAAACAGTCTATAAAATATCTTTACCTATATGTGTATTCAAATACAATTAGCCAAATTTTATTTTGCATATTTGATGATAAATGCTTGTAATTGCATATTTTGATATTTTTAATTAAGTAAAAAAAAATTAGAAAATAAAACATTGAAATGCAATACTGAAGATAAAATTCCATATTACAAGCATAGGTTCATTTTCAATGAAACAATAACAACACAAAGACAACACTGCCCGCAATATTAGACTTCTTAGAATATGGATTTTTTTCATTCCCAGTATTCCATCTCCCCTTTGAATGTTCTGTCAATCATCCACTACTTTATTGATTTTTTTAAAAACATGAAATACATCTGTACAAAAGAAATATATCACTGAATAACGCCTAATATTAATTTTGTTGTTGAAATTATATATGCCCTGAGAGCAGAACATTTAAATTTTATTTTTTATTAAGGTTGTTTTTAGATATTACCACAAATAGTCGGATTGCATCATTAATCCCTCCAAAATTGAAACGCATTATAATTCAGAGGAAAAAAATAAGCGAAAGAACGCATATTGAATTAAAATTATGCTTTGAATGGAGTAGGACATTGATGTATTAGGACCTACAACGAAACAGAAATACACACACACACACACACACACATATATATATATATATATATATATATATATATATATATATATATATATATATATATATATATATATATATATATATATATATATTAAATTTATAATCGGTTTCACAGAAACAGATTTGGAAATGCATCTGCTAATTAATTTTAACGGAGAACATGTCGCTGACTAATACATTTGCGTTTTATTTATTTTTTCTCATGCTGTCAATTAGTTTTTAATACATTTTTTTAATTACTAATTATAAATTTCTATTAATTTCTTATTTTAGTTTTAGCACATTTATATAAAAACAAATAATTACAACTATGCAGTTACTGTTTTTTATTCGTTTTTATGTATTTTAAATATTTCCGTTTTATTTTTTAAATATTGTCAATCAGTTATCGTTTTTAAATACAATTATCGCTGTCTTTCTTCTGTTACTAATTGCAAGTTTTTACTATTTTGATATTTTAGTATTTAAGAAATGCTCCACAATTTTCTTATTTGTCATCTTATTTCTCAATCATATTCATATATTGCTTTATGAAAAAAATAGAACAAAACTACGATTTATTTTCGTTTAATTATCAATCCCTTTTCCAATTTCTTTCATAGTTCTGAATCTTTTGAGGGAACATTAGTAGCTAAATCTGAATATTTTATACATCACATGATATATTTTTAGATTGTTGGAGATTGTTGCTGCATATTTTAGGTTTTTTACTGCATATTTTGCGGATTTTATTGCATATTATGCGGATTTTAACTGTATAAAAATCCGGGCTATAGTTATAATAAAGGTTTTATTAAAGAGATATGGTTATAGTCTCGTTAATGTAGTGCGTTCTGATTTACTAACAAGCCAGTATTTATGTTAAAATCGACTATTTTTGAAATAATGATCTATCCTCATCAAAGCTAGTATTATTTTTAGAACGTTGCATTATATATATAAATTTTTAACTCATAATTTCAACTTGAATACAAGTCTTATCGATTTTCTAAAAAAAATGTGCATAACAATAAATAAATACATTTATAATTTATTTATATCAAATAACAGTTTTAATGCAGCAAAAGTTTTCATATATAAGCATATTGCTTAATAATGAAATAATTAATCAAAGTCCAAAATTTTAAATTAATATTTTTAATGCAGTCTTTTGTTTTTGAGTACGAATTCAAGTTTATCAGGTCAACTTCGAAGTCAATAGGGAGAATATTTCATCCATTCTTCCAACAATGTAGTTTAAAGATCTTTTACTGACCTTATGTTTTGATTCCGCAGCTGTGATTCGAAGCGAGCCCATAAATGTTCGATAAAACTTAAACCTAGACTCTAGTGAGGTTTGAAGTGCCTTTGTAAATTATATTGCAGCCATTCCCGTGTGAGAAGAGGTTTTATCCAGGTAAAATGTGAATACTCCTTTTAGACCCGTTTTGCCGCACTAGCCCTAAAATTTCCTTTTACGATAATAATATATTTAAAGTTTTTTTTTTCCTACCAACTCTGACTTTGAATTCAAATCGTTTTTATGTTTTATGAATCGTATTCAGTTCAAGCTTTTTTTCCTATTCCTGTTCATTAATTTCTTGTGTTACTCTTGTAAACGCTTAGGGCTGGAACAGCAAAAATGGGAATAAAGGGAGAATAAAATTATACCAGGATAATGACCGCACGCGTCACACGGGAATGGCTGCATAATTGTCCAAAGGTATTTCAAATTCCTCTGTAGAATCAAGATTAAATTTTATCGAACATTCATGAGCTCGTGTCGATCCAAAGGTAAGGTCGGTAAAAGATCTTTATCATAAAATTGAATTGTTGGAAGAATGGGAGAAAATACCCTCCATAATGACTTCGAAGTTGATCCGATCGATGCCTGGGCGACTTAAATAAGTACTCAAAAAAAAAAAAAAAGGACTACATTCAAAATATTAATTTAAAGTTTTGGGCATAAATAAACTAATAAATTATTAATAAAATGATAAAGAATGGAAACGTTTGCTTCATAAAAACTGTTATATATTTATATTAAAAATATATTTAGTTATTATTAAGCAATTTTTTAAAAAGAAAATCGGTATGAATAGAATTGAAATTATGTGTTTAATTAAAAAATATAAATTGGAAAATATTGTTTTTATTGAATTTATTATTTCCTATCACTCGGGGTTAGAAAAATTCTGCTAGTGATTGTATATGTGTATGTATATTTCGAGATTAAAACCAAAAAATAATATTAAAACTAAATAGCAAGAGCAAGCTTTCATCTTCTTTATATAAACCTTATAGCTTACGGTTTCGGGGCAGCCTGTATTCATTTCCTTAACATCTCTCAATCAGTAACACACTTCTTAATCTCACCCTTAGCTAGTGCTCCCTTCCTAGCCAGATCGTTTATAAGGTACTCCCACGAATTTCTAGGTCACCTAAATAAATATGTCTTCCCATACAATTTTTGTTAATCTACTGATCGGCATTCTTTGTACATGGACGATTCTCTTCTACGAATGCTATCCAGGAGCGGATCCTGCCCTGATTATTCTCCCATTCTCTGATTTCTTATTCCATCAAATCTTGTAATATCGAGAACTTTAAGTAAGTTCTCTATCAATAATAAATGTATTATTGTATAGCTTTATATTTAAATCAAAAATATTTCTAAAAAATTATCAACTTTTTACTATCATAAAGATTTTTTTTTGTAATCACTGCATAAAATAAAATAAATAAATATATGCACATACATACAAAAAAAAAAACTTTTGGAGAAAACAGTCGTTTTATTATCTTTAAAGGTTTGAAGCCCGAAGGGACTAGCAATATTTAAAATTCATATAGTTTTTACAATATGCACACTTACTCTAAAGGATAGTAGAAAAAAAATTATGGATATAAAAACTAAAATAAATCTGGGAGGTTTATTGATGATGAGGCTAAACTGAAAGTAATACTTGCAAGAGGGAGACAGGAGGCTGATATAGCAGCAATAACTTACGTTCCACCACCTGCCGATACCAGCCCTTCTATCTCTCACCGCTTTTTATATGCACTTCCTATCAGCATATGGCCACTATTCTACTGGTCACTAAAGCAATATAACTCTTATATCTAATCCACTATCATACGGACAATGGATGATACTTCAAATCGACCATTAATCTAGCTTTAAATATGTAAACTATGCGGTGCTTCCATATCTGGAAATCTCACTCATGTGGTTAACAGAATTATGTATGGAGAAAGATATGAACTGCAATTTTAGTAGATAGCTTTTCGCAATAATATTTTTTCTATTAATAGCATCTAAAGTAAAGAAGCAGCGGTGTTAAAAATAATTTTTATCAAATTTCACTAAATTTTAATATTACTTTATTATTTCTAAGAGGAGTGGAGTAATTCAAGTGGTATGGGACAGGACCTAATTTTGTTTTATCAGCCGTTGGTCAAATTTGGATAGAAAGACCCTCAAGATGACCTCTTAAAGTGAGTATCTAACTCTTCATTAGGTTGGAGTAAAAAACCACGCGGTTGGCCCTCAATGCGGACCTCATTAGCTCCTAACATAACCTTTGTACAAGGAACAGTTCGTAGTAAAGATTTATCACATTTCATAAGCATATTTGAGGAATAATAACCCCTCATTTCTGATATTTAAAAAAATGAGATGTTTTCCTCAAGAAATTTAGCATTCTATTGTATATTTAACAGTTGCTACTATCCGTAATAATATATTTAACGTATAAGATTTACTAAACCGTTTAAAATATTCTATTAAAAAGAATATAATGAAAATATCAGTTTGCTTTTTGTCAAAATATCCAAACATATCGGGACTATCTTTAAATAATAACAATAAAAGATTTGGACTTCGCAGCTAGCATAACTTTGTCTAACAAACACTGCCAAATCCCAAATATCTGACTTAATTCTATTCTTCCACCTGCGTTCAGGTCTTTTATCAGCGGGTGTTTATCAGTTGGCTGAGCGCTTATTAACTTCTTATGGATTCTTCGAAACTTACCCCAACAAATTTACTCGCTCATTCATACCCAGAAAGTGCAAATACACCGCAGTTCCACGTTGATTATCTTCCTAAATTCTATAGTGGACTTTTCCATTTTCGGACCAAATATTCTCAATAGCTCATTCTCGAAGACCTTAATACTTTAACTTTGTTCTTCCTTCAAGTAAGCTGTCCCGTTATTGGATCCGTTTTTGGGATCGTAAAATAAAAAGAGGAGATACTAGTTTTGTTAGTAACTTGAAAGCTAGAATAATCAATAAGAATCAAAATAATCCACTATGTAGGAACCAATCGATATTTTTTTTCTAACGATTATTTAAAAAACCAAATAGTAATGCCGAGTTCCAAGGATAATCCTGATCGACTTTTGGCGTAGGTACCGAACCTAAAAAAAATCGGGTCACTACTCTAGGAGAAAAGCTGTTGAAATATTTGTTTTTTCTAATCTTAAACGCAAAACCTATAGCTTTACGGAAGGAAACTTTTTTCTTTTCCAAGTCAAATTATTAATAATTAAATAAAAAATTAAACAATAAGGAATAACGAATAAACCTAATGATAAATCTTAACGGTTTCGTATGAAAAAGACTGGAAGACATCACGGTTTATTAATCAGTTAATGTCTAATGTCTCAGGTCTATTTTAGATTTCAAAGTAAAATAATATTAATATAATACCGAATTAATATTAAAACCAAAAAACCAGGACGAAAGAAATCATCACAGAAAAAACCTATACACATAAAAGGTGGTGGGGATAGTTGGGTTCTGCGGTAGACCACAACATGGGATGTAAATTCAGATTAGCTAAGGAGGGCGCATAAATTGTCTTCAACGGCACCCACTTCTTTCCCGCTCCCCCTCATCCATCCCTACAATTTCCTGCAAATTTCCTCCCATTGCGGTAATGACGTCTATAAAGCGCAATAAGGATCCTATAAGATTGGAAAACCCTTAAGCTGCAATAAGGGGAGGGTCTCGACAACTGTTATCCTTCCTTGCCAACTTTTTTTCTTCTGGAAAACTGATGATTTACCGTTCGTGTGCCATTGAATTAATCTTTAAAGACTAATCAAATAATAAACAAAAAAAGTAACAGTTTTAAACAAGTTGCAATGCACCTGGTACAGAAAACTACACAACCTGAATCATATGAATGAAAAAAACTATAATATTTTCCCAAGTATCTGGTTATAACATACAAAAAAAATCAAATTTCTCTTTATAACTAATTAATTCAAAGAAACAATAAAATAACTATAAGTTTCTTAATGACATACTAAAAAATACAATGCATATGTGTAAATATTCCAGAAAATATTTGTAAACTGAAGATGAATGAATAACATCGAAAGTTTTAAAATCCGTGTACAAATGCGAGCGAAACCGGCAGATGCGAGATTCGGCAGGATGTAGTATTAGTAAAAACTTCAAATAAGTACTTAGATTTTCTAATAGTTGTAACAATTAGTCTTCTCGGCGGAGCCCGTAGTATTTCATGGGAAAAGTGATTTTAATCAAATGCTTTGAATCATATTAGGCTCTCCATAAAGGTTATAAATTTCAGGTTGGTTCTCCTTCTCCGCTTGTAAGGATGGGTCCAAATATTGCCTGAAGAAACTTCCTTTAAAAAACAAGTTGCCTTGATCGTGGTCCAAGTCTCCGCACCGTACGTGATGATTGTGTGAATTAAAGTTTCATACAGAATAATTTTTGTCCTTCTTGTTGGAAAGTAGTGCCTCAGAAAAAAGTAACTGAGGTTTGCAGATATTCATCTTTTTATCTCTATTCCCATCGACACCTTGACCGAAAACTAAATTGGAAAAGACATTTGAACAATGTTTATAACAGCATTTTAAAGTTCATAAATGGACTGTCAATAGCTGCTAGAGCATCATGGGGCCGCATGCTATACAGCATAAGAAAAATATGATGAAGTTAAAGAAGCTTTAAGGCTAGTTTCAATTAAAATGTAAGGGCTTCCGTACGCTATCACAAGAGGCAGCAGTACCATTGACAGGAATTTTGCAAATCCAAACGGAAATTTAAGAACGATGTGCCATATTTAACATTAGAAAAGAAAAGATGATAAAGATATGACACTGGACAAAATATAAAGAATCACTGATTGCATAGTTTGGTTACACCCAGCAACAAATATATGGACCAGACCGCAATGCACCACTCATATAACCGTTAACACTGATGTTAATCCTCACAGTAGTGAGGACAGCGAGAATGATGGATGAGCGTGGTTATTTCAAGCTCCAGATGGTAGCAATGTAGAACATTAATACAAAAATTTTCTGTGCTTAAAGTGACTGCGTACATAAGTAACGACCCGCTACAAACGAACGCACACATCATTATACATACAGACAAAAAAATATTACTGGACACGCTAAATAATCCAGACATTCATGATTACTTGACTGACCAAATTAGACGTAATTTAATTGCACTAAAAAATATAAGGAATTAGCCGCTCTCAAATGAGTAAAGGCACACCCAGTGGTCGAGATTAATGAACGATTACCTTCTTAAAGAAGTGATTTGTAGCCTGCATGCCATAAAGTACCTTTATCTTATATAGTGAGAGATTTAACATTTGATTTTGTTAAAAGATGGGACCATATGTGGGTGAACTCCAACAAGTATCCAAACGTACACAGATTTATACAATTTGTATTAATTATAGAAGTATACACAGTAAGGATTACCAACAAATACAACTACTGATAGAGCATGACAACTCAAAATAATATCTAAAACGATTCTAAATTATTCAGACGTATGCCATAAAGACGGACAAATGCATAATTTTTAACATATACTTTCTCTATGACTAAAGTACTTTATATACAACGACTTCATTTAATAAAAAGTATAAACATCAAAAATGGATAATGGACTAAAAAAGAACAAAATTTATTTTCTATATTCAAGACATACTTGCTTAAATCTTAAATAGACTTCGACCCACTGAGCGAAGATGGACGGCGAAGGTAATTTCTTGTTGGCTTTATTTTGTAGTTTATTTATTTGTCTAGTTCAGTTTTGTGTTAGTTACAGAAATTGTTATTAGTTTTTCAATTATTACGTATTATTTCAATTTATTACTTAAATTTAGCTAAAACCGAAATAAATATATAAAATTATTATCGTTCTGGTAGTATCTATTAAACGGTCCCTTATGTTGGGCTACCCTCTAAGGAAAAGATGAAATATATATATATATATATATATATATATATATATATATATATATATATATAATATATATATATATACTCCTTGTGAATGTGGGTGTATATACGACTAAAATAGTAAGAATTGAAATAAATACATCGTCAATACTCTATCCGATGCCCTACCATTCCAGTACAGGCGAAAGGAGATTCAAAATCCTAGAATTTGCTGTGCCCATGAAGACTTTCATTTAGAATGATAAAACCTAGCTCCCTGAAAAGTTTCAAAGCATTTCATTCAATCCAATTTCACTATGAAATACTGGGCGATCTTATGGGTAAATTGGAAAGAATGACTTTTTTTAAATTTACGATATTTATAAGGATTTTCCCTCACAAATCTCGGAGACTTGAATAAGATTCCTTCAACAAATCTACGCCTGATATTAGAGGTAATTAGTGTAAGATTCAGATGAATCGATTTCTGGTTGTATGTGGACGGACATGAATCGTTTTTACCGTGCCGAGTCAAAATAATTACAAAACCGTCTGTAGACTTCTAGACTATAATAAAATATATACACTTATTATTAACAGGCAAAAAAAAAAACCTCTGGATGCTAACATCCCTACAGAATTCGGAAGGCTTTTAAGATATTATTTGGATTTTCATAATTTTGTATAAAGTCTCCAGGGAACATTGAAAAATAATAGTTAAAACTTCCTTAAATTCCATGGAAGTTATGTTTTCACCATTACATATTAATAATTTAAGACTTAATCTTACAAAAAAAAAATATGAGTGTAATAATGTTGCATTCTGTTACAGTCATAAAAATAGGCTTGTAAACTAGTCTGGACTGACTTGTCAATTTTAGTTTTATCAAAATTCAAACATTTTTCTTCATTGTACATGATATTTATATACAGAATAGAAAGGAGACAGTTAAAACGAAGGTGAAATTTATCCCAATATAGACGTCCTTCCAAGAGAACAAATCGTATTTAATAAAATTTTGCTTATATTTAATTACACTGTAAATCTTATCCAACCAAAAACATAAATAAAAGTAATAGGAACGTTAGGTACCCTGATTAAATACAAAGAGATCAGCAATATAATTTTCAACAAGCTCATTTTTATAATAAAACGGTACATATTTTATTAAATAAGATACTTTATGCTTAAATGGATTATCAGTAATCTGAGTAAATGATAACTGATCTTATCAAATTCAGAAACATGACAGATCTAGGCAAATCGGCCAATTATATCCACGTCAAGAAAAAATATGCTTTTTAAAAAATGTTTTGGTAGCAAATTTTTTCAGGTAAACTCTGGCTACAGAATTAGCTTTCATTAAATTTTAATAAAAACAATATCGTAGCATCCCATGTAACAGGTGAAAAACCGATAATATTATTTCGAAGAAAGGGAACTAAAATTGAAAATGGCATATATCGCACTAAAACGGTCCCAGATTGGTTGCATTCATTGTTCGTCAGAATCTATCGGACGTAGCCGAGAAGAAATTCAAGAGAAGTTAAACCAATCACAACTACACCCGCAGCCCGTGCGCCACGCACCTTTGCAGTAATGATACCCGCGCAAAAACTTTAACAGTAAGTGTTATATATCTGATCAACGCATACAAAAATATCTGATGTGAACAATACATACTATACCTAGTGCCTGTATTAAACTATAAATCGGTGGCTCAAAAAGTAATCTTGAATTTAGTTACTAGTTTCCGAAGATTGCAGAATCTCAAAAACGACACTGGATGTCCCAACATTGACACCTACAAACATACAAGAAACATACCAGAAACACACAAGCTCATGTTTCTGGAGGTCTCATTCCGTTATTATATACCGTTTTCTTTCAGTAAGTAACAAGTGCCCAAGATATTTTTTCGCGTTCCGTGACATTAGAACTGTCAACGTCAATAGTAAAAGCATTCGAAATCGACATTTTTAAGGGGAAGAACCCACTTAATTTATATATTATTCTCCTGCTGCAGACTTGTTCAGCTCACAAACTGGGAGGAAAACAATCATTTAACATTTAAAACAAGTAATAAAAATGTTTAATTAGAGTGGAAAAAAAATTGCGTTTGTAACATTTATTACCGAACCATATGATCTCTGTATTTAACTTTAATATAATTTTTGAGGTAAGCTTTATGACCTTTATTATGACCTTCAAATAAAGTGGGTACTTTCGGCTCACTAATTTTAACCAAAATATTATTTATATTTATATAAAAGTCCTATTTACCAAATTTGAGATGTTTAACGTTATATTTTAATATAATTTTTGATGAAAGTTTATTATGACCTTTAAATAAAGTACCACTTTCGGTTTCACAATTTAGACCAAAATCACATCCTATTAAAATTAATAAATAAGTGATAATAATTAAATTTGAGAAGTTTTGCATTATATTTTAATATAATTTTTGATGGAAATCAATTATGACCTTCATAAGTACCACTTCCGGTGACCAAAAAGGGAGATTATACAGCAATTCTAAATACAAAATTTTAACTTCCTATGGCTAACCGTTTTTGAGTTTTGCGAGATACCAACATACGCACAGAGGTCACGACGAAACTAATCAAAATGGATTCGGGAATGATCAAACGGATATTTCCATTGAATTCTGAAAACCGAAAATGTTGGCGATGACAATAATGCTTCCTTCCTTTACTTCATAAAAGAAGTAAGAAATCAATACTAACCTTCCATACATAATAAAAGCTGTATGGCCGTTTTTAGAGGGTCGTGGGTCAGAAATGTAGTTATTACATTTAATATAAAAACTTATGAATAAAGTTTTAAGAATTGTTTAATCATAAGGGATACCAATTCTGCCAATAACTAAGCCTCTGATACACTATAAAATAAAAAGTATAACAAGAAAAAATAATATATAAATAATTGTTCCTTAAATAATATCTAAATTACGCATATACAGTAATTTAAAAACCTGTACTATTAAAAAATGATATTCATATTTAAATTAAATTTAAAACGCAGTACTTTTCTCTAACACAATGATGACGGAATATTAACAGCATGAAAGAGAAATATGTTCAATTAAAATATTTAAACAATTTTAATTAACATAACTATGTAATAAAAAGAAAAAAAAAAAGGCTCCTTACTTCAACAATTTTCACTTAACATATCTACGTAATAAAAATGCTCCTTAGTTAAACAAGCGTTTGAATCTCATTTTATCATGCAAAAGGTTGATGCTCCATAACATGTTTATCACAGCTTAATGTAATCTTTAAATTGTAATTAATAAAAATTTTCTATCTATCTAAAAAGCCATCGGGCCCACTAAACTTTTTTCGTTAATTAGGGCTCATAAGATATAAAATTACAATTTAGCAATTATCAAAGTATGAGAGTGATTGGTGAGAATACACGTCTCCTATTAACTGTTATATAATATATTTATTATTATAGTCTAAATTATTAATATATTAAAAATGTAATGGTAAAAAGCATTTAAAAAAAAAAGTAGTAATACAATATAAAGCAAGAAACCTAAAGAAATAAGTGTAAGAATTATTTTAATAGTTTTAAAATTGCAATGAAGTTTTAATTTTAAAAATTATTTTGTTAGAAAAATAAGAGCAGAAATACATTAATAGGAACTTCAAAAATAAATGGCATATAACATCACAGAATAAATAAATATATACATATATTTACAAATAAAAAAGATAAAACAATCAATAATATTTCTTATAACAATATGTATTTTCGAGCAAATAGTAATTAAAACAAAATAATTAAAAAACAATAAATTAGCACTACAAGAATCGTTGCATGTAACGAATAAATATCACTAACATTAGACGAAAAAAAGAACATATCTAAAGTTACGCCACGAAAAATCATACTTCAAACGAATCGAAAACTATTATTTCAACCTAAAAAATTTGAAAGTTTAAAACAAATCTAACATTTATAAAAATACACTAAAACCAGAATGTAGAACGCACACAAATATTGAAAAGCAGAAATATGTAATTAACATAACAAATTAATAAGAAATCTTACTCATACAATCATCATTCTGAAATCACAGAATACAAAGAGAGAAATGAAGCCTAAAAGATAGGAGATAGACCTTTGAAAATGCTGCCACGATCACATAAATTAATTTTTTCTAAATTCAAACAATAAAAATTTATTCCTCTCAAAGATTAATAATCATCATTAAATTAATAAAATATATTTTAAAATACTAATATCCATTTTATTTCTTGAATGGAGTTATTAGATAAATTAAACGAAAATAAAAAACTGACCCTATACACTAGGATGCAATGCCAAGTTAAGGCGACACTAAATGATCAAATTAAAATAATAGCCAAAACAGCATCCTTCAAACGAAATCTTTTTCTGTGCTTTGCCTCAATTACATTCAATATAACAAAGGAAGAATCTCAAATATTTAATAATAAAAAAAAATGTTTGCCTTGATTTTGAAAAACACCAAGATATTTGACTAATTCTTCTATTTAAAAAAAAAAAATTAATTATCCATTTTTTAAAAATAATCATACCTGATTACTTTATATTACAACTATTTATAAAATTTTAAAACATTTTCTCTTGCAATATTTCTTCAACAAAATGATAAGATATCTCTCTTAAGCCCGCTATACAAACAACGGACCACTTCATTGTGATTTCTGACGGAACAACTTCATTTTAAAAAACAAACGGAAGTTTCAAAATGACTTTTGATGAAAGTAAAATTAATGAAAAAATATGTTTAAAGTATTTTAATGTGCAAATGACCACAAACATTAACAGTACGGAATTCCCTTTAAACATTCATATTTTATTGACTCTTCAGCTACGGAACTGAACCTGATGGATTCAGAATCATTGAAGTTACAGGTAAAAAGATAGGATTTTCAAAATTATAAGGACTTTAAAAAAAAAAAACATATTTCTATGTCAACGCATAAATATTTATCTGGAAAAAATTAAAACGCCTTATCAGTTGATCATTTTATAAGGCATCGTAGTTACTATAAATAATTATAAAAAGTAGGATGGGTTAAAAATCATAAAGAATTGTTACCCTGCATACAAAATAAAACATGCTAATTAATAAAAAAGAAATATAAAGGAATTTTGTTGCATAAATATTTTAATAATGAATAGGGTAAATAATTTCGGTATTTAATAAAATTTTCTGTAAAACACAGGGACGAACTAATTAGTTAAATTAAGACTAATGTATATTTTATTCAATTTTATTCAAGAAGGACTTTAAAGTTTATCTATTGCTAAAATTAAAACTAATAATGAATTGTAGGTTTCATAAATTAATTTTTGTTTCTACCTTTAATAATTAGGCTTAGGTAATAGTGGACATTGCGTAAAAGAAAAAAGTTAATATCACTGCATATTTTAGCAGAAATTCCTAAAGGAATTTTAAGATGTAATCCAATCATCTCTATGGTTCTAATAAGACAAATGAATTTTAAATCAATGAAGTACCCAAATAAATAATGAATGAAATTTTTTTCAAAACCAAGCTAACCTCGAACTATCAACTTATATATTACTTTAATCACAATAAACTGTAAATAATATTTATAAATATATATTATACACATGTGTAATTTTTTTTTTTTTTTTTTATCACATTAGATGTAAAGATATATACTCGTTCTTCGTAGATTGAAGGGAATTGCAGGGACGTGCTGGGAAATACAGCCGCAGGGAAGATGTGGAAAATCGGTTCGAAGGATTTTCTCCATCCACCCCCAGCCTGAGGGCGAACATACGTTTCTCCCTTTATCTATTAAAACCTTTTTCCCCCAACCAATGATATACGAAAAACATTTATAAAAATTTAAAAGTTGAATAGCACTACTAAATTATATGTGTAACTTTTCTCATTGAAAAGATAACAAACCTAGAAAATCGTGAAAAATATGGGAATAATATCATTACATAAAAAAAAATTTAATTTGGGGTGAGTTTGGGATTTTAAATTGTTTATAAATTGAAAATCATCTCATAATAAATTATAAGGAGAAAAAAGATATAAATAAATTTCAATACATCTTAAATTTACATGTTAAATCTTGACATTCATGAATGTTAGCTCTATAAAACATTTTTGTCATTCAATAACCCTTTACGAACCAAAATACATATACTTGCCATAGTTTTGGGTTTGGACAGAGTTTGGTGTGGGGAAGTATGTAATGCGACAATGTTCTTTGGTAACGGCGTTGAACCTACGGGATCGCTATAATATTATTATAATTATACTTAACAACTATTCTATAATGGGAATTAATTTAATCATAAAAAGAAAGTGCTGATTCAATCATTTTCTATCCTGCAAAAGAAAGATAACCGAAGAATCATTTTTATTTTCACGGTAATTGGCTAAATAAAACATCAATTGGATTTTCACTTAACATAACGATTATTTTAACTTAACATGTAATAAAAAGAAAAAAAAAAGCTCCTTACTTAAACAAACGTTTGAATCTCATTGTATCATGCAAAAGGTTGATGCTCCATAAAATGTTTATCACAGCTTAATGTAATCTTTAAATTGTAATTAATAAAAATGTTTTATCTATCTAAAAAGCCATCGGACCCACTAAACTTTTTTCGTTAATTAGGGCTCATAAGAATATTATATGTATAAAATACGATGATTGATTAAATACATTAGGTAAATAATTATTTTTTAATTATCAAGCTCAAGGTATATAATAATTATGTAAAGCAAACATTGTAAAACTGTAAATAATCGCCATTACCTACATATATCCCTTCAACAGAGATCTGTACTTCAAATTAACAAGATCTGACCTGAAACAATTCTTCCATCTATAACTCGATAAAACCCTCAGACGTTTAGCCAATGGTTTATATATGAAGAGAAAATGTGTTTAGATGTATCTGCCGGTCTAACAAGTTTACTCGTACATTTTTCTTTTCCAAGCAATGCTTGTTCCCCTTCACACAATGCCATATTAGCTTCATATCTCTAAACGTCATTGAAACTGGTTGCTTTAAAAACGATACCAATTTCTTGGCGGTTAACTAAAACAGAATAGATTTTATAAAGGAGAGGGTGTGAGAAGCCACGAGAGACAAATGATTTCTTTTTAAATGACTTTAGTGCGGTTATGAATACTTAATGCATATAACATGCTGGTGGCAAAGAGGTACACGTGTCTGCCCTGGGCTGAGATCCATCACTGACAAAATCATCTGTTTTGTATTATGAGCAATAGGTATAAGTGACACTTGAACAATATATG
Source organism: Rhaphigaster nebulosa (assembly GCA_948150685.1). Classification (NCBI taxonomy): domain Eukaryota; kingdom Metazoa; phylum Arthropoda; class Insecta; order Hemiptera; family Pentatomidae; genus Rhaphigaster; species Rhaphigaster nebulosa. Next base: position 50,987,682 of record OX411308.1, on the reverse strand, counting down.
TAACAAAGTTTATACTTTAATCTTGACAACTATTGTATCGTCCACTATGTTAACACAAAAATTAAATCTGTTTAAGGCTACAATAGTGTAACCTGTTTTGTTTAGTTAACTAAACAAATCAGTATTTTAGCGCACATTTAGCAGTTGGAATTGATAGTTACAATGATGACAAACAGTAGGTAATACTGACGATTCTCTTTTCATTCTACAAAGAGTTAAGTTATTACATTGTTTCAGAGTTTTGAATCATTAAGGAATAAGAAACAACTTTATGGTTAACAGTTTTAATTACTCAGATAATTATTTCTTTAGTTACTTATACTTTATTTTCTTTTTGTACGATTTTATTTTGACTTTGTAAGCAGCTCTTTCTTAAACAAATGAATAAAGAATATTCTTAAAAAATAAGCAAAATGCCAACACTGGTATATTTCCAAGAGAAATCAAAGGACCTAAACTCCCAGAGGAAACAAACTTCATGATGCACAAATGTCAAAAGTGTGAAAGAGCACATGCAATCTTTTCCCGAGCAGCCGTTACTCCCACTATCTCAGACCACGAGCACTTTGTAACCGAACTCTATTGGTGGGCAATAACTGAGGCAATAACGGCAAAATAGAGCAAGAACTTGGAAGATTACTTCAGTTCATTCCACAGTGTTACCACCATTTTTACAATTCAAGTTTGTCTAGGACAACAGCCACGTAGAAGAGTGGTGGAGCCTGAGCCCTAATACGAAGAAAAAGAGGACTATATTGGCCAGCGAGTTGGAATAAAAATTACTTAATTTAATTAACGAAGTTTTTAGGATGGCGTTATAGGAATTATGAGCAATCCAACCACAAATTTGTGGTTGGATTTTCAATAATTCTGGCATCAGCATTTATTTATAAAATTCTTTTTTGACATTCAGTACACTGATTAGTTACTACTACTCAATTACTTTTGGAAGACAAGGGATGCAAGAGGCACAAGTGGAACTTTTTTTTTTTTCAAAAGGGAACTGCTCAAAAGTTAAGGGATATACAGTGGAGCCATAATATAAGTATGTTACAAACTTTAAAGTTTTAGGGAGTTTATTATGTTAAATGTTTTAACTTTAAACTTCGTTTTCACAAAATGGAGGCATTGCCACTTATACCCATTGGCTTCTATCTCCCTCTCCACTCCCCCTCTCCCCCAAAATAACCAACTTTATAATATTATTATTTTTATAATATCGAGACCACCTCATTGGATTTAGCAAATGACAATCGAAGCTTTGTTTGTTTTGTGTGAGACACTTAGCCAACAGCTTAAGCCCGTGAGTGGCTTTTAGGTGGCCATCGAAGCAGATTGAGTTTCATCATTACTGTCAAGGCTTATCGCTACCAGATCAAGTTTCTAGCAAATGAACTGGGCACGAAAATTGTATGTCTTTTTGAATCTAAGATTTCATTACATCGCGACGATCAGAATTTCATTTCGCCAGCTTCTCAGTAAGTGAAAATTAGTATAGAAGCAAATAATATCAATGATACCGCATATCGCAACATTTTATGATTAAGCTATTTCTTTGTTCATTATATTTTCAAGTCATTTTAAAAGAGTTTTTATTGCTTTCTAAAATTGCCAGTAAATTTCATATTTCAGAAAATAACAGAGTAGAAAGCTTTCACATTGCATACATGGTTTATCGTCTCCTGCTAAATAAAATTTACTCAGAATACAGATTAAATTTTTAAATCAACATAAATAACACGAGAAAAATTAATAAGCAAAAGGGGAAAAAATTGGAGTAAATTAGGAATATTCTGTAAACAATGGTGAGCTAAAAAATCAAATACTTTAATCTGACCAACTCTGTAACTAGAGAAGCATATTCTAAAAGAGAAATGAATATGTAGAGACTCAGAAAAGATGTAAGAGTTTCTTTCTCAGCACTTACGGAAAACGTCATTTTCGGAATAATTCTGATCTAAAAAGGATGTATTTAGCCTTGTGGTGACATTGAAGATGTATAGAATACTATTCCCGAAAATATTGAGAATAATATATTTTTTTTAAATTCCTACACCTGACGATTGCCTTGAATCGAGATATACTATAAATTTGCAAGACAATCATGCCTCTTAGCATTTATATATTCTGTACCTAACCGAAACAATGTCAAATAAATGTTATATGTATAATATGAAAAAAAAATTGTTCATAAAAATAAATATATAACTAATAAAGTTGAGTAAAAACAGAAACAAGGAAGTGTAAATGACAAAAATAAATATCAGAAGATTCACGAAACAAAGCCATAAGTATCTCAAATACTCAGTAAATTACAAAGCAGTCAATGTTTCGCTAATTCAGGCATGATCAGAAAAGACAATATCAAGATCGCGTATTCAGGACCCGCGCACAGATTGTCTTGAGATTTCTTGCCGTCATCTGCTGTCTCAACTTTAATAATTTATTTGATTGTCTCTATCCCGGAGGATCATTAACAATGTGAATAATATGTGCAAGTTTCTAGTGTAATGATATCATATCATAAAGACAAACAAAATCAAGAGATATTTTGTTTTTCTATTCTCTGTATAGAATTTGAGTATAATTTTCTGGTATCTCAGAAGACGAAAAGCTTTCTATTTGGAATATTTCAATTATTTCTTAACTATTATATTACTGATATATAGTATATTATATTGTACCTCAAGAAAGAGTGTAAGTATTGAGAATGGAAGAACGAATCACTAATTTAAAAAATAAAGACGAAAAACAAGATGGGAGAATCAAGTAAAGGCATTACATAGCAAATCCAGAATAAATGATGAACAAGTCAAAATATCAAACGTCAGAAATTTTAATCAATAGACCCATATCACCTCAAAGAGCAGCCAGTCTTCAAATAGACAAAATTGGTAATCTACCAGAAACGAAATCCCCAGGGGACTTCTTAATGGAGCTAAACCTGAATATAATAAAATATTTTTTGAATTATGCACATAAATTCTATATGCTTTTGGGCTGGCCAATCTTTAGCATAACATGAGCCAATTTTTTCACAGATGACTTCAGATGCGCCTTATGTCACGGTCACTATCCATATCTTCTTAAGGATCTGCTTCGCCTATTAGAGGATAAGGAATAACGTAAGAGCACGATAAGGTTAATTAATTTACGCCAGTATCGTAAAACACCTAATCTATAATAGTCAGAAAATATTCCTGGCAAATATACTATTTAATAACCATTTTTAATAGAAGTATTAGTAGTCAGAGGCACGACATCAGGAGAGTATAGATTCGACTCTATTGTCAAAGCCCACGATATTAAAATACATATAGGCAGGAAACCACTAACCGTTAAAAATGTCGGAATGATATGTCCACGTTTATTATGCAAAATTATTATTCTAGATCATATATGTCATCCAGTAGAGAAGCAAAACTCGGATTCTAGGATGCAAAAGGTGAGTTAGAAGCTTCCAATTTTTTAAACTGTATATACGACCATATGAAAAAAATGCTAAAATGAGTGACTTTTGACGATGTATTACTTTACTTTTTATTTTATTTTGCCTATAATTCCTAAACAGTATGTTCTACGGAAACAGTTGAAGTATAAAAAATTAAATATCATTAAATTGAGCTTGGAAACCACAACATAATAATAGGGTTTAGTGGTGAACTTGAAAATCGCAGTCGTAAAACGGCGATTTTTTCCAACTTCTAAAACTGTATGTGAATGTGTAGCTTGGAAATAAGTTTTCTAAGAGATAAAAGTTTTAGAGCAAAAATTCTGCGTCCCTGAGTATCAAACGTTTGAATTCGGTCCAGTATACTCCACCAAATTTTCCTTCTCCCGATCTCCGAGATTGGTACATCAGCTCAGTAGAGATATCATTTACATCAACATATCTGAAAACCAAAATTACTCCACATTTTGCAATCTAAGATGATATCTCTACCGGTGCTTTGTACATTTTACTTTTAACTTGCCTATTGCGAAAAAAAATTGTAATCTCTATTGCCGTTTGACTTCTCTGAGACACTAGGTATGATTCTTTTTTTTTAATCAAAAATGTGCTTCTGATAAATAATTAAAACTAAAAAATTATAAAAATACGATTTTTAACATTCGTTGCTAAAACGTGGTGGTGGTTACCACATAGTCAATAAACCGTGAAAACTTATAGAGACAATGGAACATAAAGTTTCGGATTTTTTTAGCGCACCATCTGTACACTATGGCTAACACAACAAACAGGGCCGATGGTTGTGAAGTTTGCCGACCAGTTTTGGCGAGTAACTCAGAAGCAGTATACATATTCAATCTGGCGGTGGAGTGGGCTACGGGCATTGGGTATGCTCGCATGCTAATGCCAGAGCAGCCTCCCCTATTAATATTAAATAGGCCGTAGCTTAAGACAATCCCTTTGCCTCTAATTGCCTTAGCCTGTTCCCATACCAAATGCTCCCTCTCGTTCTGATAAAATTATGAAGCAATCCACAAGCCCTTATTGTTCTCAGTCGATTTCATTAGAGCTTCTTCCCTTTGTCTGTACTCCGTCCCCAATCCATTTATTTCCTAGTTCGTAACTCGCAGAAGAAAAATTACTCTGCACTCACATATTCAATTATGTATCTTAAAGAGGATCTTCGCTTATTAAACTGGAATTCGTTAAGAAGAAATTCGAAGAATACAAAATAATAAAATTGTAACAAAGTCTTACTGCTAATTATTTTCTATTAGTTTCTTCTCGGTAGGGGTGCAGTACTGCATTTCTCAGTTGCGTAATTACTTAGTTCACGCATACCTTCTACAAACATATTAGTTAGAATTCAACAAACTCTTATCTTTCCTACTCTTATCCTTGGGATTTTTATCGAAACTAGATAGATAGATAGATAGATAAAAGAACTTTATTCTGGGACTAGGTCCCTCAAGAATAACATGAATGAACGAATAAAACAGTAACATTATCTGGCCATAAGACTACAAATTACAGATCAGTTATCTTCATATCTTCATTAAATTAAATAAGCAAGTAAATAAGTTTTTTTATCGAAAAATATAATTAATTTGAACAAAATAAAAAAAAGAGAAAAAAAAAACAAGAAAAAAGTAAAGGAAAACAGAGAAAATGAAAAATACAAAAATAATGAATTGATTAGCAAAGTTGAAGTTTGTACATTAAAAACTGTTATTCACCTCTGGTCCAGATGTTCTGTCCAGAATTCTAAACTGAAATTTCCCAATTAGAGAGCATCATTTTGGAGAGAAAGAAGGTGTTGAAAAAGGAGGGATTTGAATGAGGATAGAGAAGAAGCATGGCGGATATTAGAAGGAAAAGAATTCCAAAGGAGAGCGGAGCGGGCGAGAAAGGAGCGTTCGAATGCTTTGGTTCTTTGGGAGGGAGTATGGAGGTCAGAAAGGAGAAATCTTGAGTCCCAAAACGAAAAAATTGGAATTTTTATCGAAAACGATAGTTAGCGACGTTAGCGATAGTTCTTTCATCTAAGATAGTTTTTTTTTTAATTAAAAATATAACTAAGAAAATAATTTTGTGCTAGGCCAGGTAAGATGAAAGAACCATCGCTTAAAGAGATTTCAGTTTCTTTGTTTGGCACATACGCCTTTCTCCTTTGGCACCGTCGATATGGAAGACATTGGAAGCCATAGTTTTCCTAAAATAACAGAATGTTATGGACATGGGATCCTCTTACAATTAATTCTAATATTTAATTATAATTGGAACATTTATCCCAAACAGCAGTTTGCAAACTACGGTCCGCGAGTACCACCAATCTGGCCCGCCAGTATTTTTTGACTACTTAGTAAAATTTCAAATTCGAGCAATTCAAACAAAACAATGGCCAGATGGATTTATTTGACGACCAAAGAAACCAAAAAAAGAGCATTTTAAATGGAATCAATGATATGATTATGTCGGTATGAGTTGGCCATTATGTCTTGGCCCTAGGAACTTATTCCGGAGTGGGTGTGGCCATGGGAATAAAAAGTTAAGATCCTGAGCTAAAGTATAATGATTATTTTATTGTAACTTTCAAATTATCCCTCACAACCTCAATGTGCCTTAAATAGGCAAATTAGGTAACCCAAACTAATAAAAGTATCGGGAATGCAGTCAAATGCCTACGGACCTAGGGCTAGTGCAGCTACTTCACAGACAGCGAGATTCCGACCTTTATTTACATTTTCATAAGATACTTGTAATTTAAAACCTTTTTTCGGTGTAGCAGTATAACCCCCTACATGGTTCAGGTATGTATGTAGTATGTACTAACACAGAGTCTGTAACAATTATCATAGGCGCTTAGCTATAAAGAATTTTTGAGTAGTGTGCACCGATTGTTTATTATTTATATTAATGACCCTAAAGCAGCTGCTCATTTTAATATTATGAGTACTACTTTCTAAATTTTTAATAATCTGTTGAATATTCCATCAAGTGTAATTTAACATTTTTTAAAACAATTGGAAGCTTTTCTTGTCATTTTGATAAATAAATTTAAAGATTTTGGACATTCTCCTATTTGGCTTTCCCTTCAAAGAAGCCATTTCAAATTTTGTTACATCCTTTGTATAAGTGTACCTTACTCCTATCTATAATCATAGATAACCTCAATAATAATGGCTTCTAAAATTACTATATAGTCAATATAGTCAAAATGTCAAAATAAATATTATAAATCCAAGAACCGAAAGAAATCGCTTTAGTTACAAGACAAAAACTGGCTAAACACGAACGAATATTTTAGAGAGGCCGCGGATTTTTCATTGGAAAACGGTTGAACCCACGGACCTACTCGTTAGTTACCAATTACAGGCTAGAAATCCGCGAATTTGGCCTGGGAAAAAACCCGTGGTCTTGGCCCGTCTAAAATATCCGTTCATGTATGGCCTAAAGATACTCTGCCTTCAAAAGTTTATCTTTAATAATCTGGGCTCCAAAATAACTGTGCACTTTTATTTTGAAAAAGTTCTTGTTGTAAATTAAACTTTTTCTAAGGAACTTTTTTGAAACAGTTCAAATAAGAACTATTGTGTTAAACCTTCCGTTATATGTTCTTACAAGAACAGTTTGGTCAGAACGAATACTGTAAAAGTTCTTTGAGAACTTAATCGTAAGAACAATTATCATAAAAGTTCTTTAACAAATTTATTTTAAGAGATTTTGTACAAAAGTTATATATAATCTCGTTAGAACTTCTTGGTGATCAAATAATAAAAGTTCTCATCATCTAGATTTCCCAATTAAATGTAGAAAATACTTATGGAATTGTCTTTAAGGGTTTCTGTTTCTTAAAATATTATTTCTTTATATAAACGTTCAGTTGGTGTTTTAATTAAAATTAAAGCAATTTTTCGATTAAAATAAGAAACTAAATGTTAAATCAAATAAAAAAAAAAGTAATTAATTTAATTAATAACGTTTTTATGAATTCTTTTATTATGAATTTTATTTAATCTCTATGATTTTCCTTCCCGAGGTTTCCCACACCTCACGAAGATCCTTCTTAAGCTTTGCCCCATAAGTATGTGAGAAATTATATCTGAGAACTCAAATTTAAAAAGTTCTAGTAGCAACTTCTAACAGAACATTTATAAACAATGTTTTGGCAAGAACATATATTAACAGAACTGTTATCAAAAACGTTTAATTATATAAGTTATTACAGAACTTTTTTCCAGAAGGTTATTATGTGCAGAATTTTAATTGTAAAATTTCTTGTAAAACAGTCAAACTGAAACTTTTAAAAAAAGTTCAATAACTGTTTCGTGCCCTTGTAGTAATTTATAATATAGCAATCAAAAACTGGTAAAAATTTGCTTTTGAATTGTTTACTTTGATATATTTATGAGATTATCTAATTTTATTATCTAATTACATATGAAATATTCAATTAGAAAAACAACAAGCATCAATATATAAAAAAAAACGAAAATGTTTTTAGCGCCTTTGAAAGAAGTGGGGAAAACCTCCAGAAGAGGTCAAATTGATACAAAAAATGACAGGTTTATTTTGCCAATTATTCTAAAATAGAAGACAAGAATCTCAACATAAAGCGAGACTTAATCTATCCTGATTGAAACAGGCGAAATATCAAGCAAATGAAATTATAAAGATTCAAAACACAAAAAAAAACAATATAAAGTAATGAATGGTATCTTTGGAAACTTAAAAAGTGCTAGAAAACTCTAAAAAACGTTCACATACACATATATCAATTTTTAAATTGGTGCAAACATGTTTTATCAATGATATAGCGAAGAAAAAAAATCTGATGTGGGCAAAACATGACTTCCTTGTACGCCTATTAAATTATAAATCCGTGGCTCAAAAAGTTATACAGAATTTGGTTACTAGTTTCTGAAGATTGACACTCGGAGTCCCGACATCCGACACTCTTTGATTGACACACACAAAACACAGTTGTTACTGGAGGTCTCATTCCGTTATTATATGTCGTTATCCTTCAGTAGTTAACTAGTTTTCAAGATATTCCTCCATGTTCCGTGACAACAATAAAACTGTCAATATCAATGGATAAAGCATTGGAAATCGACAGTTTCGACATTTTAAGCGGAAAAAAACCATTTAACTAAAATCGTATTCTCATGCTGCAGACTTGTTGAACTCACAAATGGGGAGGAAAACCAGTATTTTACACTCAATTTTAACACAAAACAACTAATAAAAATGATTAATTGGATTGAAAACCAAATCCTTCTGTAACCTTTATAACGGAAACATATGATTTTTCTTTTAATTTAAATAAAATTTTTTATGTAAGCTTATTATGACCTTCAAGTCCTCTTCTCGACTCACGAATTTTAACCAAAATCTAGTAAATACATTTATATCGATATAATAGTCCTAATTACCAAATTTGATATGTTTTACTTTATATTTTAATATAATTTTTGATGACAGTCCAATATGACCTTCAAGTAAAGTACCGCTTCCGTTTTTCCAATTTAGAACAAAATCTAATATCTTATTTAAATCAATATATAAATTAAAAATACTAAATTTGAGAAGTTTTGTATAGTTTTTTAATAAAATTTTTTATGGAAATCAATTATGACCTTCAAGTAAAGTACCACTTCCGGTAATCAAGCAGTGACTTAAAAGGGAGGTTCAAAACTAGATTTTACAACAATCCTAAATACAAAATTACAACTTTCTACAGCAAACTGTTTTTGAGTTATGCGAGATAAGAACGTACGGACGTATGTATGTACGTACAGACGCCACGACGAAAATTGTCAAAATGCATTCAGGGATGGTCAAAATGGATATTTCCGTCGAAATCTGTAAACCGAAACTTTTCGCGATTACAATACTTTTACTCCGTACAAGGAAGTAAAAAGGAGGTGAATAAGTGAGAAAGCTTTATTTTGAATGTGCGAGACATTTTTTAAATAGCAATCGAGGCCTTTCTATTGATGTCTCTGGATTAGACAAACATGACTTCGTACTTCAGATGGTTAACACCTATTAACATATCTATTTATGGTGACATAGCCACAAGCAAAAATAATCTTGAAATGATAGAGTTACATGATGGGTAATGCGGGGCAAGTGCACACCATATTTTACAATGTTAGACTTTACACGACTGCAAATTTTTATTTTTTAAGCTAGATTTTTTCTATATTTTTCCTTTTTTATTCTATACGTTCCTTAGACGGTTATGTTTAAATATTAAACATAATAATTATTATGAAAAACTAATTAATGCTATCTTTGGAAACTTAAATAGTGATAGAAAACACTAAAAGCGTTCAGATACATTATATCAATATTTAAATTGGTGCTAACATTTGTCTGAATGAGATAGACAAATCTGACAGTACGTCGTACTTCAGATGGTAAACATTTGATAATGGATCTATTTATGGTACAACAGTCTCATGAAAAAATAATCTTGAAGGTTGATTGTACAAATAACCACTATCGGTTCTTTTTATTATTCCTCTTCAAAAAATTTGCCGAAAATTTTTAACGTAGGCAGATTAGATATTTTATTAGCAACTGATTCACAACCTTATAATGCTATAACAAATATTTCTAATCGATGTCAATTATTCTCATTATCGCATCAATGAAATAATTTTCAATTAAGAAACAACGACATGTTAAATCGTACATGACAATTGTAGTTTAAATCTTCGTTTTAAACCTTAGGCACCTGTACCACCTACACATATTTAAAAAAAAATTATTCTATCCTAATATTTATGCAACTGGAAGAGAACGCAATAAGAACAGTTGATTTATTTCATCATTTTTTCTACGCCTCGTATTTAAAGATGGTGGGAATTTGAATAAAGTTTTGCTGTACCAGTGAATCAGTTTATATATCTTATTTTATATCCACTTATATTTAATTAATTCATTAAATAATTAAACATAATGTTCCAGTAAGTTATTAACTAATTCCTAAGAAGCAATGTACCATTTTACCTTTGTATAGTATAATCAATAGGTGAGATAGCAAAATAATTCAACAATGCATTTTTTTTGCTAGCAGATTTTGTTGAATATATAAAACGGTTTAATATGAAATATCTACCTATTAACTACCTAGTTATTTTAGTATTTCTAGTAACTGAATAAAAAAAGGTAAAAAGAAAATTCAATATGAAATTTGATTTTAGTGTTAGTAAAAGCACCTTGAAGAAGTTAATGTGACATAAGAAGAAATAAAATTCAATGTATTATTAAAACCACTAAAATCATAATCAGCCAAAGGCTGTAAGGCTCGGCTGTAAGCCTCTCTGCCCAGACGATGGCCTAAAACTTAGACTGAAACGTTGGCATACAATAAATAAGTGACACTTAATGTGGTTTTAGAAGAAGTTGGTCAGGGTGTGCAGCCTGACCAACTTCTTCTTTAATTACATCTACGGTCAACAAAACTTAATCAAGATTTGAATAGACTGTTAAAACTGTCTAGATATTCTTATGATTCTAAATAAGTCCATCAGTCAATGGGAGCATCGCTATAATAGTAAGTAAACCACCACCGTAATTCTGAGATTGGTATGGATAGAGAGGCAGTTTTACGTCGTTAGCCAATTTCTAAGAGGAACCGTTTTACGTCAAAGCGAATTCAAAGTTAAGACACTTGAAAAAAAAAATAAAGCTATTAAATTAATTAAAAAAACTATTAAAAGATAAGTAAACAGGAATTGTGTTCGATAGTCCGCAACACACATGAATTTAAATAGTGCTTTCCCGGAAACAATGAAAATCCGATCTGAGTACACGTTCCACTAACTTTATTAATAATTGGCTATTAAAATATTAGAATCGACTAGGAATGGACAGGGTAGATCAATATTAGATTACTGCTTCCATTCCTAGTCGTATCTAATTCTGGCAAGCCAGAGTATACCAGTAAAATGCTCAGAGTTTGGTTACTCAGAGTGCTAGTTGCCCATCTCTAGATTACGTTGAAAGTGAAAAGTAAAGTCATAAAATTAAATTAAGTCACCGATTTCCGGTTCACCGAAAAATAAATTCGAAAAAAAAATTAGGTTTACGAAGAAATACAGTTTAAACAATAATTAAAGACAAAGAGAAACAGCTAAATGAAATAAAAAATGCTTCCTAAATGGATTTGACAATAATTTGAAATGTTACATAATGATTAATTGGAGGTATAGTTTATAAAAATATATAACAGATTATACAATAATAGATAATCATAAAAAACTAAAGGCCATAACAAATATATATATATATATATATATATATATATATATATATATATATATATATATATATATATATATATATACACACATACAAATATTCCTGCCGAACAGGATTCGAATTAAGTCCAACGAGGTTAAGTTCTTTCCAAGGAACGAAACCTCAGAGATGCATGGCGCAGAAAGGAGGAGGCCATTAGATACCAGCTCTGGAGAAGACCGTTAGAGAATCTGGTATTTAAGTGGGCGGAAAAATATAAAGCCGAACAGAATAACTTCTTGCTTACGCTGGACGGTCTTTCCAGGTTGTCACTGATGAATTCTTTAAACTAGCAGAAGCAGCAAGAAAAATGGGACTTAAAGAACACGCAGCAAAGACCGAATACTTGGTCACAGAGGAAATACCCAGGTCTGGCTAGGAAATCGCTATCCCAGAGGATACAATTAAAAAAGTATCCGAGTTTGTCTATCTCGGGTCCCTCATAACCCACGATAATGTTGTGGATTCTGAAATTAGATTCTGAGAATGCTATGCGGATATAGTTTTTATTATGACCTCCGTCCATATTTTAGTAGTCGTAAATTGACTAAGAATACAAAAATTCTCTTATATAATACAATTATCCATCCAATTCTCCTCTAAGGTTCAGAAACGTGGACTACCACCAAAACTAGTGAGCAGAATTTGATGGTAATTGAGAGAAAGATTTTGCGTAATATCTTTGGAGCTGAGAAAGTTGATCAGGTATGGAGACATCCAACAAACCAGGAGCTCAAAAATTTATTTAAGCTGCAGTCTATGAGGGTCATAGACTATCTAGGGTAATAGTTACTTAATGATTAACTGGAGATATACGGTATAGTTTAAAAAAATAAGTAACAGATTATACAATTGATAATTATAAAAAAAAACTGCAAGCAAGATATTAAATTTCCGCGGTTTTAAAATAGAATTGTAAGTTTATATCAGTTATAATATATTATTATTAGCTATAATGTATAATTCATGTATGTGGTCATAAAATAGTATTTAACAATCTTTTCATATAAGGAATAAGAAAAACAATCATATTTTAAAACAACGGAAATTTAAGATCTAAATAGGACAGTAACGTTCTGAAATACTCAAAAACTGAAACGGTACATACAATTTAATATCTTTGTAAGTAAATTCTTAAAACAGGTTTAAAAAAAAAATTACTTTCATTATCTATATTCCATAATTTTATCAATAATCTATTCATAAGTGATAGGTGTAATTTAAAAATAATATAGTTGATAGAGCCTAATCCGCTAGGTATCTATTATTACAATAGGTGCAGAAAACCCGTATTTTTTAGCAAAAATCTTTCAAATAAATTTGAGAAAAATAATATCTATGAAAAAGGAAAAATTAAAACAGATTTGAAAACAAAAATCATATATTTTTTTGTGCATATATGCACATATAGAGAAGTTTCTGAGTTCCGACTGATTAAGTTTCAAATATACCTAACTTGCATTTTAAAATATAAAAATAGTATAAATTTCGCACTATTTTGGCCCAAATATAAACAAATCAATTTATTATTTCTTGTGCAAATATGTCATTTTATTTTATATTTTTAGTAAAAGGTAATTTATAAATTATTAGTACACGTTGACAACCATCTTCCATATCTTTCAAGTAGGAACTGTGCATAGAGAAATTAAAACAAATAGTGTCCTTCGACTCCATTACATTTATAGTGAACTCCTGCTTTACTGAAAAGAAAAATATGTTGCACACAGTCGTACGATTTAATTCCTATTGAAATTTAAATTTTCAACTTTGCGCGGAGACTAGCTCGCAGCTACAATTAGAGCGTTTTCAGAATGCAGGAATCGACTCCGACAGACATTTATGGGGCAGTTTAAAAACGCCCATGAAGAGTCGAAAAAAAGAGAATTCTCTTAACCAAATATAAAAAGCTTCTTCTTTGTTTGCTTCAAAATTTACAGGCGAATGAGAATCTAAAAAAGACGACGGAATATTAATAAACATGGCTTCGTTTAAATTGAATATATAAAAAAAAAAACAATAAATAAAATTTAGAAAACTATGCTAAATAAGACTAAAGAGAAATGAAAACTTCTTTTGAATTCTTAAATATCCTCATACAATGAGGACGCGGTGAAATAAAGCGTTCATCGAATAAATACATAACACAAACTACGAAAATCCGAAAACATTTCCTTAATATTGTAGAATCAGGCAAAAACCGACATGTACTCCGTAACTGACTCTACTCTAATTACTATTTGCAGGTTCGTAAAATTAGAAAACTACAGGTGGATTCAAATGTGAGCTTCGGGTCCGTTGCCAACGACTAATATTTTTTTAAAGTCAACACTAGGAATAGTCCTTTTCTGACACACCAGCAAGGCGAACCACGTGGGTCCGATGAATCCGGGATAAACTTAACTCCATCAGCAACGAAATTCTAGTGTATGTTTCATTGAGCTAGGCGCTTACCTATAGCCTGTTTTTTTTTCGAAAAAAGTGCGGATCGGTTTCCATGGCCTGCATTAATGTTAGAACCAACATCAGACCACATACTACAATCCTGCAAACTGCTAAAAAATTTACGAGAAAAGATCTTGCCAGTGCTAGTGTCACTAAAATTTCAAAAATCAAATGTATACATATTTATTTCAACTCAGATGCACCTTCTCTGCCTGTTATTTCTGATTTATCAATCTGATAAATATATATATATATATATATATATATATATATATATATATATATATATATATATATATATATATATATATATATATATATAAAACTAATAAATTGAATAACCATCGTCAAATCAACTATTATGAACCGATTACGTATAGTTTCTTCATCTAGTAGTAAGGAAAGTAAAAAGTTAAAACTACGCAGCGAATATACTAGATTAGATTAGATTTACGATTCAGAGATCCCATAATCACCTGAATTAAATTAGCTGTATCAAATTATTAATTACATAATCGGAAGACAATAATTGAGCAATAATTCTAGCTGACAATGGGCCCCATTAAGACTGAAAATGGATAGTTCATTGGACAATGGAGAAGGGACGGATTGAGTAATGGTGATTCCGGTTGACTATTACCAGCCACTAGAGCACAATATAACCTACTCAGTCCTGTCAGGTCTGGATCCTTCCCCGTCACTTACACTGCCTTTATCATCATACTTCTATTCTATTACTTTACACAAGAAGAACGCCATAGAAAAAAAATAATAAAGTTAAAAAACCTTTTAAAAATGCAATATTAACACTGCTGGTATATGTTTGTAACGACAAAAATATTTGCGCAGAATTGTCCTGTTAGGGACAAGATTAGCTGGGTATGCATTCCTGAATGATGCAGCAGATGATGGACATGTCTGAGCCGAAGTTGGTTTTATGTGTTTTAGCTATTTTTATTTTATTTTACAATCATGGCCGATGCCGACACTCCTCAATTCTAACGCTAAAATAACAACGACTCTGGAAGCGGTAGCCGTGACTATTTGTGCCTTGCTAAAAGTTCCAGCGGTATCGGAGGCAAATGATTAATTCGTAAAAGGAGTTCCAAGGGTTATCATTATTGAGAGACAAAATAGAATTAATCGCCAAGAACAATGCTAGCACGGAGGAGCAACATTTGAGGCCGCGGGAGAATGAAACTACGTTTCCCGTGCCTTGCGTCGGCTCGAAGCCTCTCAGAAAACTAGAAAATGACAACAAGGTGGCCAAAGACTAACGAATGTTCGACGTACTGGTACTGAATCAAAATTTGCCAGACTACCATACCACAAGAGCCAATAGGTATCCTAGGTAAGAAGGTAAACATTGAACGCACTACCAAAAAAGTCTAAATATGTACATTATACTACTAATATTAAAATCAAAAGTTTTAAGTGATTGCTTACGAAGAAAGTAATACACAAATACTGAATTTTAAACCAATAACCCAACGTTCTACAATGAAACGGGATGAATTAAAAATTAAATTATTTATTAAATAATTTTTTAATTAATATTTAATTAATAATATAATAGAGAGGAAGATCTTGAGGAAAATTTATGGGCCAATCAAATTACCGAAAGGATATAGGCTGAGGCCTAGCAGAGAATTATAGAGAGAAATGGATGACCTGGAAACGGACATTAGGTTAAGGAGGCTGCGTTTCTGCGGTCATATGGTCAGGATGAACCCGAAAAGAATAAATAGGAAGATCTTTGGGAAAATGTGGGGATATGGCTGGGAGAGAGGGGGAGGGTACATCAAGCATATAAAGGAAGAAACGGGGAAATTGGGGACCTCAAGCAAGACTGTTTCGATAGGGATGAGTATAGGGAAAAATTAATGAAAGTAAAGATCCTTGTGGGTGCCAAAGAAGTGAGAAAGGGGAGAATATGCAGCGAGGAAGAAAGAAGAATGCAGTCTGAAAGAATGTAGAAGAGGTGGGAAGAGAGGAGGAGAGGGGAGTGTGTGGGGAAAGTTTGGATGAAATTATATTCGCGTGGTCTGTAAGGCCATGCCAAAAAAAAAAAAATTTCATGTGTAAAATAATGTGAACAGCCATTTTGCCTGGAATACGAAAAACAAATTCTAAACGCTACGTTCACGCAAACTTTAATAATAATAATTTTTCAAAACGGAGACATTTTTTTCAGCTTTAAAGAATTAGGGGAAAAAACAATAATCATCAGTAATCATTAAAAAATATCCACATATATTCGTATACCTTTAACGCTATTGTTTAATTATGCTGATTAGAAGACATTGAGGCTGAAGGTTAGAAGAAAAACTATCGGACGATATATGAAAAAAATACGATGTAAAAAAAATGCTATATATTAATAAGATAAACAACAATACATAAGAATGTGGCTGATTTGTAATTTAAGTTATATTTGATGGTTTTCACTATAGATGACTTCATATTCGAGCCTGAATAGTTCATCTAGACTCATTTTGTATTTTTTCGACTTAAGAATTAACCACTAAAATTTATTGAATCATAATGGAGGGAGTTATTGTTGACCGTATATTTATATTTAAAGGGAGAAGTTGGTCGGGATGTGCGGTCAAAGAATTAGACTACTATAAGCGAACTTATATAATTGTGCCGACGTTTCGGCCTAAGTTTTAGGCTCGCACTTAGGCCGAAACGTCGGCACAATTATATAAGTTCGCTTATAGTAGTCTAATTCTTTGACCGCACCCCCCGACCAACTTCTCCCTTTAAAATTTATTGAAGTTTTAAGTAGCTGAAGAAAACGGATGATCCGTAGAAATAGGGAATAACCAAAAACTTTACATCAACTAAACTATAAGGACAATTTAGTTAAGTGATATGATATAAATAAGCCAGAGCATATGCCTGCACCCGGAAGGAAAAGAGGCCGAAGCACGCAAGGCTATCTGCTTAGTAAAAATAGTCCATCGTCCGCAAGCGGTAATTAACGAGTGACAGACGGCACTCAACTATGATACTAATCGGAGTCGTGTTAAGTGTCACAAAACAAGCCATTATCAGAATCCATTAGAGATATAGAATAATTTGATTTGAGAACTACAAGGGAGTTAGCCAGCTTTTGTTAAGGAAAAACCAGGGTTCTCTTGGAAGAAGTAATCAATTTCAAAAACAGGCCACCCTTCGCGACCAAACCTGCGTCCATAAAAACCAGCGGAGGTTTTTGTCGAAAGATGCAATTCAATTAGAGAGATGTGTATTATGTTGACTAATTAGTAAATAATGACACAAAGCAGGGCCTTGGAAAAGTATCCAATTTAGAGAACTCAACAGATGATTTATATTTAGCCATACACTTAATAATTTTGGGATAATCACCTTCAATTATAATCCCATGGCATTCCTTAGGAAATAGGCAGCTTAGTGTGACATATAATGTGGAAGTTTTATATATATATATATATATATATATATATATATATATATATATATATATATATATATATATATATATATATATATATATATATCATATGATACTTCTTTCTTTTCTCTTCCTTATGAAGAATAACATTGCGTTTATTTATCTATTAAAAATTAGTAAGTATACCATTCGAAAACCAACTAAGCAAGATCATATAAAATCTTTTAGCATAATAGATTACAATGATAAATAAGAAGGTATAGACGTTAGTTTCACCAAATCTTAGGTAAAATTTCAAGGGCAAAAATAACAAACCGTATATTTCCTCATTTTATAAGAATTATATCAATCATTTGATAAATGAGTGATAAATATATTTATTGAAAATATATCTTCTTTGTTTCAGGTGAGTAATAGGCAACAGATATTTTGGGAGCTAAGAGTAAGTTTATTTTTGCTTTATTCAATTGTATAAATAATATAAAATACAATATTGATTCCAATAGTATATTGTAAAACTAGCATTAAATTTCTGACAACCAATCAATAGTTCTTCTAAATTCTGTGAAAGTAAATAATAATAAATTATTAACAAACCATTCGATTTATAAAACATGAATACTAATCTAAACATACAAAAATTATATTTAATCAATTGAAAAAACTGTCAACTCTTCCCACGCCAAGTTTAATTCGTTTGCTTTTTATTACAATGTTTTTTTGAATAATTATGAATCATATTCCCCTAAATTTTATAATTAAAAAAAATAAGTATATAACTCTCATTAGCGTCCTTCAATTATGTATCACTTTCTTTGAAATTAATATAAGATTATCAAAAATTCATGGATACCATAAAAATATGAATACATAATCAACGATTTTGGCATGTAGCACGCGTATCTCACAAAAAAAAAATCCTACTTAAAGTTATTTCCTGACGAAAAATAAAATATTTAAAAAACAATAAATATCGCGTGTGCACCTATAATCTGGAAAATCAAATATTAGAATATCGAAAAATGGCAAATGTTTATATATTATGAATATTAAGATAGATTAAAAAAATTAAATATTTAACAATAATAATATAAGTGGTTCTTTACAAGTCTCATCTATCTTGTTACACTATTCGAAAGTAAAAATTATATTACGATTTAGAAGCAATCGGCAATTGAAATCTTTAGGAATAGTCAATATTACTAGAAATAAAGAGGAAGACACTGGTCTATCTGTTCAATGCCACCGCTGAAGTTCATAAATAATTAATTTATGTGAAATTAACGTGAGATTCGTTAACAATTCATGAATATATATATATAGACACACAAACATACATACAATACGAGTATTAATTGATTTTCCCATTATGTTAGCGTTTCAAAAAGAAGGATCCTATAATACCAAAATATAACAATAATGAATTTCGGGTTAAAATGGTAGGAAGACAGATTTATATTGTACAATTCTTATGACTGAGCTGAGCATAAAACATGTGGTGTTTCGGAGGAGACTGGTTTGAATGATTATAACACTTCCTCTTATGCTTAAGTAGTTCATGAAGTAAAGAAGAAGCTTATACCATAAGCCAACCGTCTCACCAGAATACCCTCAAATGTTTAATATTAAAGACATAGAACTTGTACCCACCTAAAAGGATCTACGATAGGTTTTCAGCACTGATTAATTATGATCTTTATTTATTTTCTATTGCTCCTCTTCGGCAAAAGGTTAAAGGGAAATCTCATGTATATTAACATTGTTCTGAAATAAAGAATTATAAGAATTGCATAAATGATTATACTATTGAAAAAAAGGAGTAGTAAGAAAAAAAAATTAATTAAACGAAATTTATAAAAAAAAAAAAATAATTCTTGCTGAAAAGCTCTCTATAATTAAAATATTGATTTAGAAGAGAGGAAATAAGTACATAAATTCCATAAACTAACGAAAAAAATATACTTCGAACTCCGTGAAAACAAACAGTGTTATTTTTTATGCAAATTGGTTAACTAAAAAAAAAGAAAAATTTACATTTTTACTGTAATTATCACATCAAAATGCAAGTTTTTCTAATTGTTTGTTTATCAACCCGAGAGGAAGTTACCAGAAAAAACGCAGTTTGAAATTAGCCAACAACATTACCTGTTATTCAATCAGATTTTAAGTCACAAACAGGGCCGAGTATTTCAATTGACCGGTACTTCTTATAGAAGAAATAACACTGTTAGTTTTCGCAGATGATTTGTTTGTAAAAAGTCAGAAAAAACATTTAGAATATAAATATAATGGTACACACACATCCAATTGTTTGTGTACAACAATTTTTGTCCTTTTTTTTTTTTAAATCAATTATACGCTATGATTAACTTTAATGTACGAATATTCAAAATTTGTTTGTTCATAGTTACATAACTTTAGTAATCCATTATAGCAAAAAATAGGAACTCACTGATAAACATGTATATAATGAAAGAAATCGCAAGGATTTATTGTTTTTTGTTTTGACTCGTCTTATTGAATCATTAAGCAATCCATACTAATATCTCGGGTCCAATGTTTGGATACGAACAATTTCCATTTCAATATTAAATATTCAAAATTCAATTTTTTTTAGTGCTATAGTCCTTGTATGAACCACCGTAAGATGATTACGGGTAGAACACTAAACGCTCTTGTTGGAGTATTCGAGGAAACTGAAGAAGTATTGGGAAAATTAGGCCAGCGCATTAATGTTACTAAGAGTAAATACATGACTACCTCGAAATGTAGTGATGGAAATAACCATCTGGACCCTATTCAATAATAAAGTTCAAGTGAATCTATGTCTTACACTGTGAAATGATGAAACTATAGCATTTCAAATATTTATAGAAAATAAAAAAAAAAAATTGATAAAATAATTATCTAACGACGATAAATAACCTGCATCCTCTAAAAACTAACACTCCTACTCGTACTTGTTCTTAATTATGAAATAGGGCCCCGGATGGTGTAAAAGCTTATAAATTCATAAATTGCAATAATATGCATATTGCATATGCTTTCATTGCATTAAAAAACACAACAAAATAAATCTATAACTTTTTTCCTGTTTCATGTTACGCGAAATCAATAAGGTCAAAGCTGTTGAAAATGAGGATTAGCTCGGTTTAGGGAGAGAAGTCACTCTACGATCCTGCTTGGAACAGGGCACAGGCCTGTTTATTAGAGGTCTGTTTATACTGTATATACAGATACACAGTTTAAACAAGCCTCACATATACGCTTAATTGCAATAGCCGCGCTGTTTAGTACTGAAAAGGAAGCGGTTAGCGGAGTTATAACGCTGGGGCACCTCAAATTTCAACTTATGGATGATTTGATTATTTAAACACACGTGGTAAAAATTGAATAAAAAAAAAATTAAAAAAATAAAAACTGTCCGTTCGTGGCTTTTCTTCAAGACTACTAAGTGCTTTTTTTTTTATTTAGCCACTAGTCACAGGTCACCCCAGGATGATCCTCGGAACTCGATATCGCTACTAGCCGTTTTGCCCCGCAACAGCAGCCAACTTAAGGTATCATACGTCTATATCTTACATTTATGAAGATAGAGAAATTATATAAGAGTTTTGGAATTAGTACACCAGAGGATAAAAAAATAAATATCTTTTATTATATTTTTTATTACCAACATAATCATTTGAAAATAATAAACAGAATAATAACCACAGCGTTTTTACAACTAGAATCGATCAAGAAGGAACTCCGTTAACGTTTCATTCTACAACTTGTAAACATATAGAAAATCTCTAAAATATGTAATCTATTAATTCATATATTATGGTAGGTTCGGAACTCAGACGTACAAACGCTAAGTTTCCGAATCAGCGGCATAACGACTTTCTTGAAAGCCTACGTCCAATGAATGGAAGATAATTTCATGGAATTGTAATTTATTACATAATAGAAAATAGTTTCACAATTTCTTGAACCACTAAAACAAAAATATTAATACCTAAAAAAATAAAACTGTTTCATAAATATAATAAAACTATTTCACGTATTAATTTTGTTAAATAGGGAGGTCGGAAAATAAAATTAAATCATAAATTACTACCAACATGGTCTTTAAGTTATATAAATACAAAAAAATCAAAACAGCCAAAGAGGACAATAAGAAAAGCCCAAGTTGGGTTCAATAAATAACCCAGTAAATAAGACTCTTGGAGGCAAGAACGTTAGACATTTATTATTTTAATGTTATTTATTAATTTATTATCCTCCTGACAGAGTGATGTAAATGAAATAAGAAAACATTTGCACTTTCGGAGAAAATCAATCTTGTAGTATAATTTTATTAAATTATATATGATGAAAAAAATATCACAATATATCACAGCTGTCACCCCAGATACCACAGTTTGGGGGTTGGCTTCATTGTTCGAGAATGGATGTGGCATTTAGTCATAGGGTTTAATCCAATTAATCAACATTGTGCACTAAAGGAACTTTCTACAACTACTGCGTTATTAATATTGATCCAATAGAAGTCTCCGCTGATCCCTTCCAAGATTCTCTTGAAATAGCATACGATTGTGGTCCAGCAAGCGATATTAAAAAATGTTTAGGTGATTTCAACTCCAAAATTGGTAAGGAGAAAGCCTACCGACCAACGATCGGTCTTCATACCATACATTAGACCAGCAATTACTTATAGATTTTGCTACATCAAGAAATGTACTCTCTTTCTCGGATGTCGAATTAATAAGAGTACCTGGAGATCTTCTGATGGTATTACCTCAAACCAAATCGATCATATCCTTGTTAGTGCCACAAATTAAATCTACCGAGTAAGCGAACCTTCAAAGGAGCTAATGTTGATTCTGATCATCACTTAATTCTTCGAATCAGAAGAAAGAATTTCAATCATCAAAATATAAGTAAAATGTAAATGATTGACGTATCCTACAAAATGATTTGGCAGTATAAAAAAAACAAAAAAAAAAACAATTTTTTCAAGTTGTTTACCATTCAAGTAAATCAGCCGTGAAAGTTTTTTTTGTGATTCTCATCTAACAACCCCATTTTTGTTTAATTAAAATTTTACTTTGGTTCTAGGATACTATTTGAAACCCTTTTTAACAAAAATTAATTTCCAAGAAAATGATGAAAATATAATTAACCTGAAAGCAAACTGCTTTCAAAGAAGCCATCACGGTTGTTAATGAGTTACGGTATAAATCGCTATTAACCGCTCTGCTGCCAAAAGTAAATGTAAAACATGGTATGATAGAATCAATCAAGCTTTTAAAAAATTCAATTCACTATTAAAATATGATAATAAATAATAAGTTTGCTGATATTTATAACAGTTAAGTATATGATATTTATAACAGGTAAGTATTTCAAAACAATCAGGTTTAATTAAAAAATGAAACAGGTGACAACTGAAAATTTAGAAGTGTTAGATAGTAAAGTATCTCATACGTTTTTATTCTATATTTAATAACATAATTAATTTCCAACACTATCGAATTATCCAGCATGTTTCAGAATCGCTAAACACTCCATAGGAATATTAGATAACAGGAAATAAGAAGAATGAATATGAAACGTAAAATATTAAAAATTGGATAACAACTAACTAAGAACAATTAGTATTTCTTGGAAAATTGTAAAAAAAAAAAAATATTAATTCATTCATTCTTTATCGGTGCAGCAAACGCATGAAGCGGTCTTTGGTCAGCTCTACCGCTCTTCACCAGTCGTGTCGGTAGCACGTCTGACGGATTTTCCAGTTTTCTTCAGATCCTCGAAAACTCTATCCTTTCATCTTCTCTTCGGCCTTCCTCCGTCGGGGTCTCCGTAATACCGCCTTGTGGCGGTCCTTTCCCCACCTATACTGATTATGTTCCCCAACACCCTAATTCTTAGTACACTTACAACTCAGATCATTATAAAGTGTGCCTAGCTCTTTGTTCTATACGAGCTATTCTCTTCTGCAAGTCCATAAATGCGTCTTAGGATCTTCCATTCGAGCCTGTCAATATGATGATTTACGCAATGTCCAAGTTTTAGATTCGTACGTCGTACGTGTGTTTTTTACAGTCTGATTTCGGCTGTAAGACTGAGCAATCTGCTTCTAAAGAGTCAAGATAGACTGAAATAAGATCGAACTATTACACCTTTGAACTCTACGAGTTGAGATTCCACGTTATACAATGATTAGGCGGTTGTACAATGCAATTGAGGACACTTTATATCCCGTATTTAGTAAATTGATGCTACCATGGTGGTCCCATTAGGTTGAATAGCCTTTGCTTTTAAAAATTAATACGATAGACTCACTCCATTCTTCTGGCGTTATCACTAAGGTGGAAAATTGTTCTATTATTATAGTAATTTCTTCAATTAGTTCCCTTCGGAAATTCTGCTGAGATGGTATCTGAGATCCAGGCGCTTTGTTGCTTTTTAACTTATCCAAAATTAATTGAATGCCAATGCTGTCAGGTAGAACCAACTCATTCTCATTTTCCTATTCTGGTGCATTGCCAAACTCCATAATCCTCAGTCATAGGATTATGGAGTTTCTTGAAGTGGTCTCTCCATCATTCTTCTAAAAAATAATAATAAATAAAAGATGATTCGGACATACCTTGACGAAAAAATTATGCGTCATAATATTCAATATATTTATTTATTTTCTATAAACATATGTAAAACATTTAAATATTTAAATACTTATAAAAATTTGAGATTAACATCAAAGAAATTTATAAAAAAAAAATAATGAATAAAATACAATAACCATTATCTTCATTTCCACGGACCTCTTTTATTTTGATTGCCCTTTTAAGAGCTCGATTAATGATAAGTCGCATCTTTTTAAATTCCTCAGTTATGCAGTTTAAAGACCGATTGTTAAGGTGTAATATTTCCTTTTTCGCCTTTGAAATTAATTTTACCAATTCAAATACTCATTAAAATCGTTCAGATATGTATGCATGCATTAATCGTATTATTTATTCTTCATATATTATACAGAATGCCAAGAGAACTTTTTACCTCAACTCAAGAATTTTATTGCATAATAATAATTAATAAAACAATAAATAAATTTAAGTCTGTAAAGTTGTTGCAATAGATGGAGAAAAAACTCAAAAATAACCAGCGATGGATAAACAAGTTAGTGTGAACATGGATTATACCAGAACGTAGATGGGATGATTTAAAGAGATCTAATCTTGTATATTTAAGCTTTGATGATTTTCAGACGATGGTAGTAAAAACATCATGAAAACCTCCGAAGGATAAAGGCACATTAATATGCTTCAATCAATCTCGATTATTATTGAAAGGTCTAAGAAAAAAACATTCTTTTTAATGTTCCTAAATTAAATATTTATTTTCGAAACTATAAACGAAGTTGGAAACCTAATTGGTTTTGTAACGTTGATAAGTGACGATGGAAAAATCAAATTTATGATAACTATAAAACAAAAATAGTTGAAAAGATAATAAAAAAAAAGAACATTTTAATAATGCGACGTAGATATGTATAAAATTTATAAGATGTGTAAGACAAGATTTTTAAACAACCATTTAAAATAATGTAAACATCACAACTATCCAATACCTATGAATAAGGGAAGGGAGATGGAAGTGCACTCATAGAAAATTTTACAGTTTAAACTAGAAGGATAGATAATTTTGGGAATGAAGTTTAAAATCGGCATTTATCATTTCCAATATCAGTATAAATTCTTACAGAGTAAGAACCCATCGAGATCTTAACAGTTATGAGATTCTTAATAACTTTGTAATTTTTTTTTTTTTTTAAATTATCATATTGAAAGCAGTAATAAAATAAAATCAAATATCACAGTATCTCCTCTATTGAAAGCAAACAATAGTATGTAAAATTTTTAAGAGTACCTATCACACCTATATATATATATATATATATATATATATATATATATATATATATATATATATATATATATATATATATATATATATATATATACACCATACAATTACAATTTATGAAATACTTGCTTAAACACTAAGTAAGAGGTTGCAATCGACCGAAATTGATATTAATTTTTTACCACCAAAATCTAAACATAGTAAAATCGTTTTTTAATTTAGGGGTTGAAATGGAAGGAAGGTATAATTAGGCACAAATTTTGGACTTGGTCCCTTCTTGAGATCAACCGCTCAAATGTTTTCTTTAAGACACTATACCGATATGCCATACGAATGATACATCAAATGGCATATATCGCGGTATAAAAATGCTTTTTTACCACAAAGTTAAAGATTGATTTAAATATAATATTGCTAAAAGCATTTATAAAAAACAAAACGAAATGTATTTATTATCAAATTAATACAATTACATAAACATACATATACAAATTAATAAGAAGTGGAATACTATGAGTATTCCTGCATTAATACAATATTAAATAAAAAAATCTGCTTAATTACAATAGAAATATGACTAATTATTATAGAAGAGCTATCATCTCTGACTATTAAAAACTTTGAAAAAGCTTCTAAGGTGCATCCAAAAAAAAAAACAAGTAAAGAACATCAAATCTTAGCTAACTATTTTAATTAGAAAAGTTTAAATGATTCGGGGTGGCTGGAAAACAAAGGGGAAAAAACATGCATAGTTTTAGTTTTTTAGATTAATTTCTTACACAGCTTATTTGCGTTGTGGCTGTTAGAGAAAGAAAGTGAGGATTCATGAAGCATATTCATAGCCTTGTTACAAATTTGCATTGCTAATTTAATGTAACTGTCTGTAACTGTACTTGGTTTTAGAATTATTGACATATTGACGTTCAAGCATCAAATTTATAAAACTTAAAAACCAGAGAATGTTGGTGTCGAGAGAATAAACCAGTAGAATAGAAAATAAAACTAATAACAAATATAGTCCAACCCAAATCCTAACTCTGCAATTTAGTCTGTAAATTGAAATTGAAATTGAAATTGAAATTGTAACCACATTCAAGCTACCCCACTTTAAAAAAAAAAATAATCTATTTACGATTAGATTATTATACCATGAAAATAAAATAAACAAAAAAAAAGAAAATGATGATACATTCATTATGGGCTATAAATTGTTCGGATAAAAATCAAAAGGAGTTAAAACATTAGCTAAGTATATATTTTAATAATAATAGAAATCAGACAATTTTTTTTTTTTTAGAACATACTGATATTTATATAAAATTTAAATAAAGAAACAGAATTAGCGGCACAGAAAATAATTGAAAATAATTAATAAATTGGTCAATAGAAATAATAAATTTTAAGGGAAATGATAAAATTATACCATGTTTAAATATGGGAGTTAACTGGACCAATTAGGGAGTCACTTAGACCCACGAAAAAAAAGGTTATTAACTAAACCTAGGTCTCTCATTATGATAATATAGACATCATTCACAATCTCGACAACAGATAGCAGCATTAGGCAATTTACCGCTATTTAATTTTCGGTTAGGGTCCAAGTAGGCATTCACCTGTAATTCCTGAGCGGTGCGTTCTGTGGAGAAAATTATAATGTATGAAATAAAAGATAAAATGTCAAATTCTGCGTTGTATGAGGACCAATACATAATAATTTGTGTAGCTGATGTGGTCAAAAACTGCGGTAGTAGACTCATATGTAGTATTCTGCCATTTTTTTTTTACCAAACCGCCGTTGTGACCTCACCAGTTACTCAATTTTCCAAGATACAGAACTATGTCACTGTTTTGACTTTGGTTTTCAACCACACCAGTTAACCAAATTATTATTTAGTGATACTCATTAGCCCCAAAATTTGATTTTTTTTTTTTTTTTATTTAATACATGTAGATTTTTCGATACAATACATCGTTTAGTAATTACTGTTCAAAAACCAAAAATAATCAAAATAGTTTTTTTTGCCACCATTTTGTATTCCAGCGTTAATAAGTTGGCATGCGCGCATCTTTATGTCAGGCTTGTGGTCATCTTCATTTAATATGCCCAAACCTTTGTATGAAATGAGTCACTTTTTTTACACTGGCTCCTGGACGGGTAGGTGAGCATAGGTACATGAGCATTTCTTGGTTTGGTTTAAAAAAAAATTGAGAAATACCAACAGCTTAAAAAGAAAGTACGAATTATATTTTAGAGGTATACCTTGCTTACTAAAAAAAGAAACAGACAAAACCAAAATTGATTCATATTAAGAAACATAAGAAAAAATCATAATTAAACCGAGAATATAAACGTTAAAACTAATAGTTTCTCTTTCTTTTATGAATTATACCTGCAAAATTTTGTAGATTAGTAAATAAATATAATTTACCAAAATAAAATAGGAAATGAAATAACTATAAATTTAAAGAATTGATCATTATTTTATTATATCTTAAGGACGTCCTTTCAAATTTAAAGTTTCATAAAAATTCCAAAATATTCAGAAAAAAAGAAAAGATTATATAAGCATTTTTTTCATAATTATAAGTCCGAAAACTGATTTCGGGTGGAACGACTGCGTCAATAAAAAAAAAAAAAAAAAAATTCATTGATTAAAGAGAACAAGAGATCCTTAGAAACAAGTAATGATGGCAACATGAAACCAGAATTTCGTAAAATGTGTTTCATGTCTTTTAAAATAAATGAACGTATATTATCGAAATTTTGTATACTCACAAGCCATAGGTGTGAAAGAAATCATCAAGAACGGAATCCTAATTTCAAATATTTCTAATCAATGAGATAATGAAAAATTAATCTTTCTAGTGAAGTTATATTGTCTTATAATACTGAGTGTTAACAGAAAAGAATTTTATGAATGATAATGAATGATTAAAACTTCACATTTAATACTTGTGCTAGGAAGGATTAAAAGATCAACAGATACTCCCAAGAGTACCAACTAGAAAACCAAGGCTTGAAAATGGTCAACAATAAAGAAAAAAAAATTCACAATGTTTTTCTATAATATAAATCGTTGGAATTTTATTAATAAAATTGTTGTTTGGTATGAACTGTCTCCGAATGATGCAATATCCACGTTTGGTTAGAGTTTTTAGATTGTTGATGTGAGATATACTGTTCCTTGTCTGCCTTTATGCGATCTCAGCTTAATGAAAGGAGTCATTATGCCAGAATTGGCGAAACGTTGACGGTTAGTTATTTCTCGGTTCTAGAGAGATTTAAGGCTTTGTTTTGGAATCTTCTTATAATATATAAAATAACATCCGATAGCATTGTAAAATATAACAACTATCAATTTTATTATTTTATACGTGTGATAATAAAGGATACCGCAGTATTTTATAGAAAAAGTGGTTTCGACCAAATTTTCTGAAACATTGCAATATTTGTCATTCTGAGCAGAAGTCTCCATTGTTACAAACAAATTCTATAACAGGATTTTGAGTGAATCGTGAATAAACGTGAATTTTGCACAAACTGGAATGGTAGAGCATCGGATACAATAACGTATTCAACTATGTATTTATTTCAATTGCCATACCAGTTCAGATGTATTATATACACCCACTTACACCAAGAATCGTCTCATGAAGTTCTGTATGCTAAAAGTATAAGCTTAAATCGTATATATCGTAATATAAATACATACATCCATTCCATGTGTATGTGGTACATATATACAGCTGGAGCAGTAAGAATTGAAATTAATACATCGTTAAATACTTTATTGTACGATTTGTTGAATTGCCCTTCCATTCCGGTATAGATAAAATGAAGCCTTAATTCGCGAAAACTCTAAATCCTGTCATGGATCTTTTTTTAGCCCATAGAGATTATGCTTAGAATGACAAAAACTAGCTCCCTTCAAAAGTTTTAGAGGATTTGATTAAAACTACTTTTCATATGAAATAATGAGGATTCCTTTGTTTATTCTCTTAGTCTACTATGAAAGCAACACATAAGGAAAGACAGTTATAACCTATTAACACAAATAAGTTTAGAACGTTTTTTGGAATGGGACTATTGAAGCATAATTAATTGTTAAATAACTTAAATCATAACTTATATTAAATCATAAGATCTCAGAAGTTATATAATCTATAATAATTTCTTGGGTTAAATCTTAAAAATTCGAAGGAAAGGTTTTTCCTAAAACTACTAGGCTGAATTCAAGGCAAATTCGTTAGAGTATTAATGTAAGCAAGTATTACTGAAATGGATATATCTAAACAATAAAATGCTTTTGAAAAATAATTGGCAAAAGAAACATCATACTTTTACATCCACATGCATGAATTATCGTCCGCCTGCATTTAAAATATAAAATATGAAACTGCTACATATCCCTAAAATTCTTTAAAAAATTAGACCATTTACTATGTTTATTTTGTTATAAAATTTATTAAAATAAAAACAATACTATTAATAATAACATTTTTAAACCATTAGGAACAATCAGTCTTTTGAAAGTAGTTAATGAGGAATATATATGAATACCTTCACTTGACCTCACGTTTTTAAATTAATAACTCATTACAATAAATAAATATTATCCATATGGTCATAAATATTTAAGACTTTAATTATTTTCTAGCATAATTAATTGTTAAATAACTAATATCTGAACATTAGAATTATTAGGAGAAATTGGCACCTTTGATTCCTGGAGTAACATTATCTTCAATAATTTCTTTAGTTAAAACATAAAAATTTATTGGAAATTTTTTCTTAAAATTACTATGCCGAATTTGAGATAATATTAATAATAATGCGGATATATCTAAAAAATACAATGTTTCTTAAAACATATTTTAAAATATATAACATATATTTTAAAATTATATTACATACGACAGAAATCCAGTATTATTTTTTTTAAAATCCATTTGCAATATATAATATATTATAGTATATATATATATATATATATATATATATATATATATATATATATATATATATATATACATACACTAAGGACAATCAGTGTATTGAAAGTAGAAAAAGAAGAATGTACATAAATACATTCATTCGATCTCACGATTTAAATTAATAATCATATGGTTGTAAATATTTAACATTTTAATTTATATAATGGTTCGATTTTTAAAAGGATCCGTTGCTTAAATAGGTTCGGAAAATTAAATTAGAGGGTCACAAGTGGCTTGGTAATTAACCGGCTCTCCTTGATCGCTAAGTAAATTTTATCACCGGCTAAACTTGGCACTTTTAAACTAATTCCAAACAGGAGATTAGCGTAGCCTCAGGAAAAAGTTAACAAACCGCAGATTGTCAATAAGTGCCGAATAACAAACTATTTTCATTAGCAGGAAACGTTGGGAGTTTGTTTCTCCAGCCGCTTGGAGCAGCACTGGATCAATACGCGCCGGCGCTGCCCCCAGTTTCTCCAGTCTCCGAAATCCGCGTTTTGCCTTCCATGTTTACTTTTTCCAGGGCTTTCTGATCATCGGCTGGCGGAGAGAATAGGGTCCGACACAGGCTCAGGAAAAACTGCCGTTCAGGGCTTTATAGGCCGACCCGACCAAGCCGTGAACCGAAGGCAACCAACCCCACTAATGCCAGATTCTCAGTAGTTGAGGTTATAATTGTATCTACATTCGTAAGGATCAAGAATTATATCAAGTTTTAATATAATACTTAAATTGAAGTGCGATACCATTGTAGTTTCTAGATCAATCATTTAAGGTCCAGAACTCAAACATATATGATGAAATACTAGAATCATTTGTTTACCGTTTGGCATCGGGCATGTCCATATCTACTTAAAACTAGCAATAGGTAAACATGTTGTGTCAGATTGAAAAACAATTTCGAGAGAGCGGACGGAGAGTCAACAGATTAGATAAAATTAAATTTAGATGGCATATCTTAAACTAAAGACTTAAAAAAGTACCATAGTGAACACTATATTATACATATTATATCGAATTCCTCATAGCATTAAATTAAATTAGATTATAATTAGAAGTTCTGGATCTTTTGTTCAAACGTATTTCTAATTCTGTTACCAGAGATTTTCCAAATATCTTAGATTCATTAATTCTTAATTTACTCCATTTAATTATAATTATAGAATTACTTACATTTGTGGAATAAATATTGATAATAATTGAACCTATCCAATATATATTTTCATTAATATTTGATTTTGGACACACTTAGATCAACAATAATGGAATCTTTATTTAATACTGAAATCAGAAATTTAAATCTATTATACCTATTGTCCTCTTTTTCATCAAATAAATATCATAAAAACAGAGAATTATGTTAGGTTCAATTTAACCACAATAACTTTAAAATTAACACAACTTTTTTTCTAACAACTTTTATTTTATTTAACTAAAATTTTATTTAACAACTTTTATACATCATAATTAAACGAATGATTAGAAACAATGTATTATTATCGATCCGTCCAAGAAAAAAAAAGGAGGAATGATAAAAATCGATTAAAATATTCAAACAGTAGTATTTAAAAGAACATTCTAAAAACATTGCAAACAAGAAGGTAATAAATGAATATGCACCGTTGAAAAATATTAAATCCACTTACGCAAAAATACCCAGAATGAAAAAAATAAAAAATTTAAACATTTTTATATCTATATATTCGTTATAGAAGTTACTTTATCAATATTATAAGACAATATTTGAGCGTGAGAATATAGCAGTATTAAACATCCACAATATTTAGAAAATACAGCAGATTATAAACGCAAAATCATCTCCAATTAGGTAAAATAAATAAAATCATAAACGTTTGTAAGTTTATAAAATTATAAATTTTTGTCTAGGATACGATATATAACAACTTTTGGGTTAAACGTCTGCGTCCAAAAATGAAATGAATCCTCTGAAAAATATTTTATGGCTAAATTTTACAGTATTTTTTTACATTACCGTATTTGAAGGAAGTTCTCTCAAAACTACAAGCTTAGAAGATAATCCTTAAATTAGGAAAAATAAATAAAATTATAGTCATTTGTCTAGAATACAATTAAAAAGAACTTTTGGGTTAAATGCCTTTTTCCCTAGTGAATGCCTTGCTTTTTTTATTTATTTTTTTTTTTTTGGTGGGGCCTAATATATGGTCTGGTTTTACAGTATTTTCAATATTATTATATTATAAGGACATCGCTACAAATTTCAGCATTAAGAAATATGCCTTAATTTTTTGGAAATAGGATAGATTATCAATACATTTTTTAGAATTATAAGTCCTCTCACATTACAAGTTTATATGATCATACTCCAATTAGGAAAAATAAATAAAATCATAAAGACTAGTCTTAGATACGACTGAAAACAACTTTTAGGCTAAATGCCACTGAACAATATTACAGGGCGATATAAATTCGGTGTGAAATCATTGGGAAGCAGAATACCATAGACATGAGGTATATTATTGAAATGCAATAAGCGATCAGGTTAAATCGATTGTTAACGAATAACGAAATGGTTCGTTCGTAACAACGCAGATCAATTTCCTTAAAGAAATCAGGTATTTTCAAGGAGGTTTTCCAATGACGGAACGAAAACAATTGTCTTAAAAAACATAGTTATTATAAGAGAAGTGTGATCGTAATAAGAATTTGGTGACCTAAGCAAAGAAACATTAGGAGGCTTAAGTAGGTTATTTTAGGTGCGGTATAATATATGTTTAGTTTTACATTATAATTAAAAGACATTATGTTTTAAGGACATCTTTGAAAATTTCATTGTTAAGAAATATTCTATAATTTTTGGAAATAGAACATATTGTAAACCATTTTTTTTTTTTCATTAAAAGTCTGCTCTTATTCCAATCTCACAAGAAGATACTAAAATTAGGAAAAATAAACAAAACTATAAACAATTTTTTGAATACGTTAGAAAAAACTTTTGGATTAAATGCATCTGAACAATTCAGTGAGGTATAAATTACGTGTGAAATCTTCGAGTAGCAGAATGCTATAAACATGAGGTTTGTTCCTGAAATCTTACAAGTGATCAGGTTGAACCCATTGTTGGAAAATAACGAAATGGTTCGTTCGTAACAGGTTAATCTCATTAAAGAAATTAGGTATGACAGAAGGAGGTTTTCCAATGATGGAAGGAAGACAATTGTCTAAAAAATGATAAGTGTGTGATTGTAAAAAGAATTTGGTGACCTAAGCAAAGAAACATTAAGTTGCTTAGTAGCTTTTGGCTAGAATGCCGAAGGTAAATCCATTTTTCAAAAATTTGACTGATATTGTAGATAATTAAGGTTTGAGCGTAATAAAGACATTTATGAAACTTAAGAGATTGTATTATGTATGAGAAAAGAATATTGCCACAGATTATTTCTATGTTCTACGGTGATCAGAATTTAAACCTCTTAGAGCTAAACTTTAATACGTGACGATTCCAACTAGGACTTGTTCAACCTATGATAGTTTGTTAAAATAAGAAAAACCAAACATTAAGAAAAGAACTAAACAAAATCAAAACGTTGTCTCCGATTATTAGCCCTTTTTGGAAAAAGATGGGATTAAATGGCTCCACACTTTAAGAGGAAGGAGCGCGAGGCAGTAAGCGAGACTCGCGCAGACAAAAACCAACTAGGTGTTGAGAGTATTTCCTTCATACCTGCCCCACGAAATCTTATCACAAATTTAAATTATAGAACCAAAATAGCCAAACCACCGTACTGATTTTTATTACAGATTGTCAATATAAAATATTGTATTTTTAAATATTAATATTGTTTGAAATAATGTTCTTGTCTAAAGGGGTTTAAAAATCCAAATATTTAAATCGGTGACGAAACCATTCGCTATTGAAAAAACAATATTCGCAATGGAGAAATTGAAAAGAAAATATAAAATTCTTTATTGGTCTGATGAATGAAACATTCGTTTCTAAAACGTGCTGGCGACGTAATGAGTATAAACCATTTTTATCTTAAATTTACAAAAATGAGAGATTCGGAACAACTAAATTATCAGAAAAAGTATGTCAAAAACTCAAATAAATTTAATATGTAAACGATAACATTGAAAACATCATATTTTGTTTTTCAAATAAAAAAGTACCATAGCCGTTCGCCTAAGAGAAAGTCCCTGAAAGTCTTCAGATTTAAATCTAACTTGAGAAATTGCCATTTAAATAAAATTAATTTTAATAATATTTTAAAGGAGAAATTACCTCACGATTTGGACATTAATAGATTAGCGCTCTTATTTTGGGATGGACAATTTTAACAATTTTAATTCTATTTGTGTATTGTTATAAATTTTCAAAAGGAAAAATATTTTTAATAGATTAAGTCCTTATATATCGATGCCAAATTTTGACGAACTTAACCTATGAAAAATATTTTTCTTTTTAAAATTAATTTGCCATTTAGTCAATCTGGCTAGAATTCGTGAGCGTTTTATGTTGTTAAATATCGAGCAGCACTACTCACGAGACATTCTTTTGGCGAACGGACCAGAGTCTTTTTAAAAAAAGACTTTAATTTTAAAAAAAAAGTTATTGTGTTGGTTATTTATTTAACTTTTATAAAAAATTATCTTGTTTTACTAACAGTACCAACCAAAGAAAAGTAAACGCATTGGCCGTTAATTTTACTTTTTAAATAAAAAAAATAATTGTAACCATGACTAGCTATAGTCAAGGCGTCTCATGCAATTAATTAATCAAAAAATTATGTATTGAAAATAATTTTTTTTTCATACACTTATCATTTAATATTTCCAATGAATCACTATAAAGAAGAGTTCTAAAAAAACGACAGTTGCTGCTAGAGTTGAAATAGTTTTATGAATGTTTACAAATAATTATATTTAAAAGAAAAAAAAGGTGCGTTTGCACTTATGTATCACGGAAGAAGTAATACCTCTTTGGCGTACTTAAGAAAATCATTTTTTTTTTTCATTAAAACAGATACTAACTGAAGAAACGACAAATAGACGTAAGTAAATACCACAAATAAAAATTTGAATAACAAATATTTGATGGTATTTGTGTCTACTTTATTTATTTGTCGCACTAAAGTAACAACTTAAGAGTACTATATTCCGAAAAATTCTGAATCCTGAATTCTGATTCTGAGTGTGACATTAGCTTACATTTGGTACAAAACGGGTATTGAGCTTTTAACTATTAATATATGTGGAAGATAGTGCTCTGATTCCCATGGAAACACCCTTAACAGACAAATGCTAATAAAAATTTAGACTTTTAATTAATTAAAAAATCCAGGAAGTACCTACAAATATTATAGTTGCACATGAAAATCCTAGATAAAATTCTCTTTCAAACGGTACCTTCGTTTTTTTAACTGGTGTAGTACTCTGTCTGAATTCCAACAGAAAATTAATTATGTGTTACATCGACGCACAGTGGTGCAGAATGGCCGATTTTACGAAAAAATTAAATTCTATTTTATTTTATTTTTTCCCCATTTTTATGAATAAAGAATAAAAGTTAAAAATAATATGTATAATAGTTACTTTACAGTTAATGTAAGATTTATGCATGATTCACTTTTTGTTTTTTAATTCAAGTATTAACTTTTACTGTGTTTTTTTTAAAACAATAAATGAAGTTTTTTGATATTGTTATCCGTTGTACATTGTCTTCACAGTAATTTAAATTTGTAAAAAAAAAAATATATATATATATATATATATATATATCGTTAAAAAAAGAGATATGTTTATTTGAATTAGATTTGCATAAAATTTGTTCAAAAATTCATTTATTTACAAAATTAAGCTTATTTACATCTTTGTGGAAATCCAATTTGCCCTTCAGTCTAGGTCTGAGTGAAATCGATTAACATAAAGATCTGACGTAACGAGGAGCATAGACATCTTGGTTGGTCGAAATTCAGCTGCATTTTCTTGAATTACCGGGTCGATATTGATATTAATATATATTTCATACTTCCTGCGCTTCCTCAGTCAACATCTGAGCTGATATAATAATGCTTCCACATCTTGTACACCTTTTTGGGTATGTTATCAAACTCACGAATAAAAAAGTAATTTCCTAATAATAATTTCCAAATTTTTATGGGTCTACTGCAGCACCACTATAATTCCGAAGCCACGAATCAGCTCTTCACTTACCCCTATTGGCTTGGTTGGTAGATCTTGAAAAAATCTATGTGAGCTTATTACCGTCATTTTTGTATCTATAGCATGCGGCCCTTATTTCGACAGGATTCATTCCATTTTTTATTGAAACGTGGTAGAAATGTTTGGTTCATTTCCTTCTTGTGATCCGGTGTTAGCTGAGGGAAATCACTCCTCAATATCTTCATGCAACTTACAACATCGCGGTCATTGTCTAAAACTATATCGGCTATTTCGCGATATGTCGATTGGAAATTTTCCAATTTGAAACAGATATACTGCAATTAGGACTAAGTAAGCGATTGAGGAAAATAAATAAACAGATTTAACTGAAAGGATAAGCAAGTTTGTTAACATTCCGATCAGCAAAACACTTTACACGCCTATGTACATTTAGTCGATTTCAATGAAATGCATACAACGGTTGCAGCTAAAACGTGTTGTATCGATCTGATAAGAGTTTAAGCATTAATGTCATATCAGAAAAATGCGGAAGATGCCGCACATTAGTTATGCATTAATAAACTTTCTAAAAGCTTGATTATTCGATCGTTTATTTAAAAAATTTATGATAGCTTCAAAATAAAAAAATAAGAAGTATCATAGCGTTTATATTTTCCTACGTGCGTTGTAAAAACAAAAAAAAATAATAAAAAACATTACTTTGGAGTGTTATTGATTTTTTGTGGAATATGTGATGCTTGAGTACACTAAAAAAATGAATGGGTATGTAACTTGATGAATCTTTTCGTCTTTTAACGAATGTTAGAAGTGTCACAACCTTTTCATTTCTTTAACATGTATTACTCAACTTTTGTTTATTCAAAATACAAAGTCCGCTTGAAGATTCGAGTATTTCGAAAAAATTATTTATTTCGCCTCCTGAGCCACTGTGCAGCGCGCGAAACTTCGTCACACGCTAAAAACCTACTGATGTTTTCCCAAACGCGCCAAACGAAGTATAACTTCGTAAATGAAAGACGTCAGATTCACGGAGGATGTATGGCTAAAGAAGCAACATCGTGGCAATTAACAGAATTCTGTAAAGTTTTTGGATTGGAAGAGGAACGGACCACAAAAAAAGTAAATGGGAAGATAACTAAAAGCAGTTAAATAAAATGTAGATCAATATTAAAAATTAAAATACATTAGCATCTCTTCGGATAAAACCAACAGTTGTCCTAACATTTCATCCTTTCAGAATTACAACATAGCATAAGAACCCCGTGTGAACCTAGCCTCATCAAGGAACCTACTGTCCAGTGCGGTTGCCCTCCAATCACGGACATCCAAGATACGCCAGGCTTCTCGCGCCACTGAATCTGCACATCACAGTGGAACTTCTCTTTACTGGACACTTATAACAAACGGACAGTTTCATTTTCCCCGGCGTCATACTATTGATTTTACATTTCTTTCAACTTCTAATAACCGGGCCTTCTAGTAAACGAAACAGACACGAAATCAGTCAGTTTTCAAAAAAGTCTGTCTTAAGCGGACAGTAGGTGAAAGGAAAGACGAAATGACGAAGAACACTAGAGGTTAATGTGGCATTGTAATAAATATTTCTTAGAATTTTATTTTGCAGAACACCATAGGGGTGTTTCACTGTTTGTATAAAAAATAATCATTGCTATTTCAAAAAACCTTTCCTATCCAGTCTTGAACATGTTTTTAATTCAACAATTTTAATTCAGTTATGCTACGACCTTATAACTATGTATATCGCTTGTACTAGTAAGTTGAATGTGTTTTGTTATTTTAAATAAACTTTTATAATATATTAAGACGGAAAAATTAATATAGCTCGATACGAAATCAAATTCAAAAATTAAGAGAAGCGTCAATATACGCTGACATGGAAATGTCTAGCTGAAAAAAATGAGGAGACTGCTTAGTTATAAAGTAAGAATGTCTATTTGTTAATGAACAAACATGGAGAGGAAGAATTTCCAAAGACCCTTCACAATTGGCAAATCGAAAAATTCAGGTAGTTACAAGGCAGTAAATTTGAAACTATTAACTAATTACTTACATTCTTACAGAAAAGCCTTTATTTCCAAGGATAAATTGAAGCAATTTCAGCACTTTCAAATTGCCATAACAGATTCGTAACTTTACGACAGAATGTATCAACCGAAATACTATCGAAAAAAAAAAATCAAATTTTTCACATTCCTAAGTACATCAAGAGCATGACGATATGCACGTTTATAAATAAAAAGTCAGAACAAAATATATTTACGTACCTTATTTCATTTTCCGAGCTAACTCCCTTTTTATTTCTTTATTCTGTTTAAAGATTTTAGTCCGGTTCGTATTTTAAAAAAAAATATTCTCATAAGATAAGCGGACGAATTATTATTTCGTAATGACGTCCGTTTAAGAAAAGTTTCACTATCTTATATAAAATGTGCTTAAACGGTTGATCACAGACCTTTGAGAAAAGACCCCTCCTTCAACTCTCTAATCTTCATCGATCGTTCTACAAAAGTCCTAGAAATTTTCATCAACCTCTCACCCCTCCCTCCACATGACTTGCAAAAAAATTTGAACATCTTCAAAATATATCTTCATGTTAAATGTTATTGATAAAAAAATATTTAAGACACTGTACTGGCTTTAACAGTTATTTATTTGTAAAAATGCATCTAATGACAAAAAGAATTTGTCCGCTAATTTAATTGTTGACCTTATTCAAAATTATTAATATAACATATTGTTCACCAGCTTTAAGATGAATGGCATGATAAATGGAATAGATTACTAAAATGGAAGACTGGCACATAAGAGGAGACAAGTTTAATATTTGGCATTTTCCGTAAAATTATACAAAGTTTGTATGACGTAAGGTAATATAGAATAAGTGCGCACTAGATTTTACATGATTTTAAAATATTTAATTTCGAAGTTAGTTTTCCTGTTTTAAAAAAATTTTCCTTTGACAATTTCGTATATTAGTGGCTATATCGTATACTAGGGTTGGAATATAGAAACGCGATGTATCGATATATCGGATTTCTCATATTCTTATATTTACTGGTAAAATTGCATAATCGTAACCCTAACATGGCGGAGTTGTGGATTTTCAAGACCTATCTATACTTCGAGCTGCGCATATCCACAATAAATACTTAAATAAATCGAATAAATTCCGCGATTTGTGTTATAGAATTTGTTGTCTATAATTCAGCATGGTTATATTTATTTTGGGTTATCTCTTTTAATTCGGTTGGTATTTGTGAATAGACTTTCATTGGGGAAAGGGAGCTCCATATCTCTGCGCGAGCGTAGCGAGCGAAAGTCAAGAGCTATCATCTAAATTACGGTAAGGCCCCGACCTCAACTGATAAGGATCCATTGGCTTGATTGTGAATATTTGCTGTATGGATGCGCAGATTGAAGTACAGTCAGGTCTTAAAAATCTAGATGTCCGTCATAGTGGTGTCATGATTCTAAAGTTTTACCAATGAATATAAGAATAAACAATATTTAATTACTAAACAATAATTAGTAGATAGGATTTTTATATAAATAATGTTAATTAACCTTATGTAAAGACAAATAGATAATAATATAAATGCTGATTGTACTGAGATGTAGTTCAAATGAATTGCATGGTTTTAGATAAATATTTTGAGAATGCACAATGTATTCGGAAACGTTATAAGGGAAAATACATATTTTAGAAGTTTAAAGGTTTGGGTATTGAAAAACCCATAAAGAATATAATATATGAAATATACCTAAAAGTCTAAAAGATAGAAATGTGTTACATTTTTATTTTGCCAAAGTGTAATTTTGATCTATCTTTTTAATTTATAACGATTCATGGCTAATAAGAAAATTGTTTTATAAATAATTATTATTTTATTTCATAACCTTCTTCGCAGTTTAATAATATGCTTATTGATATTCGATATGCATTTCCATTCGATATATCGATATTTTTCTGCTGATTATCGGTGGATCTCGATATTCAGTTTTACGATATATCGCAAAATATCGATATCTTCCTTTCGATGTTCCAATGCTATCTCATACACGGTACAACTTCGGGTTCAGTTGTACAACTTCGTTGTGTTGGTGTTGAGGTTGGATAGTTTGTGGGGAGATTGGGGAACCAAATCGCCAGTTGTATAACCAGATTTACCATCGAGGCGATTATGGGCGTGTTGTCCAACATGCGTGTCAA
Organism: Rhaphigaster nebulosa; assembly: GCA_948150685.1. Classification (NCBI taxonomy): domain Eukaryota; kingdom Metazoa; phylum Arthropoda; class Insecta; order Hemiptera; family Pentatomidae; genus Rhaphigaster; species Rhaphigaster nebulosa. The sequence goes on along the minus strand of OX411308.1, from coordinate 50,946,747 downwards.
TGCCAGTCACTCACTTTTAAGTATGGACTGTCTCAAGAGCTTCTGCAGTGTTATGTTCTATGCTGTCAAAAAGTCAACAATATCTAGCTACGAGGCTTGGAAAAATGTAGTTGATCAATATCACGCACTTCTACAACTATGAAAATTCAAATCAGACGCCTACAGAAATAAACATTTTAAGAACATGAGTTAGGAAGAATTGATACAAGAATTGAAAGAAGTTGAATCTGATATCATGCTTGACATATTAAAAAAAATAATAGCAAATAAAAAAACTTGTTACCGCCGCGAGCTAAGAAAATTAAAAAAAAAAGAAGCAATATTTTGATGTTTTTTTTTTTTTTAATTTTATTTAGTTATTTATGGGCTTTTCAACCACCTGGATCATTTTCGCCCTATACTACAGTTATAAAGTTTTAAATTTACAAGATTTCTTTAATTCAGCTAAAGTTTAAAGAATAATTTGGTTTTCTTTAAGAATTGCATTAAGTTGTTTGTACATTTTTCTTGTTGAAGCAAATCCTCCAAACTACTTTTTGAGAGATGTTCTCTACGAAATCCCAAGGCGTAACACTCAGTTAACATGTGAACGACTGTCAGTAGTACTCCACAGGTGATGCAATCAGGTTGTGGTCCATTTCTCATCAAATACTCCTGGGTGAGCCTTGTATGTCCAATTCTCAGCACCACTTCTTTTCTAGACAACATATCTGGACTGTTTCGGTGAACATACGGTTCCACAACCCTTAACCTAATATCTCTTGTAGTAGTCCAAATCGCTTTCCACGCTTCTCATGTCTTTTCTTTGATCAAAGAGATAACTTCATTCGATTGGTAGTGATGATCAACTGGCCCTCATTGATAACTCTCATAGCTATCCTACCTGCCATTTCGTTACCTCTAATACCGAAATGGCTTGGTAACCATAAAAAATTGACCGTACAGTCAGCCATCTCCAATGTTTTTAAGTTTTAGTTCTCCATTACATGCCAGTACTGAAAAAAGGGATCTTGCATTGATATGATTACAGCCCGACTAATTGCTTCAGGATCGATGGATGTCACAGAAGTTAACAGCTCAGCATCATGGATGGTAAAGAACAGTGTTAGGGAAAACATTTGATGTCCATTGTCCGTAACCACGGAAGCGCCAACTCCCTCTTTGTTCTTAGACCTGTCTGTGTAAATAAATTTCCATTCTTGATGAATGCTTTTAAAGCGGTTGAAGTCTGTCAGTGCTATGATTGGTGAAAAGTTTTTTTATTTAATTTTATGCACTTTAGGAATAGGAAGTAGCCATGGCTCTATTTATAAATTATGGGGTTCTGGAACGGAAGGGATGGTTCTAGTCCGTGATGTATGATTTACATCTTTCAGGGATGGTTTTCTATATAATTGTTTTAATTGAGTTTAAATGAGTAAAAATGTCTTTATTTGTCTTCTATCAACCAAGCTAATAGTATTATTGGGCGAGATGGTTGGCCAACCAAGTAGTAACCAAAGTAGATATACGGGCCCCTTTACCTATACATTCAAGCCCACGTTTTAACCACGTCCTTTTTGATGAGATTGATAATTAAATTCGGTAGTACTTTGCCTTAAGTGGTGGGGCAAGTACAAAATTGTTCATTTTCGAAGCATTAATATACTCTTGTAATCATCAAAAAAACTTAAAACTTGTCTGCGAATCAAGTTTTACAATCTTCAGTGACAGATAGGAAAAGTATTGCGAAACTTAATAGAATAATTGTAAATAAAAGTATTTTTATTATACTATGCTGGTCCGGAATTTCCCCTGCAAAACATTAAAGTAGCGGCAAGTTTACACAATGCACACTTGTCCTAGAATACCATTACCCTCAAAAATTAGAAAACTATCAAAGAGAAAAGCAAACACAAACAAAACATAATAGTTTAAAAAAATACAACGGCATTAACTAAAAATATAGCAGCATATGAACTAATATAAATGGAGCTTTTATTTTGAAGAAAGTAAAATACTACAGACAATTCGGACAAATATACAACTCTTGGGCAGAATTACATATTAACATTGATAAACACAATAGATAGCATTAACCAAACGTCTAAAAGCATTTACTAAAACGTAAAAGTCGTTGACATTTACCAATCCATCTAGCTCAAAAATAGTTGCAAACTTGTATTTAAAAAAATATCTGATGTGGACGACACATGACTTTCTTGTAAGCCTAAAAACTAAAAAACTATCGGTGGTGCAAAAAGTGATCCTGAATTTAGTTACTAGTTTCCGAAAATTGCAGTATGTCAAAAACGACACACGGCGTCGCGACATCCGTCTATTGACACACATACACACAAATGGGGAGGAAATCGAGTATTTTACACTCAATTTTAACACTTAAAACAAGTAATAAAAATGTTTAATTGGATTGGAAACCAAATTACGTTTGTAACCTTTATTACCGAAACATATGATTTATGTATTTAATTTAAATATAATTTTGGATGTAAGCTAATTATGACCTTCAAGTAAAGTACCCTTTTCGGCTCACCAATTTTAACCAAAATAAAGTAAATACATTCATAAAGATATAAAAGTCCTATTTATCAAATTTGAGATGTTTTACATTATATTTTAATATAATTTTTAATGAAAGTCTAATTTGACTTTTCAGTAAAGTACCAATTCCGGTTTGCCAATTTTGACCAAAATTTATTATGTTATTTACATTAATATATAGGTCTTGTAAATCAAATTTGAGAAGTTTTGCATTATATTTAAATATAAATTTTGATGAAAATCCGTAATGACCTTCAAGTGAAGTACCACTTCCGGTAATCATACAATGACCAAAAAGGGGGGTTCACAACTAGATTATACAGTACTTCTAGATACAAAATTTTAACTTTCTACGGCTAACCGTTTTTGAGTTATGCGAGATACGTACGAACGTACGTACAGACGTCACGACGAAACTAGTCAAAATGGATTCAGGGATGGTCAAAATGGATATTTCCGTTGAAAACTGAAAACCGAAAATTTTCGCGATTACAACACTTCCTTTACTGCGTACAAGGAAGTAAATATAAGATGAAAAAAAAAACTTTATAACGCATTGTACTCAAATAGTAAATTAGGTCTAATTCACCTTATTACCGATAACGCGAAAATTTCTGGAAAAATTGGTAACCAATAAATTATCCAACTACCTGATGAAACTGAACATAATGTTTTATTATGTTAATGATATAGTGATACAGAATTTGCCTATCTCTCTAATACTTAACCATTAACTTGACAATGTGTCATACATGATATAAGTATTTCTTTTATTCACTTATTCCCATGATGGAGCTCAATTATTCAAATTTTCTATCATAATTATGACTGCATATTTGAAATACACTTAATATGTTTTTAAATACTTATTTATGAAAAGTATAAAATTAAAAAAAAAAATGTGAAATTGTAAAGTTTAGGACTAAGCTAGAAAGTTAAAAATTAGGTTTATACATTCATAATATGAATGCATAAACCAAATTGTTGATAAATAAATAAATAATAAATAATTTTTTCATATAATAAATTTGAATAACAAGGAAGGGATAATTAAAAAAACAAGGAAATAATATCTTTTATAGCCTTTAAGCTGACAGCCGTAAATTTATTTTATGAACTGTTTGCCTCGTTTCACATAAAAATATTCCTGTGTTGCCAGTTGAGAATAATTTGTATTTATTTCTTATTCCTCGGTTTTGAGAGACGCCCTGTATTCTCAAAACCGAGGTATTCCCAAATTTTATCAATGAATGTTGATGATTTTGATTAATATGTAATATGCCACTCAATTCTCGATTTATAATTTATAAGTAATAACGGGGTTATAACTATTATAAAGAAGAAATTATATTATCTCTAATTCTTTGCCAAATTATTTCCTTATATTAAGTAATATGTGTCTGATTTCGAGGGTACGCTATCTAATTACGAACACCTGACTAATTCATTGTCAAGAATTTAGTTAAAAATTTACATTTACTAACTAAAAATAATTGCACTGTATAAGGAAAAGAATTAATGATCTCTTTCTAAATTCATATGATAAATATACACTCTGAATACCTGAAAAGTATAAAGTTGGATTAAAATAAAGGAGGGGGATCAGAATTTAAAAGGTAGATACAGACACAAAAGGTTTTCCAACGCCTCCAAGATTCTCACCCCTTACATGCCTGTGCCTTCAACAAAGATTCCTGACTCCATAATCCCACAGTGCTGATGACAATGGCGGAAGACTCCGTTCAAAGAAACAGTCAATACCCTACCGAGAATAAAAGGGAGACCCCCGAGGAAAATTACCAATACCAGGGCCACCAGAGCTGGGAAATATGAAAAGGCTTTTCTCACCAAGCGAAGAATTTCATAAAAGGATTGTAAAGGTGAAAAGGGAACCAAAATAATTCAACGGCAGAACAGGATGGAGGGTGGAAACAGCTGTTTTATTAAAGGCCAGTCCTGCCAACTGTGCAATAAACAAGGCGAAGCCGACCCCTCTATCTAGTATCCTAAATTTAATGGCAGCGCGGATTCTTTTCTGTTCCATAACTATATCTAAGTAGAGCGGAAGAGAAGTCGTATATGGAGGCTACAAGAGGAAACGTCTTCAGATATTTATTCCAGATCTACACGGATTTCATAAAGGTGGGGGAAATTTATGGGTATATCTTTCCCACACAGTTACCCCTCATGCAGAGGATTTGTGAAAAAACACTGAAATTTTCTGTTCCATTCTGACCATCCATACCTGTCGCTGTATTTATAATAAAATAATTATCAAATTATACGCTTATTAATCAGATATAGTAAGTTCAGGAATTTAATATAATAAAATAAATTAAAGTCATATAAAATTTGAGAGAGAGTCCATGCTATGATACAAAACGAAACAAAACGATTAGTATGGTTTTATAATTTGGCAAAAAGTCAATTTAAACCATAATCAGAAAAAAATCAAATACCACCCTAAAATAATAATAATTTTTTTTTTAAAAAGCTTTACAGAGTTGGCTTAAATAAAATTTGAAATATTCTAAGCAGCATACACTTTTTCATATCTTCTATCACAAAAGTACGATAAAATAGTTCTTAAAAAATTACAGGGCTATAATTCTATGTAGCAGTCTGTTTATCAAAATAGTTTGCGCCGCTTTTAGCGAAAAAGTTGCTGTAACGTCCCAAATATATTCTACTTTTCCACAAACACACAGGACCATTTTAGCGGACTTGGTTATTACTAGTGGACCTTCATACGTATACTTCCTTTGAAAACTCTCATTCGAAATTTTTCACGCAATACTTTCCCTCACCCCATATTTCATATATCAGTAAGTGAAGGTAACAAAATAACATAGTTACTCTCTATACCACAAAAAATAATTCAAAATTAACATATTATCTTTGATTAACTCCCGACTCGCGACCAAGTAGCACTATATTGCCGAATGCACTCTGGAAGTGTTCCTCAAAACGCTTGGTGACTTTCAATGCTTCTGGGCTAGCACCTATAATAATTATTAAATAGTTAAAAAACATCTATTCGATAAATTAACGCATTGATAGTTACGGTGAATAAGGTAAACTTAAGAATACGGAAAATCGACCATGATGGAACATTTTTTGGGTGATGAGAGAACTAGGGAGAACACAACCTCGATTTATACATACTTGAACGAGCAATGAGCCATTAAAAACTCCGAATCCCTGAAACATGAACGATCCTCAACAAATCCCTATTAGTGTGAGGCAAGATACATTGTATTGGTTTACATAATCATTAATTTATTTATTTAAACATTAATACTTCGATTTAAAGCACTACAGATACGTTCTAAGAAAAATATCAAAAGTGAACCGAATCCGCTTCTGCAAGCTACATTGACATCCACGATCTTCAGAAATAAAAAAAAAAAATAATTCAGCACTAAATATTATGTTTTTCGTAAATAAGAAATATTTTTCTTAACGAGATAAAATGAGTAATGACGGAAATATATTGAATTAAAAAATAAGTAATAATGAACACGAAAAAATTATTTTAATCGATTTAACTTAATCAAATTAACTAATGATTTTTCCAAAATTCAATAAAATCTGTATCAAATTATTAAATCCGTTGGTAGATCCAATTTGCAGCCCTAAAACCATGTAATTATTACTATGCAATTGATATATGCAAAAAAGAAACTGAAGACGTGAGTAAATGTAAGATGTTGTGGCAAATTTAATGTTTCGAGAAAACGTTAATTAAAATTCTTGATAGTTATTTTTTTTTTTAAGGCATGATCTACAATTCAAGTTAATATAATTTTCCGAGTTGAAAATATATATATGAAACTAAGTCCAAGTGAATGTGAGCATACATTTGGTACTAAGGAACACAATTGTAAAAGAGATTAATTAAATTTAAAGTTCAAACTTCAAATGAAACTTCACTATTATGGCTTATTGAAACAGTCCAAAATATATTTTTTGGCAAAAAAAATAATTGCGCTATCTTATGAGTGTGAAAAGAATCAGAGATACTTTAAAATTATGCTAAATAGATGGAATGAAATTTGTAATAGCCGTACTTGACATTTTTATAATACTTTATATACACTTAGGTACTTAATGCAGTATACTGTGTCAAGCGATGAGGCATGATAAAATTCAATCATAATTTAAGGATTTCAAGGCTGTGAACTAAAATTCAAGGCATATTTCATAAATTTTTTTTATTTAAATGTAAAACAAAAACTAAACCACTTTTTATGGTATTAGGTAGACTTCTGAAAAATGTCAAACTTGAGAATGAATTTGTATAAATATAAAGGTTCTATCTCAGTTTAATAATCAAAAACTGTAACCTAACTTCTGATACTGAGCGCTTAATGCATCAAAGAACTGCGTAAGGAAAAGCGATGAAATATGATAAAATTGATATGGAACATTCTAGATACCAACCCACACAATTCATAAAAATTTCATCAAAATTGTATTTACGGTAGTAGGTAGTAGGTTGCCCTTAACATGGATTTCACAACAGATAGAAAAGAGAACAAATTTGTTCTTTGATGCATTATACTGAGTGCTCAATGCATCTCAATAAATATAAAATATCTCAATATTCACGTATTGAATTAAATTTCTCCTTTAAAAAGAACGTCTGCTAAGTAGATCAGTACAGCTTTCAGATAAATCTGATATGAAATTCAGAATTAATATCCTAAAAAACCCACTTTCTCCAATTTTGGGAGAAATCGGACGATCCGTTTTCTAAAAAATTGATATGTCAAGGAAACTACGTTTAAACCTGCCTCAGGAAAAGTAGTGGGTGGAATATAATGAAATTGATATGGAACATTCTAGATAGCAACACGCACAATGGAAAAAATTTCATCTTAATTGTATTTACGGTAGTAGGTGTATTCCCGTTACATGGATTGGACTATAGACAGATAAGAGAATAAATTAGTTCTTTCATGTCTAAAACTAGTAATGTGGTCTCCTGCGAACACCATCTTGCGAAGCTTCAGGCCCACACCATCGAGCAGCTTCAGAAGAACAGAGCTACGGCGTTCATTTCACTGGATTGCACGCAGGTCTGTGATACTATATCCCACACACTCTTACTTCGCCGCCTGGAGGAGTTCAGGTTTCCCATCACTCTATGCCCACTGACAACGAGTCGGTGGGAGCCTCTCTACTCCACACAATACCACCTGCGGAGTACCTTAAGGGCCTGTACTGAGACCAATCCTGTTCGTCGTCTTCACGGCGCCAGAGGTCTCAGTCAAGCGTCCAGTAGCTTTAAAAAGGAAGAGCTGGCTTCAGCAGCCATAGAAGACCTCAGGCTAAACGGCATCAGGGTTAATCCGTTGAAAACAGATGAAATCGTGATGTCGTTGCAGAAGAGGAAGAAACCCCAAGAAGAAGTCCCAAGATCCTCAAAGTGGACGAGGAAGAAAGGCCTGTCTCTAGCTCCAACCTCTATCTGGGCATCACTCTGGATAGGCACTTCACCTCTTGAGTGCCTTTGAATTCCTGATTTTATGATTATTTTCATTTAAATGAATTGCAAAGTTGGAATTATCTGTCTTATTATTATGTGCACGTATTTGTTCCTTTAATCTCTGATTTAGCGATCTTCCAGTTTTTCCCGTGTATTTGGCTGCACAATCATTACAATTTAGTTCGTATAATACAAAAAATAAAACTATCCCATGCATTTTATTTACAAGCGAAACAGACAGAATTTTATTATTTAATAAAATTAGTTCAACAATTAAACAAGATCAACACTATTCATTTTCATTACTAATTTGTATTTACGAATAGAATATTCAAAATTAAGAAATTATATATATATATATATATATATATATATATATATATATATATATATAAATACATTTTATTTTATTGTATAAGATATTTTAAATACTGTCAAGAAATTTTTGGTAATCTATACTGTACCAAAGGTTGTTATGTTGTTAAACGGCAGCATTCTCAGCCATAGTTAGAGTATTTATGAGCATTAAATCCAATAATATATATATATATATATATATATATATATATATATATAGAGAGAGAGAGAGAGAGAGAGAGATAGAGAGAGAGATGATAGCTTCTCAGAGATCGTTGTATTCTGACTGAGAAAATAGCTAAGATATTACGAAAGTCCGAAAGTCGCCCCCACCCGGAAGATGATGTAATGGTAAAGCAATTATTTCCGAACATGGTCATTAGATAATTGAACTTCCGATAATTGAGACGAAAATAATAGAGAACTAATTTGAAATGAGGTATTCATAAAGCTCCCATTTAATAGGCTCCACTCAATACATTAAAGAAAGTACGAATTAATTGGGTTAATTTAACATAAATTTCTATTAGGAAATTTTCGGATAATTTTATTGATTAGTTGAAAACAGCAGAAAACAGAATATAGTCATATTTGTGTTTTAATCCAAAAAACAGCTTATTAATTAGATTAGTAAACAATAGAGCCCATTATATACCCCTAAAAATATAAAAGGTGACCAATATAAATTGGATCAAATATTTCTCACGGCAAAAAGGATGATATTGTCGAAAAATGCTAGAGCAAAAAATCGCAGCTCTACTTTAATAGCGAGGAAAACTTGTGATTTATAGACAATACCTACTTTTTAATAAGCTTATTTATAGTCCTCAAACAGTCAAAGGATTAACGCCTTTTCAGAATATAATTGAATAATACGTTCAATATCATTCTCCAAAATATGATGGCCCCATACATATACCAAGTGAAGTTGTTGATGCATGTATGGAATTCGGAGAAGCGATAGTTCTTCAATAATTTTCTTTCATTTGTAAACTATAACACTTTTATACTTTATTATTACTATTACCATTAATGTAAATGTTTCCATTGCTAAATTATCACACATTTTGTATTCATAAAATCTATTTTAATTTCATAATTTTAGAAAAATCTATTCGGAAAATTCTTTGTTTGCATTTTTCTTCAGAAAACATACTAAAATCACAGCCTTGGCAATATTTATAAAGGAAACGGGGTGAAAAACCACGTAAAAAGGATTTATCATGTCTCTAAGATTCTAGTTTAAGAGATGCCTAAAAAATAATAATGACGTTGAGAATACAAGATTCTAAAACGGTGTAAAGTCTATAATTTTGAAGATATCGAAATGCGATTCGCCGATTCTTTTATAACTTTTTTATGACTATACGAACGAGTTTTGAAAAGAGGGTGTTATTCGCAAACCACAAGTTTTCGCCGCGCGTCAACTGCATGTATCGCGTTGAAAGTTTAAAGGCAATAAGAGTTGGTGAAACGAAGCAGACCAACGAATTTTTTCTGTAGAATTGTTAGATAAGATCAGGCCGTGAGAAGCATTTTATCTTAGGGCCCTAAGTATACTAACAAGAGGAGTGCACAGTATGTCCGTCACCGATTTGAGTTTAATTTTATTTTGTTGATTTTATATTGACAAAAAATCAACACAAGCTCAACAGTTTCTACCAATGAATGTGCCCTCGGAGATGAGAAAAAATAAACACACTGAAACTTTTAGCACGTTTTAGTTTTTTCATTCCAGATATAAAAAACAAGCTTTATTTTGAATCTCGAATTTGGCAATTTATATCGACATGCATTTTCCAGTAAAAGTTTCATTTGTCAGAAAACATAAAAGGACAAATACAAACTTTAAAAAAATTATTGCTTTTTAATCAAATAAATTTTGAAATATATTTAAATCATTAAGTAAACTAGCACTATAGATTTTTTTAAATCGAATGATGACATAATTGAGTTTGCACAAAAAAAAAAAAACCTTCATGTTTAAAATATCACAAAAAGAAAAAAATTCTTTTTTTTTCAGCCTTGTATTATCTTAAAAGGTCTTTGTAAACATATGTTATACAAAGTTAAAACGAAATTGGGATTTTTTTGTTGGTAACGTTGGTTCTAAAAAAGTAGGAGCATCCCGGTTAAAGCAAATCGTGTAGATTAAGAATGTTTACAGACTCTAAATTTTGTTTGAATCAAAGGGTTCCTGAATTAAGAACGGAATTTTGAACTTTTTAAAAAAATTTGAAGGGTCAAATTTTTAGTCAAGAAAATTTTACTTTTAATCGAACATTTGAATATAGAATTTTTTTTTAAGTGCTAAAATCTGATATCAGTCTTATATTATTAAAAATTGTTTCCATTACTTATAATTCAATAGACCTTTCAGTTCACTTTAAAATATAATTATTTCATTTAAAAAACAGGATGATTTAAAAATTTCTGGATCATAAACATTGATTTCATATTAATTATACACGGTAAACCCAGCCATATATTTTTAAATTAAACTTCAATTTAATATTACATTAAATTTTATAGACATGGGCCGGCCTCTAAGCACTGTACAAAACAAAATATTAATATAAAAATATAATTTTAAATAAAAAAAGTATATAAAATATAATATAAAAAGATTATTAGTGATTAAGAAAATGTACCTAAATATTAGTGATCAATTTTTAATAAATTAAATAATCACATTATAGAGCGATTTGAAGGGTCTGCTAAATCGGCGACGGACACATTGCACTCCTCTTATAGAGTAAGTACAATTCATTGTACAATTAAGCCCAATAGTAAAACAAAATTAAGAAATTAAATAAAAAATACTGCAAAATTAATATTCATGATCTTTTAGAGACCCCAATTTTTACTTAATTGCACATTAATTTTTACACTTCTTTTTTTTTTAAATTACGGATTATTCATGATGCCTTTTTTTCTTGATTTTTTCCCGCTACGCTATTAATTATATATATCCACAACAGATAAATACCAAGCATGGGCCAAATTTCAAGCCGCTTTCACAGGATTTATTATGTCACCTGCCGGCTTCAGGATTCGTTTGGTGTTCATCAGCTTTTGGGAAAGTTCCAGATCCGGGGGTAAAGGTTTACGAGGTTCCCTCTCCTGTCTCCTCCAGAGGATTCAAGGACAGCTAGTTTTAAAAAGTATGTATTGACTGAAATGGGAGCCTTATAGTTACAGAAAAAACAAAACAACAAATGGAAATTTTTTTTGTAATAAAAAGTATTACAGAATTCGTTAATGTAGATTATCGTTAACCCTAGCTCTTATTTATTTCAAGTTGATAAATTTTAAGAACAATAAATAATTCCTAAATCGATCATCGAAATATAGACAATAATTTATTTATTTTATAATGTTAAGTGATTAATAGGGATTTTTCGTATTCGAATTTTGCTCTCAATGCTCTTGGGAATATAATGTATTTCAAGGGTGATTGTCGTTTTACGGACAAGTTTTAGTCCATTACAAGTTTTGCTCAATTAGTTATTTATAACCTGATTTTTTTACCGCTTCTATACGGGGGAGAAACATTTCTTCATAATGAAATATTAAAAATAAGAACATTAAAGAATAATTTGATTTTATAGTTACTTAAGGTAATGAAATGTCATTACCACGCACTGTCCTACTTTCAGTTTTCTAGTAAACATGTATTCTTTTTTCCCCAACTTACGGTGAATTGTCAGCAGTGTCCAATTATTGGCCCAAGCTGATGTAGACACTGTTGCACGCTCTCTTCAGGCCGTGGCTGAAACTTTTCTGGCACTAATGGACCCAGCCAGCAGACTTGGACTTGAAGTTAATGAGTGCAAAATCAAGTACACGCTAACAGAAGAGACTCCTAAACCAGGTGAGACAGTTACAATTGGACCTCATAACTTTGAAAAAATTATCGGAGTTTGCTTACCTGGATCTGGAAGAGGATCGTCGCAGCCAATAAATTCTACATTGGGCTGGGCAAACAGCAGACGATTGAAGGAGTCCAAGACCTGTAACCGAGTTGTAACGCCGTGAAATAATAGCTTACGGTGAATGGTAGTTGAATTTATTTATAATGATAAAGGGTAACTTAAGCATGATGAACCATATTTTTTAAATTTTTGTTAACAATGAAGCATGCTTATGTACTCTCCAAACATAGTCCACTCATTTTGATAACGCTAGCACGCAAAGTATAAAATGTAAGAGATAAAGTCTTGAAACAGAGGGGAATTGTTTTCAGTTTGGCGTCAGTCCTATAATGAAGGACCAGGCCACCAGTGGACAACGGACTTTAATCAAAGCATTTTCGCCAAGAAATAAGTATAGCTTTTTATCACGCTACTTTTTCAAATTATTTGATTTATTATAATTATATAAATATAACAAACCATATTATTTCATTTTAGTTAGGTCGAGTAAAATGCGTGAAAATGTTATTCCAATTTAACAACTCGCATGATTACTACGCCCAAATAATTCATGCGATAATTAACTATTTTTTAATCACTATTACTTAAAATTCGTTTATTGTTCCCCTGAACTTAATGTATTTAATTCTAATTGTCTACTAAGTCTTTGAATTCTTTTTTTATCCACACTTACGGAAAGTGTGTCTATAAAAGAATTTTAATGTGCTAGTTATATATATATATATAAACCATCCTTTGAAAAAAATAAATTAGGTGAATATTTCATAAATAAAAAGTATGACAGAAAATTTTAAATTTGAAATTTTGGAACATGGGCCTTTAATTTTCAACCAATTAATTCCAACTTAATAGTTTAGTTTAGAGTATTTAATTCCTGAAAAATCTATCGAAATGATGAAACTTATTAATTCATTTAATAATTCTAAGTGATTATTACCACTTTATCTATTCGGATTTTCCGTAATCCAGTAAAGAAAAGTAATTTTTGTTTTAAATTAATTCTCATTTCCATAGGCTTTATATAATTGATAGAATCTTTCATCTTTTTTTTATAAACTTCTTTAAGTTAAGGCGCAACGACATGATCATGTTAAAAAGTGGGTATTAAATAAATTAAATGCATTAGAATTATAATTAAAAAAAAAGGCAATGATCAATGGAAAAAAAAACTATTTATTAATATCTATTACCGTAATTAAACAATTGTGTTAATTATATATATATATATATATATATATATATATATATATATATATATATATATATATTGTAGCATCAGATGCTAAAAAATAGCTTGCTTGGTATGGACAGGATTAACGCCCTTCAAAGATTCTGATACTAAAAATAGTCAGTTTTAATATTGACAGCCCAGCTTCGATAGATGACAGCTCTAAAACTCAAATATCTCAGAAGGCCAACCAATCTTGAACACAGTACAATCCCATACATACCAGAGAATCCTTTTTTCTTTTTTTTTTTTGTTGTAAATTCAGCTTGCTTCACATTGCCGCAAGTTGCCGAACAAATTAGACAGTTAACTAAAAAGAAAGCCTCTGGTCATGGCCTGAAAAATGCCCAAATGCTCCAGAAAATGACCTTGAAAGCTCTTCATGACAGATCAACATGAACTCGATTTATCAGGATTTTTTAGTACTAGAGAGTTTGGGGCAGTAATGTTTCTAAGAAATAAATGTCCACTTTTATAGGCAAATTTTAGTTTTTCATTTAGAAAAAAATTGTAAAAAAATGGATAATAAATGAAATATGCATTACAGATCAATTGAAAAACGTTTAATGGAATAAATCAAATTAGGTTTTTTCATTTTAATGTATACAGTTCCTATAACTTGATTTTTAAACTAATAATAGGTATAATAGATATTGTAGATTTTGAATTCTCAAGTTTATAATAGGTATAACAGATATTGTTGATTTTGAATTCTCATTATCATTAACGTTGTATCTTTATTCAGTTAAGTTATAAATATCAGCAATATCAATTTTTAAATAAATTATCGAAAGATTCATTGAATGAGATTAGGTAATTCTAAAACTTTATATTCTAATAATTACTTAATATCATTAAATGAATGTTTCGATTTGAAAACCTAGCGATCGAAAAATCAAAAGTACTACGTTTAAACATAAGGATATTCATAAGTATACATGGACATAGCTGGATTCACAATCACGAAATCAAATTGATCAAGTACTGGTACAACAAAGACGGCAAAATAGTATAATTAACGTAAGGTCTTAACGTGGGGCAGAATGTGAACAGATCATGATTTAATAATCGCGAAACTTCAACAAAAACTTAATATAAAAAACAGAAAAGAACACCGTATAATATCCGAAAATTTTGATCTAGGTAAATTGCAAAAACCCTTATGAATCGAGCCGCAGTAGATGTCAAGAATAGGTTTGAAACGTTATAATCTATGAGACGAGGATCCTAAAGATGAAGACAAGTTACGGGTTGGTATTAGGGCTAATATTAAAGAGGTCCGTAATTTGTAATCCCAGTAATAACATCCCAGCGATAACAATGTTGTTAACTTCCGAGCCTTAATGAATGAAACGTCTAAATTCCTCAAAAATAAAAAACGAGAATATCTTAAAAACAAAATAATTGAGATAGAAACTAATAGAATCGAAAATAACCTAAGAGACAAGTAAAAGGGTAGAAACAGAACCCGCAATGAATGGAATTAAGAGAAGAAAATAACAATATATTGCTATACCAGGGGACATTTTGAATACATTTAAAAAACACTGAAACCATTTTGAATTCACTCCTCCCAGCAGGTTATAAAATATTCTCGTTGATCCTAACTAGTCGAAAACAGAAAACGCCGAGGAAAGTCTACCAATGTGGTTTCAGACGGAGCCGGTCAACTATCGATTCAATATTTTCCTTACGGCAAATATTAGAAAACAACGGTGTAAATCATAAGCTTTTTGTCGATTTCAAAAAGGCTTATGATTTTATTGAAAACGTTGAGAAATTCAAGTATTTGGGGTCTATGATTATGAATTTAAACAATTAGGGTATTACATATTTTAGATTTTGTTCCATGATATAAGTTATATTTAATATTGATGCTGTAGTGAATAATTTATAATAAAAAATTCAGCTGTTAACATAATTCTCGAATAAGCTATTAATAGATTGAAACTAAGCAATATTTAGAACTTTACTTAATTTCTGTATATTTATTGTTTCCTAATATAGGACAGTAAGCGTAAATAGGTTTAAATGAAGACCATTTTCATTGGTTTATATTAGTTTTCATAAAATCATTTATGCAATTTTCATGAACATTAGCATTTTGGAAGAATTAGAATAAATGTTTTTTGTTGTGCGTCATAAAAATAGACTAATGATATGTGCCGATTTATAAGTAACTCTTAATAAATATCACACTTTATTTAAAACTGGATGATTGAACAATTTTTTCTTATATAATTCTCAATATGGATGATTCGATTTTAAATTATGATAGATTTATCTTCTACAAAGAACGGATAATAAATAGTACAGAACATAAGTAGTTGCATGATTAAATTCATGCATAAGTAGTTGCATGATTTTATCATTGCCAAAATTCAGGGTCAGTATTAAGGATCAGAAATCGAGAGTCTTTACTAATATTTATATGTTCAAAACTGAATTAAAAATGTTAACTAGTTTAATTTAAGAACAAGTAACATTATTGAAATCAAAAAAAGAAAAAAAAAATTAAGCTTTTGTTCTTTCATCTTCATTTTCTTTAATTTTTAAATGTTTTATATTCAGTGAAATATTAATTGACGATAGGAATATGAAACGTAAAATCATAAATTATATTTTTTTAAAACTTAGGATTGAATTCATTCTTTTTTTTATTATCTAGACATTAATAAACTTTAACCGAGATATTTTGAATAATTCAACAACATTAAATTTACAATTAGTACAATTTTTATAACTGTAATCGATACTAATTATCTTGGTACGATCAACGGACAATTGATGTTTAATTTCGATCAATAAAGATTAAAAGTTGAGAGAAAAAAAGATGGACGAACTCACCCTAATCCAGTCAGATGATAATTTATCATTTTAAAATATTATTTTCCTTAAAAAACTTGATTTTACATATTGTTTAGTTTTCTCCGTGGCGCTGATTTTTCCCTTCTGGGATTACGTCCTTACGTCACATATACTGAGACGTCCTGGAACAAGCGTAGGTTCGAATGTCAATTATATCTCAATATAAAAGATTTTGTAGTTAAAAGACAGCACGTTTCCAAACCATGTGGTGGATAGAAATATTCTGTCAGTATTTTTTAGAAAAAAAAAAAAAAAATGGTTGTGTATTTCGTGTTGATTTAAATGTTTTTGCAGCCTAAATTTAAACAGGAGAAATGATTTGGGCTGCGAGTTACTTAGAGAAAAGATATGAAAGGAAATACGAAAAATAAAAAAATTAAAATTCGTTTTATGAAAACATCGGGATGAGGATTTAGAAAAAACTCGCAGACCCATCGCTTAAGATAGGTTTAGATTGAATTGAACTGTTTTGCACTAGATTGGATATTGACTGACCATAATTCTGCTCTTGCACAATTTTCTAAAAAATCAGGGCATGTTTTTTTAAAGAAGAAACTCCATTATACTCCTGTATAACGATAACTTCACTACACTCATATATACTGGGTTCCTTAAAAACAGGGGACAACAGCAACAACGACAAGACATTATTTATTAAGTCACTCTCTATCTTACTAATCAAGAAATTAAAACATGGACTGTCCACGAAGTTCTCGAAAATTGATAATGCCTAGTTAATTGTTTAATGTAATTAATAATCATTACTAATACTGTAACCACGACGAAATTTTTTGATTTATTATTTGAATTCAATATCCTACCAATGAGTCAGAACAAATAAATAACATTTGTAATTTAGACATTTTTAACCAATGCACGTTGGATTAAACATAGCATTGGTCCTTGTAATATATTTATAGTATAATATTCAAAATAAAAAATGAAAATATAATACAAAGCGATATACATTTTTTTAAAAATTTAGTTATTTTTTAAAAGATAAATCTGTAATTTTTTTCTTTTTTTTTTGTATATTACTAATGGCCTGATTTACTATATATACACACCTGGAATATATCGCTTGCTTTTAATAAGAGGACCACAATAGGAAAATATTTGTTTGTCTCTTCTTTTCTTTGAAAGCTTGCTTTGATCGTTCCTAAATTTCTAAAAGAAAAAAATTGAGATTTTTATATTCAATATTTACCGCAATAAAAAATTATTGATAGTTTAGCTATAACTATTTTACTAGTAAATCAAAATGACTTCCTTCAAATTGTGATAAGAGAGTAACTTAATGAACACTGTTGTATCTTTTTATGAAACTTTTTTAATGTTGTAATACTCCTACTAGTATGTTGTTATACTAGTTGTTGTAATACTAGTTAGGTGACCAAAATGTTTCAATATTTTGCATCTGTATTTGCAATTGAAAACTTCTGTATTTATTTTTAAAATATAACGAAATGCAATTATTGGCTTAACGGAATAGGAGAGCTTAAACAATTTTATTTTTTATAAATTATAAATTTTATAAATTGCAGATTTCTCATCAATTTTATATTTACGCAATCTTTGCTGCACAAGAAAACAAATAAATATACACAGCTTAGGTTAAAGGAAGAACGACGGCTAAAGTTCTTCAAAAATAATGTAATTGGGCGTGGAATATTTGACCTAAGGAAAGACATATTCTCAGAACAGTTGAATAGCCCATCAAATGTGAAATTCCGGTCCATCCAGCCCATTCATATAACTGAATTAACAGTTTTGTGAAGCTTGTAATGGGCATGCAATGTTTTTAGGCAGAATTAGGAATAAATCCATAAGAAGGCAATTGTGGATTAAACGACGATTAAATGTCTGAGAAGTAGAAAGAAAAAAAATTGTGTTGACAAGTATCTCATAGATTTGAATTTAGAAACGATTCAATGAAGGAAGATATAATAGACTGAGAGCTGAGGACAAAAAATTGTGTCTGATTTTAAGAAATTTTTAATCATGTAAGCAGAATTTGCTCTGACCATATATTATTGGAAATATAACGTCTGACACTCTGCATCATGGTACGTGGTAGACGTTCATAATTTCAGTCTATAGTCAGAGTACTTTCGGTCTACACGGTCCAAACATTTTTGAAATCAGACACATTTATTAGGCTCGGCTTCCTGCTCTTTTAACATGAAAAGAATATGAACAATTTTAAATAAATTAAATTCGACTTTGGGTACAATCATACTTATACACAATCATACTCATTATAATGATACTTTTCCATTATATATAATAAAAATATATATATATATATATATATATATATATATATATATATATATATATTCCGTATGCGTACCTGCTCCTATTCATAACGGAGTAGCAATAATTTTTTTAGAAAAAGATTATTTTTAGTTTGAAAAACTGGCCTGCTTCTCACACTTCAAATTCCAAAGCTTATAAACGAAAATATCAAAAGAAACTCGTTGACAGTATGCGACAGCAAAAATACCTCAGAATCCTTTGACGATCTCCAATGGTTGACCCCTCCCTCACCCAGTCATACATATTACATCCCAGTTCTACCATTTTTTATTCATCAAGTCACCATAATTCGGCTCTTCGCAGCCCTGGTCCGTGTTATCGGAATTCATAGGATCCTTCAAAGGTAGATTTCTTTGAATACGGAAAAAAAAATCAGCTCACAGCTCAGTACCCACCCAGAAAAGAAATCATTTGTAATGTTAAACTAGAATAACGATTTTTTTTGTATTTATGATAATAAATACAATATAATATACTATAAAGCGGATGGCCCACTGATGAATCCGGATTTCAATGCAATAATTTAGAATAATAACATAATTGAAGAAGCATAGTAAACATATTGGATAAAAGAAGCATAGCAAAAATCATGGATAAAAACGAACATGCAGATTGTAATAAGTATTATCATACTGCATGGCTAGGAGACATAGGAAGCCATGTCAAGAACAACTGAAGAAACGTTATTAGACAGAATAATTGAGGTCATTAATGAAGAAATGAGTAGAAAGATGATCTCATAACTGAATGATGGAAGCCAAAATGTTTGAAAGAAATTGGGATTGAAACTATAATCCCATTCGGGTCAATATGGGTTTTAAAGGTTTTCCGTAAGAGGAGGTGTAAGGTCTAGATGCCGATGTGAAAAATTGATCAATCAAACTAACTTAATACAAATAAACTTATCTAAAAAGTAAAAAAATAAAATAATTAAGGAAACCGACACTCTTAATTACAAGCATACATATTTTCACTCAGGCTGGAGACCACCAATCTAAGAACCTTCCCATAAAAGTATTGGAGCATCTTAGTTCTGCTCATGCCAGTTGAGACTTAAAACTCAGTAAGGGCACTTTGACTGAAAACAAAAATTCAAATTTTCGACCTTAAAGGAAGTCGGTCATTGATTTTTCTTTCATATATAACTAGATAATGAAGGTTAAACCCTACTGGTAAAAATCATTAGTATTTCTTAGTTACATTTCATTCCTGTTTTCTTTTTTTTCTAAACATTCAGATAACCAAAATAGAAAAAATTAAATAGAAAATCTTTGGTTTAAAAAAACAGTCATGATTAGTATAAAATTTTGTGCTTTTAGAAAAATAATGATTTTTTAGATGTATAATAAATATTCTCTTACATCCGCGCAAGCACTCCAATATTTTAGAAGAAAACTATAAAGTTTCACACATTCAATTTACTATCACATAGATGTCTGTATTTTCTTCCAACGTAACAAATATTGTTATAAATCCATATTTATAAGAATATATAAATGGAAAAAATACAAAACATGGTTACGCGCAACGAATTATCGTATGCGTTGTCGGACACTAAAATGGACGACAAAAGGTGAGTTTTATTAGGTTCTTAAACGATAATTTTTCTCTTCAGATTTTTTATCAGTTTCAATATACAATCTGCTTTCATTAATACTCGTTTCAAGTAATATGGACGGACGTTTCGGTGTTTTTCTAATTTTATAACAACAGTGTATTTCTATTTTTTATGAAAATTTAAGAACGAAGTTCTTTGCTAAAAGCAGCCAATCTTATCCCCTGGGATATACAATTATTCTGACCAAAATTTCATTCCGAAAAACCGAAGTTGTGGTTTTTGTTTCCATAAACGTATTTTAACTGATCCTAGAAAATGTAAAATAGTTTTGTGAACACTTTATGTTATGGTGTATATTTGTGAAAAATTTCAAACTCCTGCATTGTGCATGTAAAGTAGGAGAAATATCTAAAATTATTTTGAAAAAATTAACAACAGACATCTTTGTTGCCTGTTTTTTAGTACAGTAAACAACCTTTTTCTAATGCCTTATTTTTTTTTAATTTCACTTAGCAATAGATACATTGATGTTAAAGGCTTTTATTATGAAAACATTGATGTTTTATCATTATATCCAGTAAAAATAATTTAGAAACATTTTATAAAAGGTTTTTAGAAATTTAAACAACATATTATTATTTCATTCCACAGTCTTATTATAAAAAAATTCATATTGTATCAAAAACTTAATTTAAAACTATAAATAAAAATAAAAACGATTATCTATTTTAGTTTATTATCACTCAATTTTGAGAGTATTTTTTTTTCTGTAGGTAGTCTGAAATAGAATAAATATTAAATAGAACTTGTACTTATTAAATATATATTTGTAGTTGATTGGTTGTGAGAATTTTTGATAGATTTATTGGTAATGCCTGATTAAAGTAGTTTATCACATTCCGAAACATGTATAAGTTATAAAATATTTTTCTTTGTTTAGTTTTGAAAAATAATTAATTGAAATAAAGTGTTTATAAATTTAAACAATACAAGTTTTGATTTGTTTTTCGAGAATCTTTATAATATTTTATGATAAATGTTTTGTTTTTTTTTTTTTAATTCAGACTGTTGTAGACTAAACTTTATCCTAATTATCCTCGTTAACGAAGGCCGTTCAAAATGACCGGTTCAAAAACTGCAATCGCACATTGTATTATACAATATAATAACAGTCTTTGACTAATGCACAAGTATTGTACCAAAACCATTCATGTAATTATGAAAAGCCGCCGGAGGAAATTGATATGCTTCGGCTACCATCTAATATAAATTTCCAATTAGGGCATGTAGACTTTGTATTGTACAATATATTAGGCAGTTCTGAAAACGCAACTTTGTGTCAATGTGATTTACTGTCTCATCATGATCTAACAACTTGCATTGTAAATTTTACAATGAAATCAAAATAAATTTGGATGGCCGGATTAGGAGGTGTTCACATGCCGGCCTTGGGCAGCGGGCAGTACTTTGTACACCCCTGCAATAGAAGCCCAAAAAATAGTAATGCTCAGGCTAGCCCAATTGAGAATTCTTAATCAATACCTTACATTATTTTATTTTATTTACTAATATCCAAACCTTGATGTACAGCGAACAAAGACCATTAACCTACTTCTTTACCATAAACTTCTTTCGTTGTGGTTAGTTTACAACTGGTTAATTATTATCAGATAACGGATATTCCTAATAATCAATGGTTACATTTACATTATATTTTATAAAACTAGACTAATATGCGAATACTGGAATATTTCAATTAAAATTATACTGCTCATTAACAGTCATCAACAACTGATAATAATTCATCATCAACCATAACATAAATAATAAAATTAATATATATATATATATATATATATATATATATATATATATATATATATATATACATATATATATACATATATATTAAATATGTATATATACCTCCTTAATAAGGAAAACTATAATTAATTAACCAAAAAAAATTGAAATTTTCCAATTTTTACTTCCTTGTACGTAATAAAGTTAAAATTTTGTATTTAGGATTACTGTAAAATCCAGTTGTGAACCTCCCTTTTTGGTCACTGCATAATTACCGGAAGTAGTACTTTACTTGAAGAACATTACGGATTTTCATCAAAAATTATATCAAGGCAAAACATCTCAAATTTGGTAAATTATACTTTTATATCAATATAAGTAATACAATAAAATTTGATATTAAAGACTTCCATACTAATATAAATAACATAATAAATTTTGGTTAAAACTGGCAAACCGGAAGTAGTACTTTACTTGAAGGTTATATCAGGCTTTCATCAAAAATTAGATTAAAATATAATGTAAAACATCGCAAATTTGGTAAATTATACTTTTATATCAATAATAGTAATATAATAAATTTTGATTGAAATTGAAGAGCCGAAAGGGGCACTTTACTTGAAGGTCATAAAAAACTTAAATCAAAAGGTATATCAATATATGGTATGGTTCGATGATAAAGGTTATAAACGCGATTTTTTCCACTCTAATTAAACAATTTTATTCCTTGTTTTATACGTTAAAATTGAGTATAAAGTACTTGTCTTCCTCCCCATTTGTGAGCTGAACAAGTCTGCAGCAGGATAATAACATATAAGTTAAGCGTGTTCTTCCGCTTAAAATGTTGAAACCGTCAATTTCTATTGCTTTGCCTAGTGACATAGAAAGAAAACGGCATATAATAACGGAATAAGACCTTTATAAACAAAAGCTTATCTGTGTGTGTGTGTCTGTATGTGCAATAGATGGACATCGCGACGCAGAGTGTCGTTTTTGAGATACTGCTATCTTGGAAAACTAGTAAACTAGTCACTTTTTGAGACGCCGATTTCTAGTTTAATAGACGTACACGGAAGTCATCACACAAGAGTGTCCGCATCAGACATTTTTATTTCATCATAATACAATTGAAGACAATAAAGGTGTTATTTAAGAAATTTTGAACATCGATTTTTATTTAAGAGAGAAGTTCTCTTAGAAGCACAAATCACTTCAAATTCTTCGTTAATCGCATGATTTATCAATGGATTGCATTGAGCATGTCTTTAAGAACTTACTTTAAAAAAAAGTCATTTAATTGAACTTTAAATATATGCTATATATTTAAATATGCAGTGTTATGCTAACACCTTCATCCACTCGTTTTCAGGAATTACCAGATGGTCTGCAACACTCATAGCTTTAATAATATATTTTTATTTAATTTCTTATTAAATTAGGCAATATCTTAGTAATATTACTAAAGTCGCACAAGTATAGATTCTTTTATGAATATTTTCGGACGGTGCTAATGCCCAAATGTTATAGATAACAGATTTGAACGCTTCAACTTCATCTTGAACATTAAATCTAAAAATGGTAAACTCATATTAATTATAAATTTATAAAGTAGTATATATTAAATATGTTAAGTATCAAGTCCTGTGAACCGTTGCGCAATTAACTTTAAATAATCAGCTAACAATATTTAAAAAGTTTTGTTTTACCTTTCTGTTAACAACTAACTAGACTAAAGAGAAGAAAGATTCTAAAAAAACTTCTACAGATATTAATTTGGATTGAGGATGGTCCGCAGATTTCCATGGAATTGGAACCACTTAACTAAGTTGAGCAAAAGCTCATTTTTTAAAAAACAATAAATAATACAATATCCCCTCCTCCATCGCAAAGACATAGTTAATTATAAAAATATAAATTGCATGGATAAACCTACATCATCATATTAATAAGTTAAAAAAAAAAAAATACGCAATAAGTAAAAGTTCATCACTTGGTATCTTATCTGTTATACTTTTATTCCTGCACCTAAAAAAAGTCTATGCAAAAATCACTTTTCACCAGTCCAATTGAAGATAATTGTAACAAATAACCGCTCCACATTAATTATATGAACATAATTTGTGATTTGTAAATGTATATTGTTTTTATTATTCATCTATTAACATCATAATAGCTTTATTGTCATTTTATTAATGCAAATCTTTATCTTAATATATTTGTTTCATTTTCCTTTTTTTTATTCTAATATTAGATTAACTTCATTTTTGTTAATATAATTGTTCTCCACATATGTGTATTTTTTTTCGCTATATGATTCTTGCTATTGTTTATTTACATTTTTTTTTGTAATTTTAGTTTGATTTTCTTATACTTTGTTTACTTACCATTATGTCAACAAGTCCTTCTCACTTATAATCCTGATCTATTTCAGCCCTGATGATAGCCCCAAATGTTTGGACCGAACCGTCAGCTTGAAATAAAAATTAAACATGTATATATATTTATATTGTTTGTGCTGGTCAAATAAAATAAATAAAAGGGAAATTTCAAAAAAATATATCCAAATCAATATTTTGAATTCCTAAATAAACTTCCTAAGAGGAATAACTCAAGTATTTTCCTTTAGAACAATGTTTCCCAATAGAGAAAATGTTAATTGACTATCATACATGTAAAAATGGAAACATATTTTTGCAATATAGGTATGAATGAGGTTTCATGGCAGAGCTAATATACACTCCATGTCAGCATGATAATAGAATCCAAAATATATACAAACTAAAATAATATATTATGACGAAAAAAAAACTTCGCAATGTTATATCTTTACACATCATCGTAAAATAAAAAATAAAAAAATAAAAAGATGCTTTAATAACAATCAAAATGTTTATTTTTTTAGTACTATAAGTAGCAGTAAAAATAAAATTTATTCATAATAAAATGTAAATAATAATTTGTATTATAAATAACATTTATTATGATTAATGAGAAGGGTGAAATCGTTCATGACATTTCAATTTGCTTTCCTCATAGTTAATTTTAATGTAAATCTGAAGCGGTTCAACATCCCAAAGGATGTTCCTTTTTTCGTTATAATGTTTACAAATGCTGAAAAACAACTCCATATAAATCTAACAGCTACAAGTGCACAATACTTAGGAATAACGAAGTATTTTTTTATTATTTTTAAATGTTCAAAGCCCGGTGCAACGACCCCCACCAAACTCTTCCCGCACAATGCTTTAGAATACCACATTGGCCGAAGAAAGTAAATTCGTTGGAATAATATCATATTCGTTGTGTTGTGTTTTTAATTTGTGATTACAAAGTAAAATACCAAAGTAATAAGCAGTAAAAAATCGTTGCCAGCACATATAAATTTAATAGTAAAAAAAAATGATAAAAATTGTAAGTATAACACAAATACGAACAATTACGTCACAATTATAAAATAAGATATGTTCTTAAAAATCCTACGAATATCTCTTCACGGCCGTGCACCTCAATTAAAACAGTGCTCACAAAAATTGATCTGTTCAGGAGGAACGCAAGGTTGGAAAAGACATTAGAAGGTAATATGAGTGGAGGGGGTTGTTGTGGGGGGAGAGGGGTATTGTTGGGGCTGGAAGAATACCGAGAACTGACAATCGGGTTCTCACATCTCTCTATATATCGGCGGCCCTTTTCATCTAAACGGCTAGCCAAACCTACACTTTATCTCAAACTGCCTTCCTATCATCAGGCTCTTCTACCACAATAAACGACCACGATTTTATTTGATAGGACTCATATCAATAAACAATATCTACTCATAATATTTAGGAAAGTGCACAATGAAAAGTGACTAATTCATATCAGCATTTCTTTTCCTTTAATCGTTAAAAAATGATAAATCAGGAA
This sequence comes from Rhaphigaster nebulosa, assembly GCA_948150685.1. NCBI lineage: Eukaryota > Metazoa > Arthropoda > Insecta > Hemiptera > Pentatomidae > Rhaphigaster > Rhaphigaster nebulosa. The sequence goes on along the minus strand of OX411308.1, from coordinate 50,920,744 downwards.
TTGTATTTTGCGATATTAACGATTGCATGTTTGTCAGTTGTCTCATGTTTGGTATTCTCAAAGAGTATCAAAGCTCTTTGATTGACAATTTGCAGATACAGGACGCTCTGTACATGACGTCATAAACCGTTGTTTCTATTTACCAGCGTGCATATTTAGTTTGAGAATGGCCTTCTGGGAATCTAACAGAAAAAAAATCCCCATAGTGTGTCGAGACTATAAATAAACGAAATACCTCAACCAAACCGAAGGCTAGGTGCTTACATATTGTCCCCACCATGCTTAATCCTGGAATAGTATCGTTGAATAAGACTCCTTTACAAAATTTGGGAAAAAATTCCAAGGGTAAAATTCTCTGGAAGCCACCACAAGATGAGATAAATCAATACTCGGCTTCTTTAATATTACAGTTTTGAAGGAAACTAAATAATTATTATTTAGGTAATAATTAATTTTGATTGAGTAGATAATAATTACCACCTGTAAATAATAATTATATAATTTCCTTTTATTGCAATATTAAGGAAGCCGAGACTTGATTTTTCTTCGAAATGATTTTACCCTTGGAATTTTCTCACACATTTTTTATTGAGTACAATATCCTCATTTTTGGGCCGATTTTAATTTTTAATGCTTTATTTTTCGAGCTAGGACGTAGGACTATTATAAATAAATAGATTCAAAAAATTTAGGACTATTTGGGTTTTTCACAGCCAACGAGCTCAATGCTGGGTGGGCATGATTAGTTTTATGAAGTTATAAATAACTTCAAACGGCATGTTGCCAGGTTAATCTTAAAAGGACATAAACGAATGAACATAAACAAAAAAAAATGAAAGACGGGTTAACCTCAAAAGAAGATAAAAGAATGAAAGTAACAAACAATGAAATGAGCGATTCAGTAAAACGAGAGAAAAGAAGGGAGGATGCGGTAGGAATAGACTATCTTAGCCTCGAAATTCTCCTTTCTCTAGACTCCAGTTACGAGGAGTAAGTCTCATTCGACGATCCTATTTTAGAATTAAGCGTGGTGGCTACAATATGTAAGCTCCGAGTCTTGGAGTTTGTTGAGGCTTTTTGTTTATTTATGGCCTCAAGACACTATTGGAAAATCTCTTAACCTATGTTTCCTCTTGAAAAATATCTGATGTGACATCCTATGACTTCCTTGGACGCCTATTAAGCTATAAATCGGCGGCTCAAAAAGTGACCCTGAATTAGGGTTACGAGTTTTCGATGATAGCAGTATTTCAAAAACGACACTGCGTCCCGACGTCCATCTATTGCACATACAGACACACACACAGATAAGCTTTTGTTTATAAAAGTCTTATTTCGTTATTATATGTCATTTTCTGTCTATGTCACTAAACAAAGCAATGGAAATCGACGGTTTCAACATTTTAAGCGGAAGAACCCGCTTAACTTATCTGTTATTCTCCTGCTGCAGACTTGTTCAGCAGACAAATGGGGAGGAAACAAGTATTTTATACTCACTTTTAACACATACAACAAGTAATAAAATTGTTAAAGTAGTGTGGAAAAAAATCGCGTTTTATAACCTTTATCGCCGAACCATATGATCTCTGTATTAAATTTCGATATACCTTTTGACTTAAGTTTTTTATGACCTTCAAGTAATGTATCCCTTTCGGCTCCTCAATTTCAACCAAAATTATACTTATATTGAAAGTATAATTTGAGATGTTATACATTGTAGTTTAATATAATTTTTTATGAAAGTCTAACCTGACCTTTTTAACCAAAATTTATGCGGTTATTTATATTAATATGTAAGTCTTTAAAAAATTTGAAAAAAAATTGCATTATATTTTAATATAACGTTTGATGAAAATCAATAATATTCTTCAAGTAAAGTACCACTTCCGGTAATCATGCAGTGACCAAAAAAGTAGGTTTATAACTAGATTTAACAATAATCATAAATACAAAATTTTAACTTTCTAAAGCTAACCGTTTTTGAGTTATGTGAAATGAATTAATGAGACGTATGAACGAACGTACGTACAGTACAATACGTACAATACTTCCTTTACAGCGTACAAGGAAGTAAAAATCGATTTACTAAATACATTCGTTTACGAAATTATTTTCCCCGCTGAAAAAAACACTTGCTTGGAAAGTACTGATGACTCTTGGACGCACATACTTTCTTGCTACTTCGCGAAGATCGTATTCGTCCGAACAAAACAAACGTCGATTGGCACCATTTGACAGTGCAGTCTGTTGAAAATTAGATCTGTGATTATAGAATCCATTGTGGACGTCTTCTGCATTTAATATCCCAGTATGAATCAGTGAACCGCCACTTGATGTTTTTGGTAAATCATCAGTTCTTAAGGTATCATCATGAATATCTAGACCGGCTCAGAGATCAGCTCTACTTTTTTAAGCTTTTTAAAATAGGCTACACCATTTTGTAGCCATTTATGGGTATTAATGGCATTATTTTCTACCAAACATGATGTTTTCTTCCATCGGGGATTCAGAAGGGTGGCCAACACAGGGATGGTTCTCGCCTCGGAAATACGGGAAATACTTTCTGCCAGCATGTCCAGAAATATTTTTCCAATTTGTTTCTGAACAGTTTTGAAGGGCTTTCAATTCAAAATGTAGTTCATAATCCAATGGTATTATTAAGGACACAGTCACGTAACCCGCATCTGAAATTTCATTTTTTGACAGTAGGTCAAAATGGTTACCATATCGGCAATAATTTTCATTTCTTCCGGCAAGTAGTAACTATAATTTCTGGATTAAATTTTTGAGAGTGCCAAAATAATTGCATGTCTAATCTTTTATAATATTTCAAGCATGAAGAACTCCAGAGAGCTGGAACTTCTATTAGGCCTGGAATAGGTTTTTTTTTTTTCCAAAAATTCCAAGAGCATTATTGAAAGTATTACTTCATTTGAAAATTTTCACTATTCTTTTGGCCTTTTTAAGGATTTTTATAGTAGGTTCAAATTTTAATGTATCGCTCACCGATGATTGTAAGGTACGAGCGAAACAATTTAAGAGTTATTTTTTTCGCAGATTTAATTCAGAAACAGTGCAAACAATTATGTTTCCTATTCTGTACAAAAAAAAAAAAAAAAAAAAAATCTGGAGTGTTTCAGAAATATTAACCGCCGTATGATGTTCGTTCATATGGGTAAGTTTTAGTATGCGGATTTTCAACTCGGCGGCATACACTGCATCAACCTATGGCGTACACTACATCAACCGTGACAGGGTTGACTCAACTGAATCAACCCAGTCACGGTTGATGTAGTGTGCTGGTCCTAGCAAGAGAAAGAAAAATACTGAATATTAGCCCGAAAATAAGGCAAAGAGAATAATTACTTCGTCGACAATACAATTATTTTAACAGAAAAAAAAAATGTTCCTGAAAAATTTTCTCATAAAACCGGACCCCGTTACAGAAGCTATAAATGCATCTGATTGAACCAAACTACTAACAACTATCTATTATTTTTGAGCAAAGATACTCTTTCTGACAAATGGATCCACACAAATAATACAATGGGCTGCACTCATCCACTGTTTTTTTTTGTTTTACAATTTTTTTTACTCGAGTACAAAAATGTAATTTTTACCTATAGAAAATGTTCCTAATCTTTCTTAGGTGTTAAATTGAAATGAAAACCAATTTTCGTAAAAACGTTTTGCTAATATAAATCTATATTGATACTTATTTTTTACAGTTTGCATGTTATTCAATTCTTTGTGAGTTGAATTTACTCAACGATGCGAGTATTCTAGAGTTAAGTAACGAATACGAAAAAAAAAAAAATAGTATTTTTCGAATTCCTTAGCTACATTAATTTTCCAGAATCATATTTTCAAAATAAAATCTTATCAGAGATGAAAAATATTGTTTCCGATGGGAAAGTTAAAGGCAAAACTTAAAGTTATTTTTTGATCCCCTGAATTGAAGACATTCACTACTTAAAAGTGGTAGCGAAGATATCTCCGTTAATTGATTTCCGCCGAAACCCAAATCAGAAAGACGAGTCTGAACAAAATTTCCGCCTGGAATTTTAACCCATCGGTTGGGCACAAATTAACTTCTTAGAGATTCTTTCATTATAAAAGGCAGTGTATGTTATAAAAATAAAGTAGCATAATTGAAAGATTAATCGATTGGATTGGACAGCAATATACCAGAGGCTGCTGCAATAAAATTATTAATCTGAATTAGGGATGGACAAAATCTGATATTTGTAGAGATCAAATCACAATGATATACTAACCACCTCGCTCTTTTCCATGAATCACTGATTTAGTATAGGGTTGGAGGTGGAGATCGCGATTCGCTGAAAAAAGATTCAGTGAAATCTAGCTCTTTGAATCTTAGCAGATCGCCTAATTTATATAGAATAATTAGAACAGAGTCAACGTAATGAAGGCTAATGAAATTTTTATTTTTTTTTATTTTAGAACGTGTAAAATAAATGCTTAGAATCTATATCGGAAATGTTTTTACTACAATGAAATAAAATCTATATTCGCTTTTCCAACAAGAAATGTTTCCTCTATCAACTTAATCCTGACCGTCAACCAACAGCTCAATTATGTCTTTCAATACCGCACCTTTCATTTTCTTTTAGTGTCAAAAAAGATGCTTACGCCGAGTCCCACTAATTCCGGTCATTTGTATGTGTAATGCTTATTCTCAGTACACATAGATCTTCTAGGACGTTATCTCTCCATCTGCCGCTTGGGCTTCCTCTAAGCCAAACTCCATCAGGACAGTCTTCGTACAATCTTCTCGCAATCCTTCCTTTATCTAATTCAACTTCTGTATCCTGACAAAAGAAGAGATGCTCCCGTCACCATAGGGTCCGTATAGTTCCGCATTTTATCTTCTTCGCCATACGCGCTTGAGGATGCGTCTTTCAAATCTATCCACCAACTGTGAATCGTTATGGTTTGAGTGTCCAAGACTCACAGGTGCACGTCACTACTGGCTAAATCAGAGCTTTTATCAACTACAACTTTTGTTTAACGGCTGACCAGTTTACTTTTAAATAATCTGGCAATGGCAAAATATGTATGATTCCCACCAGAATTCTTCTGATTTCCTGTTTTTCGTTCTGGCTATCATTGATAACTGAGCCAAAGTATTGGAAGCTATAAACCACCTCAAATGTATGTGACATCACGTAAGGCTGCTGTTGGCGTAACCTCATATCTCTTCTTTATATCAATAGTTTGGTTTTATTTTCATTTATTTTTAGTCCTAAACTGCTTGTTTCCGTCTCAAAGCTTTGCAGAGTTTCCCTAATGCTAGGCGATGACCTCCCGATTATAACATCATCGGCATAGGCAAGTATTTGGGTCAAAAAAAGTCGAGCAGTTTTTTGATATGTGGTTTGGATTCGGTTAACCGTTTGAAAAAAAAAAACGTTAGTAAAGAAAAAAACAACAATTTATGTACATTTTTCATTTAATGCACAATACCTAGTAAACTTCCTACCTAGTTAAGTAAAGTAAAATCTCTAAAATGTCAAAATTCTATAGTTTCAGTCTTCCGAATCAATTTTTCTCTATTTTTTTTACTAATGAGAACACATTAATTAACTGTATTAAGCGATTTGAAATAAATTGCTTATGGCGTAACCGCCACAAACATTAACCTGGTTGAGGGGCAGGAATGAAGCGTGGGACACATCGGAGGAAGGGATAATTGGAAAGCAGAGTAATGGCCGGTAAACAGGGTTGTAATTAAATAAAACTGGCTATTAATTCAACTTAAACCCTCGGACAATTCAACTAGTGCCACCCGCCCTATTTAAATTCTAAATTTCTCTGAATGAAAGCTTCTCATTCGTTACTTTGACCACACAGTCCTAGGTGTGCTAATTGGATGGATATTATTACACCATTCCCAACCCCGTTCACAACCAATCCAAAAGTACGGATTAAAACTGTATATATTTAAAAATTAAGCACCTTCAATGCCATTCTTAAAAATTAAAATAAGGAAAAAGAAAATATATTATTATAACAGTCTATAAAAAATCCAATAGTCTAAAATCCGGCAACTAAAAGAATTGTTTCTTTCATAGTAAAAATTAAAGGTATTAAATAAAATATTTAATTTAGGAATTTTAAATCATATCATGATATACGTAGTAAGGCACTAAAAACTGGTGTTATGGATTTTCAATATATTCTCTAAATTCTACACACTTAATATAACGCTTAGGCAATATTTCTATAACATGAAAAAAAAAATGTCTTCTTTGTTAGAAAAATGTTCTTCCACCGCTGCTTGGACCTCTTCGTCGGTGTTAAATCTCCTCCCACGAAGGTCAGATTTTAACTTTTAGAAAACTTAGAAGTTGCTGGAGGCCAAATCTAGGCTGTAGGCTGGATGGAAGGTTTCTGGGAAGAAGCCGAACACCTCTGCTCAACTTCTCCCGCCTCTTCTCTTTGATGGCGTCTCCTAAGTGGCGAAGTAGGGCTGCATAATAGTCGGCATTCACAGTGTTGTTCCTCTCCTTACAATCAATCAGCAGCATTCCTCTACAATACGAAAAAATGATGTCCATTATCTTTTTTGTCGACTTCGTGAATTTTGCCTTTAGCTGAGGTGCTTCTCATGGCCTTCCCCATTCCATGGACTCACTTTTGCTGAGTGGATCATAGTACAGAACCATTGCCTCATCTCCAGTTACAATTGAGTCCAAGAATTTTTTTGTTTCGCATTATACACGCTTAAAAAATGCATCAGCGAACACGTTTCCTTTTTGAGCATCTGAAAGAATTTTTGGAACCCATCTTGCACATATACAAATGTTCTTTAATGATCCTCAGAACACTTGTTTTTCCCAAACTTGCTGTTGTTTCTTTGGTCTTCAGCCTCCGATTAGATAGCAATTCAACTTACACAAGTTAGATTGTTTCAGAAATGACAGTTTCTAAAGGACGACCAGGACGCGCGTGCCGACCCTAGGCTCTTCAATTTCAACCAAAATTTATTATATTACTTATAATGATATAAATCCTTAATGACCTACAAGTAAAGTAATACTTCCGATTCCCCAATTTTAACCAAAATTTATTATGTTATTTATATTGATATGTAAGTCTTAAATACCAAATTTGAGAAGTTTTGCATTATATTTTAATATATTTTTTTATAAAAATCAATAATGACCTTCAAGTAAAGTACTACTTCGGGTAATCATGCAGTGACCAAAAAGGAAGATTAACAACTATATTTTACAGTAATTCTAAATACAAAGTTTTAATTTTCTACGGCTAATCATTTTTGAGTTATGCGAGATACGTACGTACAGGCGTCACGACGAAACTTGTCAAAATGGATTCAGAGATGGTCAAAAAGGATATTTCCATTGAAATTTGAAAACTGAAAATTTTCGCGATTACAATACTTCCTTAACAGCGTACAAGGAAGTAAAAATTGATTTACTAAATACACTCGATTACGAAATTATTTTCCCCGCTGAAAAAAGCATTTGCTCGGAAAGTCCTGATGACCCTTATAAGCACATACTTTCTTGCTACTTCGGGAAGATCGTATTCGCCCGAAATCTCCACTTCTTTCCAAAACAAAAGTTGATTGGCACTATTTGACATTGCAGGCTGTTGAAATTTAGATCTGTTATTATTGAGTCGATTTTGGACGTCTTCTTCCTTTTCTCCATACAAGGACGTAAAAACTTAAAATTAACCATTATTTTAAATTGCATTTATTGAAACAAATAATACGAAACTTAACATTAGTGTTTGTTACTTTATTATTATTGGTCAGTTAATATTTCTACTGATTAACAAAATAATAATGTTTTACCATCGTTTTACCTTAATCCTCAGCCTTCGATCATAAATATAATTTAATAAAACTGGTATTAAAATATTAATAAATATCTCAACATGAATGTTCTTTTTATTAATTGTTAAAAACATTTACAGCAACTGGTAAAATATGACGAAACTTACCAAAGAAGAACACAAAATCATTATTTAATTCTTCAATTTGATTCTATTCTTGTGAAAAATGTATAATGTTAACAGCATAAATGAGTTTAGTAGAACATGCGATTTTTTTAAAAACAGGTTGTATTAATATATTTTGTAAGTCATTAAATCATTTTTTCATATATATTATTTCTTAGGCTTTTTACTATCTTCAGGTTACATAATTTTTAAGACTCGAATATAATAATCAGCTCTTGGTCTTGGCAAAATATAAATTATAACATGTTCATTATTTATGTTATAACATCTACACTTTGTTAGAAGATACTTACATACATACATATATATATATATATATATATATATATATATATATATATATATATATATATATATATATATATATAAAACATATTATCGGAGACTTAGAAGTATGATAAGTATTAAAAGTCAACTCAAAAGACTGTTTTGACCCATCTGGAATCTATTTTTAAAAACTCATTTCCTTTATTTGTCTTTCCGCATCATAACTTTTTATGGTTAGATCGATATCATATTAATAGTACGTCAGTTGCACGGACTGTAAATCTGATGTTATCATATTCATAATCTATGTTCTAAGTGAAGAGAACCATTTCTTTTTTTCTGAACCATTTCCTCTTTAAGATGGAAGCAATAAAGCAATAATCGACAGTTTTTATTTTATTTTTATTTATCTTTTTTTACAGTTTTTCGTAAGATCTAAAATTAGCCATCTAAAATATGGTGTTCTTGGATAAAGGTTCAATTAGAAATTGTTTAAAAACATCACCTCGAAACATTATTTAATTACAGGAGACAGACGCCATTTCTATCTAGAGCAAAGAAAAGGAACCTTAATAGGGTGGTTTTTTTCTTTATTTTCCTTTCTTTATCGTAGCGGAGGGGCAAGTGAAATATCGCCAAGGGTGCGGCCGGGAACAAAAGTTCCGACCATCGTTTATGATGTTACTTAAAGTTCTTCGTTTATTACTTGCCTCGACCCCAAGAAATTATGCAGACAATTCTCTTGAATAAGACGGTCTGTTGGTATTTTCATTAAAGGGTTTAAGAGAAGACTTCAAATGTAAAATGGCTGTTTTAACCTTTTGCAAGAAAAAATAATGATTGGGTAAAGGTTTAGTTGGTAGTTGGGAATTTTCGTTCTTCATGAGATTGACTGTCTGTCTTGAGCAGTTATACACTAAAAATTAATTAATTTCAAGTTTGAACTTTTATATTACACATATATTTTCCGATATTATTCTCTTGTTTAGAAGATAGGCATTATATAGATTCGACTCTGAAACCCAGCGCCTAAAATCTCTGTTACGCTATGTAATGAACTTCAGTCGATTGTAATTTTTTTTCGTGGAAAGGATGTCTGCTGGACATCGTACTATAATCGTTCGTAATACGAATGATTTCGCTAGGGATTGCTTGTCAGAACGATTTACGAATACGTTGTTAATACGAATGGATATGAAACTTTGTTACTCTAATGGACCATCATCGAATCGATCGCAATTCTCAGACTATTATCAGAGTTTTAACCCTCAGAATAATAGCTTAAAGGATTAAACTTGGGTTCGGAGTAATCCCAGCCTATATTAGCGCCTAATACTCTTTTATTTATCTTGCTTTTATTTTCGACTTGTTGATATTTATCCTCGTTGAACTATTTTATCGAAAATAATAATATGAGATTTTAAAATAATTCATGGAAGATGTTTTCGGGAATGAATTGAAAATTGGTGTAAGCACAAAGGCTTAGTTGCAGCCCCAATTCAAAGATTTCGAAACTCAACAAAATGCATTAAGTGAGCTCAAACGTAGATGTAAACGGTTCAAAAATTTGAGTAGAATTCCTTTCGAACAAATATATTTCGGAGTAAAAAAAGATATATAGTCTACTGCCCTTAAGTGTTTATCATATAGTTTTTTGTTTTTTTTTAATGTTTTCCTTATTTCTGTTGATGAAAGTGAAATACAATATTTTTCTCTGTATTAACTAGGTTCTACACAATGCCAAGGATGCTCTGTCAAACGTCGGATTTTATGATAGTTGAATGACTTCGTAATATGTGAATACACAAACTCTGAAAATTGGCACTGGTAGCTCGTAGTCAGACATTCGGATACACCATGCGTCCAACTATCATGCATTCAACGTTGTAAGGAGTTGGTAGCACTAATCCTGCAAAGCTGACTTTAGACTAATGAAATGAAATATGCTACTTCTAATCGTTAGTATTTTGTTGTTTTCAGCCCCGATACCTGAATTGGGGAAATTTATTGGTTAACTGCTATTTGAGAGACTAGAGGATTTGTGCGCTTCAAATAAAAACTTATTCATTGTTTTTATTTCTTTTTTTGATTTACGGTCTCATTAATCATTAAAAATAAAAGACAATCATTTCAATATAAAAAATTAACAGGTAGCTGATTGCTTGATAAAAACAAATACAGTTTTTTAACTATTTTTGCATCTTTGTCTTGTCTAATCCGCTTTCTAGGACGGAATGGGAGTTCAGAGACCGGATATATTTTAGTGTTATATATTCTCTGGGTTCTGATCTGTAAGAATAATTTTTTTATTTCTGTTTAAATTACAAGAATCCTGAATGCATGTCGTCTTCTCCCTTCCTTTAGTGTATTAGATTGTAATGTTTATTGGTTATAGTAAATCCTTTATGAATGTTTTATTTTTTACCAATTCAAAATACATTCAAAGAAAACGGTGACATCACTTTATTTTATTCAGGACTACAAATAAAAAATATGAACGAAGCATACCAATACGGGATTGAAGTTACTTTTATTTTAACTATCACTTGGATGGGCCATCACAACCTAATCGAATTGAACTTATCTTTAAAGGCGATAATGGATACAGAAAACTCGGCGGTCGGTGTTGAGAGATTTTTCACTACTATAACTAGTCTTTGCTCGAGTAATAAATAGATAGAACGTCACCTCCCTCTCTTTGCAACAGTTTCCATAAATTATTTTCCTTTGATATCGTTTCTCTATGTTCCATATGTTTTGGCCCCTTTGCAGATAACTAGGGTGTCCGCTGTTTCCTCAGGGCTCAAAGCATCCACTGCTGGTTCCCCAAAACTCTCCAATCCACTCAATCTTCCATCCCTGCTCTAAATTTGCTTCAGGAAACATCCTCTCTCTCTCCTCTTTCTTCAAATACCTTCTAATATTTTGAGCCACACCTTTTCCGTAGGCCTTTCTGCTTTCCTTTTTTCTTTTGCCGGCCTTCAGATGTCGGATTTATGAGTTGTGAGCAGGGACCGAAACAAAATAAACTTTTAATAGAAAAATAAAATAAATAGAACTTTTATTTTTATCTTAGTGGAATAAACATTTTTCACAAAATAAAACTTTTTCATTTCAAAACTTTTATTCTCCAAACTTTAAAAAAAAGTTTTATCATTTTTTTTTTTGAACTCTGAGGAAAAAAGTTTTAATTATGAAAGTAAATATTTGATGAACATTTTTTTTATTTCCATACAGGGTGTCCTTTTTAGATGGCCCGGCTGAATTTCTCTTGAACCGATAACGTTATAAAAAATATATATAAAATACGTATTTACTATTTTTTAGCCTAGTTTAAAATTTCAATCTGTTTTTTAAGAAAAAAAATATACGGGGGTCTCTCAGACCCAGCACAACTTTACAATTTCAAATAAGAACTTACGCCTTCCTATACATCATTTTAATATATTTTTTTAAACTGAAATCAATGGTGAAATCAGAGTTTAAATTGGTCAATAAATTACAAAGTTATGGTACAAAGCTAAAAAAACAAAAACAATAAAATTTGTTTGTTTCGGTATTAATTCTTTTAAGTTTCTTTTTGTTACAGAGGAAATAATTTGGTCACTTCGTGTTTGTTGTATTTTTAGCTGTAATTCATAATAAAGGTTTGTTTAAAAGATGTACTGAAGAAACAGAAATAAGCCTCTGTACGTTCTGTGAAACGTTGTAGAAATTTCCCGATCGTCCCCAGGTAAACCACAAAACATTTATTCGTGTTGATCACAATGTGAGGAGATTCGAATCAGTTGCGGGTCCACCAAGAAACTGGCAGCGCAATTTTGAAGAGCAACTGGATGTTTTATTGTATGTTATGGAAAAACAGCGTTTATGCCAATCATAACCCTGCAACATTAGTTGAAGAACTGCAGCAAAGAGTGGAAAATGCTTGTCGATCGGTCTTTTCTCAGTCCATCGCACTGTGCACCAGAGAGCAAATCAGTGGCTAAGAAGAGCAAATCTTTAAAGAGGGTAGGCAGTTTGAACAGGAAATGTAGGATTTTTTTTATTATTAAAAATAGCTAACAAAATGTATTGTTTTTTTTAACTTTGTATCATAACTTTGTAAATTATGGACCAATTTAAAATCTGATTTCGCCATTTATTCAGATTCAAAAATCCATTAAAATGATGTATCGGAAGGCATAGGTTCCTATTTGAAATTTTATAGTTGTACTGGGTCTGAGAGACACCTTATATTTTTTTTTTCAATACGTATTTTTTTTTTTAATAACGTTATCGGTTCCAGAGAAATTCAGTCGAGCCATCTAAAAAGGACATGTATGCTGATGGTGTCATTGACACCCTGTGCTGGTCGCTTTGACTACTGGAGCCATTGGTGACGATTGTTCTTAAATTGCTCCGATTAACTTCTTAACTTTAAAGTGCATTAGTGTATTTCGATTTTATTATTTTCTTTATAGGGTCGAGAACTTGTCGAGAAAGTGTGAGTCAGGTGATGGCACAACTGAACATTGATTGTAAATAAATATTTATTTCAAATAATGAACAATGAAACTCAAACACATTAGTGCAATTTTTTTTAAACATTTAAGTTAAATGTTATTAATAATTTTTTCTTTAGAATGCCATTTCACAAATTCTACTTCTAATTTTCGGTCTCCCACTCTCCTCGAGCCAGTCGCCTGTTTAATTTAATATAAATATTGGATCTCAGTAACTGGATTATATAACTATCTTGAGACATCCGCACGCAACGAATAACTCCAAAAAAATAATTTTTGGATTATCCTCAATGAAAGCAATTTATTTATTTATTTGCATTGCAGTAGAAATAATGGAAAGCTTATTAACTTTTTTAATAAATCTCAATAAAATAAAAGTCAATTAAAAAAATATTTCCTTTAAGAGAACTTTAAATAAGAAATAAAGGTTAAAAAAACTACAGTTATTTTGCACTTTAAAATTTTTGGTGAAACTGTTAAAATGAAACATTGCGAAAAGTTAATAACTGTTTCGGTTCCTGGTTGTAACAGACGCGCCTGCAACATTCTCTTCATCATATATCTGAGAAAAATGGGTCTGAAAAAAATAAATAAAAGTTCAAGGTTAGTTCCTGCAGCTTCAACATTAAGGCACTCTCGCCAGATTATCAAACCCTCATGTCTATAATTTATAAGTTTAAATATAATTATATGTTTTCCAACAATCAATTAATTTAACTCACGTTTAATATTCAATTCCGATCAGAATATATTCTCTATCCATATCTGTATGCTCAAAACAAAGCAATTAAAAAAAAAAACTTATCTCTTTTTTTTTGTTACTCCAGCTATTCAATGTTTTCTGCAAGCGAAAATAGTATAAGGGGCTAAAGGAAATGAGATTTATGCCGAAAGGAACGTATAAAGGAATTAATCCGTTCCGCTGAGAATATAGAGGATGGGAGTAATTGAGATGGGAAGGAGGAGATAGGTAGAACCCTAGCTCCAGACAGGACCCAGCGCGCCAATATATCTCTATTAACGGTACTAATTCTTTCCCCTTATTCCAAGGGAGCCATGCGTTAGTTTGAATTGCCTTCCTCCTACTCTGCATTGTGGTCTTCCGATTTGGGATCATGGAGCAAATCCAAGAGCGTGTCTTCCTTCCATGCTAATCTTAATTTAAATGTGACATGCACCCAATTACTTCTCGGCTAAACCCTAGGATGCTTACTCATTGGTCGAACGCTAATCTTAAGGAATTCGTACATTATGATACCCAAAACTATTATATTCCCATTTCAGCCTTCACGGTCCTTTACTTCCAGCATCCTATTAGCCTGACAATAATCTACTTATTTTCGAACAGCTTAAGGCGTGGTTTTATAAATTAATAAATTAATGCGCACAAATGAAATATTTCAAATGAGATCGCAAAAATGAAAGTTTAGCAATTACAGACATGCGCGATTGGCGGAAATGGCTAATTTGAATGAAATTTACCTATTAGGACTATGTTTCACTAATGAACGTTCTAACTAGATTAGCTCGTATATTCGATATTTAATGATTCATCAAAATATTTGTCAACTTCTGGTGGTTAATTAAAAAAATAAATGCATAGTAAAATTAAATACAGCACTTTTTATATACTAAGTTTATCGCTTTAAATATCAGAAATTTGCTTTATCATTCAAATATTTATTCGCACCTGTCAAACAGAAGAGCGACAATAAGCAAATGTGATGTAGATAAAAGATATACGTGGCACGATGGGCATGAGGAAGGCTAGTGCCCAGCAGCACCTCTTCCCGGTCTTTAATTAGTTCTTTAATTCAGGAAAGGAGATCTCCCATACCGCTCCTTTTTAAGCTTATTGTAATGGCCATCTCAGCTTTAGCCATACCGTCTGTCAGTCTATTGTGATGTCCGTGAAGGTTATTATGAAAACAGGAATAAATATAGTTAATTATTGAATGAATAAAACAGTTATCTATTAACTGTTTCATTTATTCATCTATCTATAGTCAATTGTTAAGTCGGCATGTACAGTTTTGTTGTTTAAGCGTCAAGGAACTATTAGTCTTAAAATTTTGGATTGAAAAGGTTGCAGTTTTTGTAAGTACTTTTTCCTTAATCGTAAATATGTGAGGCGTGAGTCCATATGGGTTTAAGTAGGTATGTGTGTGTATTTAGTTTCCGTTTAAGTTTCACTTTTTACGTTTTGGAAAAAAGAGAGTAAAGTAATTTCAGTCTGTAAAGTCATTCATTTCATTTTGACGTATGGGCCCCAGGCCATACTTCGGTCGAATATAGTCCAAGATAACATAATGTGTTCGTTTGAGGAATTTGGTGGTCACCGAAATAAACTCGTGAGGACGTGTCTGGTCGAAGTGTGAAAGTTATATGTTGTGTTTTGTAATGATTAAAACGGATTTTTTACTTACGCACCAAGTGTGAAAGTTATATGTTGTGTTTGTCATGATTTAAACGGGTTTGTACTTATGTACCAGTTTTGTAAAAGCAATAAGTGATTTTGTAAAGCCAAGTCTGGAGTCGGGATGTATTGTTAAAATTGTATCGTCAGCGTAGGTAGCAGTAAGTGTCTCGGAGTTGGTACTTATGTCATTTGTATATATAATATACAGTGACAGAGCCAGTATTGATCCTTGCGGTACTCCTGCCATGCCTGGACAAATTGAGGAAATTTCTGAGCATTGTCGAATAGAGAAAAATCGGTTGAAGTAGAAATATTGAAATAGTAGGTGTGAGGTAGTATGGTCTTGAGTTTGAAGAGAAGCTCTTGCTCCTATCAAATACCTCAGCGACATCCAGAAATACGCTAGTTGCGTATTGGTTTTACTCCAATGCTCCAGCAATGTGGTCAGTAACTATGAGTAATTGGTGTATTATTGAATGTAACGTGCGAAAACCCAATTGGTGGTCACTTATTATTTTTTGGCCAGTCAATATGTCAAGTGGTCTCAAAAGGGACAAAGACATATTTAATCCCTTTTCCTATAGACCTATGAGTCTACTTTCGATAGGTTCTAAAATCTTCGAAAAATAAACAAATATATACGAAATCAAAGTAAAGCTAAGCCTAGATACTATATATTGTTGATGGTCAGTTATTGCCATAAAAAAAATAAAAAAAATTTCTATTATACTTAGTTCTAAAGCTAATGTTTCGGCCAAATCATGTAGGTCGCCTTCAAAATTACAAAAAAAGTATAAGAGAACAAAGACAAAGCCAAAGAAATTAAAGGCAATAACTTGAAAAATAAATAAAATTGGTTAAAAAGATACAGGAATAAACATAATTGTATTGAATCAATTCTACCAATTTGTATGAATCAATCTACCAATTCCAGCCAGGAAATATGTATCTATATTACGCATTTTATGTCCTACAAAATAATGGCTGTGAAATAAAATTAAAAATAAAAACTTATCGTTTGGTTCTTAAGCTGAACAAAGACTTATCCAAAAGTAATATATAATATTTAAAAACAAACCAGAAAAATCAACCTCTCTTGCAATAATACACTTAAGTGACTAGGAAAACAATATTGTTAATGAAACTAAAACACTTTCTGCAGACATGGGAAAAGAAAAGAGAACATAATATGGAGATAAGGGTTCTTGCGGTGGTGATGGGAGCCCTGGTGGCCAACGTGACACCGTGCTACTTGCCGCTAGGGGGAAACGATCCATGTGACACGGTATCTTGCCGTCCCGGCGCTCGTTGCGTCCTCTCGCCGCAGGGTGATGATCCCAAGTGCGTTTGTCCGACGAGCTGTCCGGATTACGGCGACCACTCCGGCTCTCGGCCGCTCTGCGGTTCCGACGGCCGCGACTACAGGGATATGTGCTCTTTCAACAAGGCCAGCTGCGCTGTAGAAGGAGGTCTGCAGATAAAGTACCACGGTCCTTGTGGTAAGTACCTCAATTAAGTTATGCATGTTACATAAACGCTTTTTAACATTATTGCAAATTGTTTTCCAACCCTAATGCTCCAAATGCATCGATATAGCACGTCTAGGCCATCCATGTCTGGAGAAAAACAACATAGATTTAGCAATGTGACCAGCCATTGTTTTGTCTATAACAATACTGTACTAGCTGTACTACTGTATAGCTGTATACTGTACTATATTAGCTTCTATTCATCTCTATATTTTTATTTTATTTTTCTGATCCTTCATGATTTATCTACAACAGTAAGGAATCGGCGCAATTTTATTTATTAATTCATCTCAACTCATCTCATAATTCACCTGACAATAACAACCATTTAGCCTCTGAGGCACTGACTGTATTACGCAAGAGGTGCCAATCTGCCTTTTTATTCAGGAATCAAATCTGTTTTCGTATACATCCTAACGAGAAGTTAAAAGGGTCATAACAAAACTGTTGAAATGATACAACATACAAAATTAAACAAACACCAATCTACATAGTTATAACTAAGCCATAATAACCTAAGAAGAATCTCAGAAAGGTATTTGTGAAATGCAAAGTGGCTATTCTTGGACTAACCATTCGATATCTTTATCTAAAGGTATAGTATTTATTTTTACTTTTTATCATTCATATGTGTGTCATAATTATTAAGGAGAGGCTATAACAAAACCTGACTGGAGTACTGTAGTGGACCTGTACCATGTATGTAAAGGGACAGGCGACGCGATCGTCTTTCTTGACCGTCCTTCCACTACTGTATGGAAACCGATTTGGGAAGTCGGAAACAGACTCTGGTTCTTTCCCTCCCCCCCCTCTATTTTGCAACTATTGTCATTTGACTTTATTCCATTATATTTTCATACGTTATGGATCGAGAAGAGATCTATTAAGGGAGTAGCCTATTTTGTTCGACGTAAATCAATAACATTACAGCAACTATCAAATGAAAGAAAAAGTTTGGGCCATTGCAAATGCAATCTACAATGAGGCAAGTAAAAAAATAAAATAAATTATACTTCTGTAGCTACTTCATAAGATTACTGTATTCTCTTTATTATCATAAGTAATAATAAGTTTATTAAATATAAGTCTCAACTGATCATTCTCATATTTTATTTTTATTTGTAATTGACAGTTTTAATTCTAAATTATCCAATTCATTCAGATATGTCTTCAGAGCGGAGTTCTTAATTCCTTTAAATATAAATAATTTCCAAAATTAATATTTCTGTTATTGTTACTATAACAAAATGCATTGTTTGACTATGATAATTTACTATTCTACAAAGCAGTAAGTTAAATTCGGAAATTCGTATTAGTCGATAATCTGTTTAATTGGTTAGGATAAATATAAATGTTTTACAACAAATCATTTTAATTAGGAAAGAAAACTAGCATTAAAATTTATTTTTAACCCATTTTTCAATTATTTAATGGTTCCGCTTGAGAGGATTTCTGAAGTTGAAACTACTTGTTTAATTTCTTCGTTACCGTTGTCGAGTTTCTGAGTGTTTCTTCAATTTATTTATTTTTTTCGTATTCATAACAACTATAAAAAAAAAAATCTGATGAATTATTATTAAAAATAAATAATTTTAGAAATCTAAGCAAACGCATTTTCGATTTCTCTAGATTTCGACATCAAGTGGGCGGTTAGGTGCCGGTTTCGGATTCTTCTCTAGTATAGTCTGTTGAGGTTCAGACAAGTTTTAGTGAAGTACCTCTTAATGTTACTCGTCAATGACATAGAAATAGCATCAATACTGAAATCAAAGTTCACCCGTTGTAGTAAAATCAAGAAATCAAAGGTGACAATAAAAAACTCAAATATACCGTTCATTTCTTTATTTTATCAACGTTTAAGCCTAGCAACGAAAAGTCTCAGAACTGTATTATCTGTATTCTTGCAGTATATAAGAGTAGATACATCTTTATAACTGTGCACGTTCTTGTCCAAGCCCTGTCGAAGGCCTACACCGCGACCTACACCGCGCGATAAAATAAATAAATAATTTTTGTATTATTAACATTTTGACTAGTATTCGAATAACATTATTATCAACGGGCGCCTGAGATTAATAATTCATTTCTGAAGACATCCCATCCTATCATCCGCCGGATTGAGATTCGCACATTTCAATACCACAAATCAATTTCTTTTTATAAATTCTCAGTATCATATCTTGTAACTATAAATATTTTTCTTCGCTCAAGTACTAAGTAGCAACCAGCGTTAACATGTTAACACACTGAACTTGCCAAAAAATAATAATTTTTGGAATAGAAAAATCATATAATGTTCTCATAATCATATAAAACATTTTTCTCATATTTAGTGCAGATTTATGTTAGTCTTGTGTTTTATTATCCTAATTCTTACATTTCTGAGCCTCAGAGGTATAGTGTCGTTCGCTTATTTCATTTTTTTACAGTATTTGAATTATTCTAGCAATATTTTAGAAGTAGAAGTATTGTAAATAAGTAATAAGGGTAATCAAATACTCAATACTTCAAATATAAAGACCGACCACTATCCACAAGCAATCCAGTGCGATCTGAAACTTTTTTTTGCTTTCCTGTAAAACTTTAAAAAATTGGCTTCTGTGGTAATATACTTATCTCACAACTTCACAAGAACCTCAGTTAAGCTGATTAACCTTTTTTGGAAAATTGTCAAAAGATAATGGTATGCAGTCCATTGCAAGTGTAGCGAGCGCTATTTAACAACCTCATATATTTTTAAATTGCTTTTTTTTCTTTCCTTACTTACACTAGTCTCAATATTAAAGATTGATTCAGAAAAACCGATCTTAATTAGTACATAGAAAGAAAAATAATTAATTTACCTCCAAAACCGACATGGCTCAAATGTGCCTCAAAGAGGTTTCAGCTTCGATGAAATTATTATATATTCGAAGAATTGAATTGAAGAAAATGTATAATTCACCAATTATGAAACAAGGAATATAATTATACAATTAACAACAACCCAAATTAGTTTGAAACAAAGGGTTAATGCGGAGCGAAAGGGTGCTATTGGACCAACGGTTCCCGTTGACACGAAGAGGAAAGTGGCACATTAAAGTTTGGCCAGTGGGAAACAGTTAAATAGATCAGGGCCAAGTTGGGAGGGCTTAGGCAGCCAATAAAGGCAAGTTAGTGGACTAAGTTGAGGACTACTTTATTCCCGAGATCGGCACTGCTTTATATAGCTACCACCATTATGGCCAACCCGAGGCCGATATAGTTCGAACAGCTCGGATCTGTTCCCTCTCCCCACCCTCAACCTCTCTAACGTCTATGGGCCAACTTTTTCCCTTAGCTCTTGTTTGTCAGTCGATTGAACATTTTGAAAGGGGTAAACATTTATCGATAATTCAAAGCGTAAAAAAGCAATAAGCCATTTTAAAAAACTCCTATCACGAGGGGACTGAAGTTTGTATAGAGGTTACGTTTATTAGTTCAGTTTAGCTTTTGCATTCAATAAATTTAAGAAAATTCCATTTTGGGAGTGAAATATTATATTAAATGATATAAGTTAGCATAAATAATTTTTAAAAAACGTAAGGCCCAGCTAGGGAATAGTGGGGCAAATTGAACCAAAGAAGGAAATTCAAACAGAATTTGGGAATTTACAGCAGATATCCCAAGTTATTACAGAAACAGGAAAAGTCAACATTGATTTCCTTGAATTTGTGTGAAATTTGTTTGGTTAGTAATTATTAAGTATCCATTTTTTAATGATTTTTCCAAAAGTAGACAATTGTATTCTTTGGACTTGTGTATTTAAATTAGTTTTCAATCTTTGTTGTTTATGGTTTATCGAATTCAAATAGTCATTGTAGGGCAAAGTGAACCATTTATAAAGAAAAGTGAACCAATGCATGCAATACTAATTTACAACCTAAAACCTACTTTTTTTTATAACAGTTCTAAAATGGTCAGGACCAAAGGCAAATTTGGTAAAACTGATGCTACAAACTGTTAAAAAAATATTTTTATAATGAGATTTGATTGGAAAATTGGCTTTGGTTAGTTATACACCATATTCTACTTTTCTTAGACATGTGGATTCTACGTAGATACCTACTCTTCAAAGATAAACCCTCTGGTTTCCTCTGAAAACGCTAACTTTTCTAACACTTTAACTAGCTTTATACTTTTATCTAACGCTAAATTTTCCAAATTTCAAAACAAGAGTTGTTTTAATAAAATGTGCGGATATGATTAGGGACTGGAATTACAGAATGCAGAAAATTTGCATGTGAGAAAAACCTGAAAATTTTAGTCTCAGCAATGCAATCTCTTTCAGTTTTGGTAAAAAAAAAAATTTAATTAAAAAAAAATTAGAAGAAACCCTAGGCTCAAAAATCCGTCTAGGATTTTCAAGTTCGATAAAGGTCCTGAGAATATCTAGCCAATCACCGAAATTTCGAATAGCCGCAAATCCAATTAACTTTGCCCCAACGGGTGATTCACGTTAGCCCTCCTCCCCCATATGTGGAGCAAAGTGAGTCGAAAGAAAGGATATGGAAAATAACTAGAAACAAATATTAAATTAAGAAAATCACTATCAAAGCCATTATCAATTAGTACTTTAATCAGTAATTAATGTTATTCCCAATCATAATTAAAACTGTTATTAAAAAAAGTGGTCCACTTACAATTAGCTTAACTACATTTATGATTCATATTGTATGTATTCTTTTTTTGTAGCAATTATATTTCAATTTAAAAATACTAATATTAATTTTAGTAAAAAATTCCTTTAAAACCGGATACAAAATTACAATTGAAGTATTTTCTTCCTCAACCTTTTTCATCGAAAAAAAATCAATTAAGATATTCTAATAAATAACAAAAATATATATAACATTTGGTGTGTCCGTCCACTCAAATGACTTTCCTTAACGTATCGGATGTCAAGTCCAATAAAAAATTGTCTTCTGTATCTTCGCTAATATTAGCTGCTTTTTTTTTTTTTTAATTAAGCTTTGTATACAATTTAATTATTTTTGAAATGAGAATAAGGAATATTCAGAGACAGTACGAAAAGTAAAAAGCAAATCAAAGATCGAATACATTATAAATTAAAGCTCTATGTCTATTCTTAACACTCGCGTAAGTGAAAATAAAAACCTGAAAAACAGAACTTATTTACTACTTAATTACTTACTTACTACAACAAACCATAAATAACTGCTTTTCTAAAGCAAATAGAAAAGCAAAAAATAGCATCAAGATGGATGCGATAGGACTTAATTTAAAATAAGTAAGCGAGAGACTAAAATGATTTATTATTAAAAAAGGAAAAATATGAAAAATAAAGGAAAACGAGAAAAGGAAATCTAGCAAATCAGATGGCAATTAATTTTAAATGTAGGTTGTCACTTCCAAGGGTCTGCAAAACCCAGGACCCAGACAATAAATATTACTGTTAATGGAGTGGAAGGGCATTTATATTTTTTTATCCTCAATACAGAAAATGGAGGGCCTGTAGAGCTAGAATTGCCAGACCAACTCTAATTATATCTATCCATTTGTAAAATTTAATTACACTGAAACAATTATATCGAGGACAGAGTGTACAATGGAGTTAATAACTAGCCTAGTAATATAACCCTTCTAATAACAATAGTCGTTTCGTATAATTACACAGTATACCTTAGTATTACAATAAATCACAAAATTGTTATTAACTTTAATTTAAAAAACTAGTATTGAATGTCATCAACACATTAAGCTATTTAAAATAAATTTCAGATAAATGTAATAAAAACATTCAGCATAAACGTGAAATTTTTATTGAACTCATGTACAATTAACAATTTTTCATAAACTACGAACTATTATAATTTAAATGAAACAGAAATTTCGCAACAAAAAAAAACAAAGCAAATAAAATACAGAGAATTCTAATGTCAGAGAATACCGGTGGGAGAAAAAAAAAAACAGTATAAGGTCTACTTACATAATTATTATTTTCAATTCTTTATACGCTATTGATTGTTATTTTATAATCGGGAAGTGAAGATACCAAAATAAAAGTGAAAAAAAAAGCTTTTGAAAAGATTTTTATTAATAAAAAAATTGAACAGTACGGCATGTAAATTAACACGTACGTAACAAGTCCTTCGTCAAAGTAAATTCACCAAAATTCGTAAACCTCCATTTATTTTAGAAGAAGGATATGAAAAATATGGCATTTCCTTAAAAATTAAAAAATAAATTTTAGTTTTTGGTTCCTCAACTACTTATTTAAGTCCAGCTACGATTCAATACATGACGCCAGCAAAACAATTTGGATGCATTAAAATATCAATATCTCGACAAGTCTACGGCGAAGACAAACCAAATCTCGAAAGATTCTCTCCAACTTCAGACGCCTTTAAAGTGAACGCGGAGCTACCATATAAAAGTGGTTAGGGAACGACAAAAAACCGCTTAGGACTAAGCGGAGCCGAGCAAGGGTTCACTCTCTTATTCAGCAAAGACCAGGCACTGAGCCCTTACTGCCTTGCGTACCCTGTGGTTGGAAAAGATTGCAAAGGGGCCTGCAGTTACAAGAAGGTAGGCCTCAGATGTCCCTCTCTCTGCAGAAACTGCCCTTATTGGACGACGAACTTGATTAAAATGAGGATAAAGAATCAATACACTGTTCATTTGGAATAACAGTTTTGGAGTCAGAGACGCTTGAAAAGTCATGAAGTGGGACTTTAGCAAAAATGGTCGGTTCTTGAATGGCGATTATGATGATGATACTCACTCAAATTTCAAGTTTAGGTAAGTGAATTAACGCAGAATTTAATCATCATTCATTTTTATGTTAGTTACTCTTTCGCAAAGAAGCTCGGTTCACAAGTTAAAGCAAAAAAAAAAAAAAAACGCTGAAGTCCAAAAACATGTGCGCAAGTGTCCCTGTTTTATCGCTATAAATCAACTTCCACATGGCTTTGAAATTTTGCAAACTTCTTTTTTTACTAGTTGTATAGGCCCCAATAATGTACCAACAAATTACAGTTACCCGACCTTTTGCACAAGTGACCCACTTTTTTGGATAAAGTGACTAAATTCTAAATTATATCATTTATTAATCATTCATGTTTTGGAATATTCATCAAATGTTATTTTATCTAGCTGAATTTCCTCATTGCAGTACCTACTTTCAGAATCGATTAACAACCTATATTTATCTGTTCTAATTTTAAATTCGCACGATCATTTCTTTCCTTATTTTGCCGTTGGTGTTTTGCTTCCCTTCATCAGTATCAGCAATCCTGTCGTTTATTTCCTGTAATCCCATGATCTGTAAGATCATGGTTTCATTTTTTACTTTCCCTTACGCCCACATCAGGAGGACCAGGAAACGCCTTGATTTCCGCAGTTCGCTATGAAATAAATGTTGTTTTTTTAATCTGTCATAACACAAGGCAGAAATTTAGCATCAAATTTATAATATCTTCTGTAACCTAAGTGTTTACAACAGATTCACATTATGTAGTTTTTTCACTCACTGAAAGACGACAGACAAATAAAATAAAAGAATAAGTAAAGTTCGAAACACTATTTTTTTAAACATAATTGAAAGAAGAAACAAATAGTTGATAAAAGATAGTAGGGTGGAGTTGAAGACAAGCCAGAAGAGCCAGTTGGAATAGCGGGGACAAGGCATGGCCTACATATCGCAGTATTTCCATAGCATAGCCATTCTTCAATAGCGACTCTTTGTATTCCATTCCTCCCTTTAAATAAATCGGATAGACATCTCGTCCGAACAGGACGGAGGGGGAGATCTAGACTTAAAACGTATCCAACTCATGGCGAATATATTTATAACAAAAGAAAATAAATCGTGCCTAAAACATAAATCACTTAAATATTTATCAATACTTATATTTAGATCCTAATTAATTATTACCCTTGACAAAAAAAATAAATAATAGGTGAAAAGCGAAAAATTACATAAGACCAGCCAAACAACGTTTAAATCGGAGCATGTTCATAATAAATAATAAACATGATTCAGATGAGGGTAAACAACTTGAAATTTGATTTTTTCATTTTTAACCGAAGTGTTAATAATAATAAACACCCAATCCTCAACTGGTAAATATACAGGAATTATTCAAATTATCATCTTTTGAAATAGCGTACGGGTTATGAATGGACGGAAATGACTAAAGAAATTTTCCTGTATAAGATTCTGTTAGGCTAGTAAGATATTCCGTGGAGGGATATCCAGTTTATAATAAAAATCGCTCTGCCCAATGATGCAAAAAAGATAATAACTCCGGCCTTGAGTTCCAACATCTGAAACTCCACTAAACAAATTTTAAAGAACGTTAAATTTCCTGCAAATTTTATATGTAATATTTTTAAAATTCAGCCGTAAACATTTGCAAAATGTAAAGAAAACGCAAAAAGGCGTAATCAGAGGTTTCGCCGTAATAACTATTTTTTTAGTGCACAGGTAACTACTTATTAAGGCATAATAAACAATTTTGTAGAGGAATAAATTTACTTCAATATGCATCGAAAATATACGTAATTACTCTTTATAGACGCCAAATAACATTAAAATAACAATTTCAGAAAAAAGGAAATTGTTATTTCAATATTTCTTGATGGGTGTTGAGAGTAATTATAAATATTGTAGGAAATTGAATCCTCTAAAAGATTGGTTATTTTGCACTTTGAATTGAAGAGCACTGGAAAAGAACAATTAAGGCGAAACCGCTGAATGTCTAACTTTTTGCGTTTTTTGACATTTTGCAGATTTGTTAGGCCCAGTACTTCAGTAGCTGATCCGAATTTAAAAATATCTGATGTGGGCAACACATGACTTCCTTGTACGCCTATTAAATTATAAATCCGTGGCTCAAAAAGTGATACTGAATTTGATTACTAGTTTCCGAAGATTGCAGTAAAAACGACACTCGGCGTCCCGTCATCCATCTATTGACACACACACACACACACACACACACACATACACAAACACACACTCTTGTCACTGGAGGTCTCATTCCATTATTATATGTCGTTTTCCTTCAGTAGGTAACTAGTTTTCAAGATATTTCTTCATGTTCCATGACAACAATAAAACTGTCAATATCACTGGATAAAGCATTAGAAATGGACAGTTTCGACATTTTAAGCGGAAAAACCCACTTAACTAATATCTTATTTTCATGATGAAGACTTGTTGATCTCACAAATGGGGAGGAAAACTAGTATTTTAGACTCAATTTTAACACTTAAAAAAAGTAATAAAAGCGCTGCAAATTATTACACAATGGTTTATTATTTCCGCTTAGTAATATTTCAAAAATTTCTATTCTGTCCAAGTAAAAAAATTAAGCAGTAGGCACCAAAGGGAAAGAAATTTGAAGCTTTTCACAAGATGATCGACGTCAGAGTGTCGAACTGGGAATGTTAATTTAAAAAACTCTGTCCAATGCAAGTAGGCTGTGATGTTAAATGATACAAAGGAAATATTTGATGTGCACTTCAGGAAGAAACAAAAAAAAGGAAAGACTAAGGAAGCTAAAGGAAGTAAAGAAATAATCCAAGGAAGAATAAAACAGAGAGATACGAGGAAATCAGAAGCTCAATAAATAAGTCAGGAAGCAGGATGATTAGCCGCAGGAAGAATCAGTCTCAGAAGTTCCTCAGGCAATATCTCAGCTAATAATGGTCCAATTTAAATGATTTTCATTTCGTTTTGTAGGGAATTTCATTAGCTTTCGTTTAAATACAATAAAAGCATCAACATCTAGTATGTTATTTAAATCAATATACAAGTTCTGAATACTAAATTTGAGAAGTTTTGCATAGTATTTTAATATAATTTTTGATGGAAATCAATTATGACCTTCAAGTAAAGTACAACTTGCGGTGATCAAGCAGTGACCAAAAAGGGAGGTTCACAACTAGATTTTACATCAATTCCAAATACATAATTTAGAACGAACGAATACATAACGAACAAACGTACGTACGTACGTACAGACGCCATGACGAAACAAGTCAAAATGGATTCAGGGATGGTCAAAATGGATATTTCCGTTGAAATCTGAAAACCGAAAATTTTCGCGATTAAAATACTTCCTTTACTTCGTACAAGGAAGTAAAAATACTAAACATAAAACACATGAAAATTTAACGATCTCTGAAATTTGATATGGCAAAGTTTTACCTACAATGCACTATAAGCAAGCTGAAAAAAGTCGAGTTACCCTAAAATGATTTCAATATTTCTTGGCGGCTGTTGACAGTAATTATAAGTATTGTAAGAAAATGAATCCTCTACAAGATTGGTTATTACGCACTCTGAAATAAAGAGCAATGGAAAATAGTACTTAAGCAAAAACCCCTGAATATCTAACTTTTTGCGTTTTCTGACATTTTGCAGATTTGTGAGGCCTAGTATTTCAGTAGCTGATCCGAATTTTAAAAAAATACTAAACATAAAACTTACAGGAAAATAAACGATCTCTGAAATTGGATATGTCAAAGTTTTACCTACAATGTACTGGGAACGAGTTACTTAGAAAAATCTGAAAAAGTGACGAAAATGACGATTTCGTTTACCTGTAAAATTTTACAGCAAGCGATCTAGGGTGGCAGACATTCATAGTTCTAGTATATTATGACAGTAATTTCGGTCTAGACGATCAAAAATTTTCTTGAAATTAGACACGTTTTTTTGGACTCAGCTCCCGTACTGTAACTAAATGGTGCAAGAAGGATATAGCTTCTGAAAAAAGATCCGATAAGATTGACAATACGTAACCTCTTTGAAAAATAACAAGTTGAATATATTATCGGATTAAAAAAACTTCAAAGATGACCTAAAATATTGTTTTTTTTTTAATGTCGGCTTAAAAAATACATACAAATTTTTACTAGGCAGGCAATAAATACTTTTTTTTTTTATTTTCAAAGAAAATAACGAAATGCCTTGGTGATCGTGACGTAATACACATAGAACCCAAGAAGGACTCACCATAAATTGCATGGTGGAAATTTCATCGATTGTGATATATACAATATTTTTCTAAAAAAAAAGCAAGCAAGAACACCAAAATGGCTCACTGATCAATACTGTTATAACGAACAATAGTCATAAGAAACTTATAATTTAATTTATGCCATTCTTATTCAAAGATACACAATCTAAAAACAGAAAAGTTTAAATAAAAAATGAGCACCATAAATACTTCCCTCCTCTGTTCTATCATTATCTCCAAAATGCAAAGAAACCACAGAAGCAAATATTAAACTGGTTGGGCAAGACCCTAAGGAATCTCGGCGGGGAATAACTTCTTATTTTGGATAATGATATTATGAAAATCCCCAAAGTCCAAAGGAGAAGCCATAACAAATTTCCCTTAGGGAAGAATGCTTTTCCTTTAATTGCCGGGATTTTCCGGATTCTTGCTGTCGGCGGAAGGGGAGGTTAAGGCTGAAATATTTTTTTACCAACCGCCTTCCCTTTTTCCTGCGGACTGACCCGCTCTCGCTCATTTTCTTAGCAAAGACAAACTTGGGAAAAATTTCTGAACTTTTTGCGTTTGAGTTTAGATTGTTTATAAACCAGGCTTGTTCTGGAATTCCACCAGCCTGAGGAATAATAAATTTAAACTATGGGCTTATGAAAATAATATATTTTATTCTAAAACTAAACCATAAGCATTAAAACAAAACTTAAGAGAAAGCGAACGATTGCACCAGATAAACGAAAATCATATATTACTGATACGCCAGGAAAAGTAAAATAAATTCTATAGTTATCATTTTAAATAAATATTTCACATTATCCGGATCCTCCATAACCGAAACCAAGATTGTCTGGAACGTTTTATTTTAGTTCTTCTTTTTTTTATTTAAGTATATCAACCATTAGGATCATTTACACTGGTCACTTCGATACTTCCCTTTCATGCCCTTCCTATATTTTTATACCCCTATATTTTACACCTTTATTTTATATATATATATATATATATATATATATATATATATATATATATATATATATATATATATATATATATATATATATATATATATATATATTACATCTTTATATATTTTACAAATTTTTTAACTCTATCTTTTTTTTATTTATTTTATACCTCTATCTTTTTTTTATTCATTTAAGTAGGTCAACCATAGGGTCATTTACACTGGTCACTTCGATGCTTCCTCTCATGCCCATCGTGATCTTCCTATATTTTGCTGTATATTTGTATACGAGTTCTTCTCATATACTCGCAGTTCTTCCCGAAGTATTCTTGTTTTATTTAACAAAAAATTGATGTGATTTTTTTAAAACAGAAATTCAAAACTTTAATAATGTAATTGGATTCATAAATAAAAAAATATAACATTCCAATTTTTTTTTTTTACATACTCAGGTACGCGTGCAAACTGGATCTCATATTACATTCAATTTTAAATCCCATACATAATTCGTATACAATAAACAACATGACAAATTTCTCAAAATAATATGTATTAGATGTATTTATTGGACAAGCGATCCCAAATAGACTAATTGCAGTTCTCGTCAATTAGGGATTGCAATTTTGAAACTATTTTTATTATTAACTATTCTGTGTATTAATAATAACAAATTATAAACTGTTTTCAATGATATTTTAATCATTCAATAAAAGTTAATTATTAACTATTTTTAAATCACAATCGCCAGGTGAGTGCTTTCTTATTCTCCAATGATGTAGTGCAATGATTCCTATAATTTCGTCAGTTATTAATATTGATAAAGATTCTCCGCGATTGATTAAATAGGTATATTAGTGTCTCATTAATTAACGAAAAGAGAAATTAATGTCTCATGTAATTTCGCCGAAAAATTCGGTGTTTTAAACTTATTGTTATATGTCATGGCATAAAAAGGCATCATTTGATTTTTAACACCTATTATCTTCCGTTTGGCAATAAGTATATGTTTCTATCTGAACTTGTAATGCCCAACCAATGTGACAACCAACCAACAATACGACGATACAAACATTTTTGAACAAAAGCTAATCTTAATTGTCTGTTACGATGCCAGGAATTCAATACAGTTCGTCCAGCAATTCGGTGGTATGATAGGCATTTATAGAACATTAGAGGGATCCAGACCTTCTAGCAACCTTGTAATCACTAGAAAAAAATACGAAACATGACATAATATTTATTTACTCTTAAATTATTTATGCAAAGGCCCCCACAATAAAATTGTCTACAAATAATTTGTAAATCAGATGTCATGAAGTTTTCATTAATTCAGGTAGCTTAGAAATAGACACGGGGCAGTCTATACAGCACCTGTAATACTGAACGGCTAAGAGGATTTCGCCTAAATCAAGAATTAATGGAAATCTTTTAATTTCAAATTTTGATATCTTCCTACCACATTCGTTTCTGATCAAGCCATTTTAATATAATTCAACAGTGTGTTTGGTAGTACTTGTTCATGATACATAAAGTAAGAAGTGACGATATGCCGGTAAAACGAAGAGAGTAATAGCCTTTATGGGACAAACAATGTTAGCGCATTTCGTTAATAGCAAGATTTTTTTATATACTGATCATGCCATCTCTTATCCGGAATAGCCTAGGCGATATTATTCTGGATAAACAGTTATACTTTGCATACATTTTTTCATAACACGTTAAGACGTATTTAAGAATAATTTTAATTCGACGGGAAGTTTGGTTGTGTTCAATGATTGAAAACAACAAAACTTTCCATTACAAAATGGCTTATAACATGAAAACTTCAATACGAAGACTGAAATCCACTATGAATTTATACAGGATGTAGAAATCAGCTTTTAAAACCTAACTCACTTTCGCCTTGAATAGAATTAACCACTTATTCACAATTTGTGTATGTACAGGAATGCTTGTTTATTACTGATTTTCCTCATTTCTAAAAAGTAAATGGAGAAAATAAAAAGTTTTAGACATAAAGCTATTTATTTTATAAGTAGAATTAGAAACTAAGAAAACTTACTCAAGCTACTAAGAGAAGCAAATCATTAATAATACAAACATTGAAAAAAATGTATTTTAAACATAAAATTGTACGCAACAGATATAATTTGATTAAATAGAATGGTAAAATATTACAAAAAAAGAAGCAGTTTTTCACGGAAACTCTGAACTCTCATTGTACAGCAAAATAGAAACACGATTAAAAACGATCCGTTAGTTCTTGTCTTTAAGTCCTTGACTATGCGACTTAAAGTCGCGAACATATTCCTGAATAAAATTAATATGTATCCAAAGACTAGTCTGATGTTAATAATTAAGTTAAGAGACATCTTTAAAAAGTCTTATCAACTAAAAGTAAGAGAAGCATCAAATATATAAGATTTTCAAACCACCCTCACCAAAATAAATATATGATGGCCAAAGTTCGGTTGACAAGTTGTCCAAGAAACTCTTTTAAAGCTCTTTGGAAAACCGCTTTTCCTCGATAAAACTTTTACGGAACGTTTAAGCAATGTGTAATTTTACGATATTCATGTTAAAATTGACTTTAAGATGAAGTCAACGAATATCCTTTTAATAAGGACGTGGTCAGATTGAAGTTGACCACAGTGTATATAGCTTTCCACATTATTTAAAGCAAGGTTTAAATAAAAAGCCCATCAATGACAATATATAGTATTGAACCAATGTTAATGAAAATAATAAAAGAGCTCAAGCGAAACTGGAGTTTTAACCAGTAACAGTAGTTAAAGATTCCAATTATTGCGTATTTGAATTAAAACTTTTGGAATTTTTATTACAATACACATTGGGTCTTGTATATGACATACACAATCTAAACCTTATTTTTTTTATTTATAGATTCTTTTTTATCTTGAGTTCTGAACGATTGTTCAACAATTTTCTTCACATTAAATAGACCTTTTACTGTTAATGCATCATAAAGTGTGCAGTGATCTTTAATAATCTTTGTGAATTTCTGTGAATGTTCTTGTAATTTTGAAAATATAATCATACGTTAAGAAACAAGACTAAAGATAAAACCCGAGAATATAAATAAAAAGTATATTTTATTACACAAGTATACATTTATTTATACAATAAAGGTACATTTATGACATAGATTAGTGTTTACATTTTGCACCTGTCGTAAAATAAAGGTACTATATAACTCAAAATCTGAAATTGTTGGAAAATCATACTTAAAGTTTTTTCTATTCTCTACACTTTTAAATACCGTATCTTTATAACTCACTGAACATTCATAACACCCATTACAATGGTATTACGCATGTTCAGCGTAGTTTAATTAGGAGGTATTTAAAAGTGGTTTTTGACACAATTTCTGATTTTGAATTGTACCTTTATTATACGACAGGTGTGATTTATCATTTAATCCAATATTTTTATCTTGGTCTCAATGTTTTTTTCAGCCTCTAAGGAACAGTTATAATTTTTTGGGTGTGAATAAATCATCTAAATTCAAAATATCTAGTTCAAAAACTATTTATATTTATATATACATAAAGTGAAGGCGAAATATCTGAGCATAATAGATATTATGCTCAGATATTACGCCTTTTTTTTTTTTTTTTTTTTTTTTAATATTTTGCGCAAGATCTTCAGTATATAATGGAAACTTTTGTGAAAATATAGCTGAAGAGAAAAGTGTGAAAACGCAAAATCGAAAAAAATGTTTATTTTATATTTTAAAATAAAAGTTCATGGATTTTGAATCGTCGTAATAGAAGTAAATTCACTATTTTTTTATCTTTTCTTGTTAAAATATTCAACATTGAATTTAACAAATGAACGAAAACTTTTTCAAAATAAACTAAAATTAAGTTTTTAAATATCCCACATCATTTTGTTATATTTCATTCTTAGACAATTGCAAAATTTAAAAAGAAACGCTGTAAAACCAATTACGAAAAGTACACCAATACCTTCCTCAATTAAGATGGCCGACATACTTATCAACCAAGAGCTTTCCTAGACTAATCACAAAAAATATATTAACTTTGGCCAACATAGATTAAGGAAATAAGTCTCTTTACCCTAGCACCTCTATTCATCTTCTTAATAGAGGCGTTCCCTTCAAAAGAGGATTTATACTGCCTCCCCTCCTTTCTTAATATAACCAAAGTGACTTTTCCGTTAAAAATAGATAATTAGTTTATTTTTTTTAAGAAAGAACTAATCTCCTTTTTTAAGTGTTAATCTCAACTGAGAGGCAAAAAAGAGAAGAAATATTTTGGAGGAGATCATTAAGGAAGCCAAGAAACTGGAATCCTCGGAACCGATTTCGCTATCCAGGGGTGGCTTCCAGATAATCTTCTTAAGATTAAAAAAAAAAGAAAAAAAAAGGGATTGAAATGAGCATCACACTCAGTGTCCTTTAGCACGCTCAAATAATAAATAAGCCGGTTTATAGGCTATCCGATATACCTAAACCCCCTTCCTATCAAGACTGTAATCAGTAATATCCTCATGGCATGTGGGTATATCTTTTATGAATATACTTCTATCACTTCTTCAAGTTAACAAGACTGACTAACCAATGGTATGAATGATGAGTCCACATGGTAAATTTAGTATACGAAATTTTGACTTCAAGCCCTTACTCCCGGTCATAATAATTTTAGCAATAGCACCTCGTCGTTTGATTGAAATTGTTAGCAAGCAAAAATCATTAGTAATGTTATTTGCAATGAACTGATCGAAAACTGTCTGAATGGTAGACAGAGACGTGGATGGGAGTATCATATCACCAATCAGACGCTTTGATGTCATTTCAGATCAGATTACTTTCTTCCGCCTGATCAACAACTAGCACATCTGCATCAATTAATTCTTAAAATTGTTTTTTTATGCGCGTGCTGTGCTTTGAAGATTGCCCATGTGGATCTCATCCTCCTTCGGGCATAATCTTCTCCACAATTTACTCCCGAAAATCATAAGGAAATAGTCTTTCCTCAACGTAAACGACTTGGTGTCAAACATTAAAAAATATATATATATATATATAAATTAAATTAGTGATCTGAGTAACCATTCAAGAGAACGGTTCTCAATTATGTATAATGAAGTTACCGATAATTATTATCGCAACAGTGAAGCTTTATGAAAAATTTCCTGCTAGTAAAAATAAAACAATTAAGAAGAAAAATATGTTGTAACACTTGTGATAATATTTAAAATTTAATGACGAAATTTAAAAAATAAACCTTTGTAAATATACCGTCGGCTTATCACAAAAAGTACAGTTAAGATGCATTCGATCAAATATAGCGATCCAAAAACCCATTATGTGCATCAAAATAATACAAATACTATTAAATGCCAAAAATAGTTCCACTCAGTGGATAATGCACTGATTTAACATAAATAAAAGTCATAAAGTTGCTTGGTTAAGTGAAGTTTAAGAAAATGATACTTAATAATTTCTCGCAACGAATCGGCGATTTAGGTACTTTATTAAGTTTCAGTCATATTTAAAATACCTTAATATTATATTCCGTTATTCCGTATTGATTTAACAAGAATGATAAATCTGCGATTGGCTGATCTTCAGAAGAAAGTCTGTCTGAACAAAGAGAATCACGATATCAAATATAAAAGATCCTCAAACTACCCTCACCAAAGTAAATATATGATGGCTAAAGTTCAGTTGACAAGGGTCCGGAAACTCCTCAAGAGCTCTTTAGCTAGTTACTTTTTCCCGATGAATCTTGTATGAATCGTTCAAAGACGGAGTTTCTACAATATTCATCTGTAATATGTTATATATTATTACTTTAAGAAAAATTCCACGAATATCCTCTTATTATGAACATGGTCAGATTGATGTTGACTAAAGTTTTCTAAAACAATTTTTTTTTTTTTCGTTTTTCACAATAGTTAATTTACTTTTCAACTATTTAGAAATCAAGATTATATATTAGTATCATTATTGATGAAAATTATAAAAAGGCTTAATGAATTAGGAAGTTCAACAAGACACAATAACTGAAGCAAATAGCCATCCTCTGAAGTCAATTTATCCATTGCAAATTAATAGACCAGGAGCTGAGGCCAAAAACGTATCTGATTTCAAGAAAAATTTTCATAGTGCAGGTTGAAAGTAATCTCATCATAGACTGGAAATGGTGGGGGGTGCATTTTATATCTTTCATAACTCATAGAACACGATTATGTGAATTTCAGAGATGTCTGATATGAACATACACACACACTCACACATGACTATTGATAACGGTCTTAGCAGGAGGAGTACCTCTCGGTCTCCTCCTGCGGGAAGATGGTATTAAAATTTGAAATGAAGAGAGAAGGCTCGCCGGGACTACCTGCAAATATTAGGATGGAAGAAGATCTCAGGAATTGGAAAAAGATTATCCGAGAGGATACAATAGAAGCATGGAATCAGAGGCAGGTGAAACCCCGAAAGGTGCTACCTTGCGAAAGAACTTTCCCATCGTCAGATCCCAATTAGAAGAAAATGGATCCTTCCGGATTACTGTGTATCACAACTCCTCACCGGCCATGGGGAGTTCCATGCCAAGCTCCACCAACATGGTCAGGATATTGCCCCCTTATGTCCCCATTACGGCGTACCGGAGACCGCCGAGCACGTTGTCATTGCCTGCACCGCCTATGAGACATTGAGAGCCAAGCTAAAGAGGAAAACAGAGCTCTATTTTCTGAGTGAAAGAGAGTTCCTTCAACTTGCAACTACAGAAAACTATCCGTACTACAAAGCCTTTGTGTACGGGTGGAAGACGGGAGTTGGCCCAGTCCACTTCAATCTGGGCAGTGTCTTAATACGCGGAAAAAGGACTATTTCATATAAATTGAGAGTCCATATGTTTCCTAGCAGAGGTGGTTATATGCATTGTACTAACGGTATTGTATAGCCGATAGGGTTAAATAAATAAATAAAGACTATTGATAACGTAAGCACTAAATGACAATATCACACTGGCCAGTGCTAGAAACCTTAAATACATATTGTATATGTATATATGGAGTACACATATGGAGTGTATGTATATATATATATATATATATATATATATATATATATATATATATATAATTCTAGCACTGGCCAGAGTGATATTGTCATTTGGTGCTAACGCAACAAGTAGAAACCTCCTCCTGTAAAGCTTAATTTTTGGAGTTAAGCTACTAATGCTCTGAAGCGGCGATTTATAAGGTAAAAGTTATGCAATCCCGCATTTTACAATTGTGTAAATGCCTCGGAGGATTCGGATGTTCATCGGGATGATTCAGACTCATCCTTCATCAAAACAGGTTTTATTTAAAAAGTAAATCAATAAAATTTATTTATTTATTATCATAAATTTTACGATATCTGACTCCTGAAGCACCCATAACACTTCATTCATTACTTACATTGTTTATAATTCCAGAATTAATGTGTTCCAGATCCATGCGCTGGTGTGTCCTGCCCTGGAGGAGAGGTATGCCTCGTGACCGAGGGTCGCATCGCCCGCTGCTCTTGTCCAGAGCAGTGCCCTCTTGATCATGCTCCGGTCTGCGCCTCAGACGGAAGGACTTTCACCAACGAATGTGCTTTAAGAGCTGACGCATGCAGAACTCGGAGGAAACTGAAAGTCCAATACCGAGGACCATGCAACCAAGGTGAGCTATGCTTCATCAAACAAAATAATGTTTTATTGAAAAATTATTGACACTTTAGGATGCTCATTAAGAGGTTTTATTCATGGGCTCATAATTTAGATATAGATTTTCGGTATTCGATGAATCTTTTTATTTATTTCAGAAAAAGGCACTTGTAAATTTGTAATTTTATAATCGAATTGTATTTGGAAAATCTATAATTTATCATTAACCTCGTGTAGTCCATAATACCAAAAATCTGTTACCATAAATGTGAAATTCTTGGCATAGTATTTAACTTACTAATTTAAAACTACTAGATTATGATTCAAAATAATTATGGTGATATTAATATATTAATTTTAAAAGTAATTTCGTATGAGTTAAATCCTAACCCAGTGTCTTGTCCTTTGATAAAAAATGCATGATAAAAAGAACTACAAAGAAAATAACTTCTTTTACACTATAAATCCTTAATTTTTTCTCATTTATTTAGTGAAATATTTACAGCTGTATAAAAGATACATACATGGAGTAAATGGTATTATATAATATAATGGTATAATATAACAATTGTCGAAATACAATGTTAGAAGATACGCGGCCAATTTTTTTTCAGATACCTTGAAACGTTATATCTTGGGTTTTGTCAGGTGATTACGAGCAATTTATTTGAGCGATGTAGGAGTTGTCTCCAGACAGATATCCGTTTTAGGCCACATCAACTACAAAAGAAACATTTAGTGAATTGTGGCTTATTTCGTTGGTGAAATAATAATGAACATTCAGAATTTTATGAAGTTCAGTTCAGATTGAAAGCGTGAAGAATTGAATGTTTTGATATCAAAGTCTTAGTTCAACTAACATTATAATTCAATAATCAAGAGCCCAAAATAGGCATGCAGATAAGATTTTTATTAGTGTATTGAAAAGTCCGGAATTTATCGAGAAAAGTTTGAAACAGCCAGGGCATTTTATTTATTTTTTTAATCCCTTGTCTAGCCATTTCTGGCAAAAGAGGTGAGCAGTGAACAGTGAGCATCAACGATCTGCTTCTTGTCTGTTTAGTATTGTATGAGGGTCCGTCTGACTGACTGTTGTCAAGACGGAATCCGAGATAACTAACCACTAGTTGAATAATGCAGTATTATTTAGCGATATACAATTGAAGGATATTATAGGAAGAGTTATAGTGAATTTTCGACTCAGAGTGAAGGTGATTCGCAGGGATTTGTCTTCTTTCGCAATGCACTTTTAGATGCTCTCAACGCAGTGGAACGATTAGCCAGAACTGCCATTCTTTCCTTGTACTAACTAGATTCCTGGTTTGTCGAAGATCTTTGCCCTTCCTGCACAAGCGCTCAACATACTCCAAATAGGGCATCCTTGGGCTTTCTTGGGGTCTTCTACCATTACCAGGGGACATTGTACATGGTTTTCAATATTCTTGCTATCTTCCACCTCAAATACCTGGATTTGTCTTAATGATTTTTTTTCTCTCCGTTCTTTAATGGTAGTAGTGTATGGGTCACCATTGAAACACGAAAGGGAGAGTAGGAATGCTAGTGGTGAACAAAGTATAAAGAGGGAAATATCAGTAGAACTAGAAAAAAAAAAAGGACTAATAATGATATTCTAGTTTTATATATTCTATCAGCGGGCTAGGAACGAAGGATGAGTAAGTTTGGAAGGTAATCCCGGGTGCCATCTTCAAGACACCCGCACAATGCATCCTGCGCTCCAACAAAGATTAGGTAATATATCCCTCGATAATGTTCATAACTGTGCCTCGCGCCCACTAGATGCGTAAAACATGCGATAAGAACAAAGTTAAGTTAATAATACTTCGAATACACTACTAGTGTCAAAAGTGCGACAAAGGCCACACATCTAGTAAAAAAGTAAAATGTGAGACAAACAGTTGCACGACGAATAGTATGAACAAAGGTCACAAATATCCATGCTTACTTCTTAAAATATACATGCTTACATGCTTAGTCCAACCTAACTCTAATCGCTTAAGTCTTAACTTAAGTCGCTATCGAATGTTTTACGCTTCTAGTAGACGCGAGGCCCTAACAAATCTATGTTTTGGAAAGAATACAACCAAAGATGGAGGCTAATTGGAAACCAATCAAAACACATTCACATTACTCTATTTACTTTCAATCGGCAGTCCTTAAGACAGTTGTTTCTTGGATACGAGAAACGTTAAAGAAAAGAATTGAAACTGTTCAACCATTTCATACATTCATTAAAGCAAAACTTTAATAAATCAAGTGCCCCACTTGTGAGCCATCGTGTACCCATTAAACGTCAATAAATAAAAATATGGTACATTAAAAAAAAAAAAGAACTCAAAAATCAAGAATAAATTGTCATTAGTTCGGTGCTATTCATTTTTCAAAAATGAGGCGAGATTAGGAATTATTAATATACAGTTGAATAATACAATTTTCCTCAAAACTTCGCACGTAAGAGAGAAAAAATGGTGGAAAGTTAAAAATCCTTTTAA
Source organism: Rhaphigaster nebulosa (assembly GCA_948150685.1). NCBI lineage: Eukaryota > Metazoa > Arthropoda > Insecta > Hemiptera > Pentatomidae > Rhaphigaster > Rhaphigaster nebulosa. Next base: position 50,881,843 of record OX411308.1, on the reverse strand, counting down.
AACAAGTAATTTGTACCATAAAGGTTGTGTGATGGGCGGGTTTGAATAAATTAACATGATCTAGCCTATTTCCTAATTTTTGTGAAGTTTAATCATGAATTTTTTTTAAGAGATAATTTACATGTAAATATTTGTTTATCAGTATTAATAATTTTACCAGCAGTTTGCATTAGTAAGTAAAAAAACACATTTGCAAAAGTGCATATACGATTAAATCAAAGTAGACCGTTATGCATATAATTCAATATACTAAAGACTGAAAACTATAATTCATGAATGCTGAGCAAAAAACTTTGATATTATTATTGTGTTATTTTGTTAAATGGAAGCAGGTAGAGTAGGGTTTCAACTAATTTAAAAATTGGTAAAATTAATGAAATTAAACAATAAGTTTAGACTGGTCGCAACAATACATACGTTTATCAAGTAATATGAACCCAGTAAACTAGCAAGACATAAAAACAGAAGTAGAGTCTGAAGTCAGCACTCAGGTTGTAGGGAAAGTTTCAGATATATGGTCTAGAATGTATACTTCATCATCTCGCCTCAACATTTTCAATCTTCCTTCTAGGTTACTCATGAAATAGAAAAACTTTAGACAGAAAAGGAGATAAAAAGATTAACTTTCTCCTAACATTCGTCAAGTTTTTATTTCATTTTTATGTTATATCTACCGTACTTCTGTCAGGCACACAGTACAAAAATAAAAATATGTTAGACTTTTTCCTTCCCATCAGAGCCCGGGATGTTGGCGCTCTAAGAATGGTGCTATACGGACCGCTTTTAAACACATACATATTATTTCCATTTTTCTTATAAGTTTTAGATGTTAAGTCAAATTATTGCTACTAATTTTCTACTCTAGGTTCCTACTTGGAGCTCAATAATGACTAACATTAACTGTTGAATTCTCCACTAACTTATATTTTATACTGGAAAATAACCACTAATATCAAATTTTAAATCAATTAAACACATTACTTAAATATAAACCATTTTACATTTTTAATTAAACTAAATTAATCAGTTAATTATTCAATATCTTCTATTAATATCAAAATAACTTAAATATAAACTAATTAATTCTACTCTACCATAAGCAACTATATACTACTAAATATATATATTTTCTTCCCTGATCTTGGTGTTTAAAGTTACATGATTATTTTATCAGTCGGCTATAGGAGATTTATATTCCTTCATAAAATTGATATATTAAAAAAAAACTTTATTGTTATTATCGATCAAGCCAGATTTACTATACAACTAATAATAAAACTACCATACTTTATAATACGACGTTGTATATTAAAAAGTATTGTAATTATTACTATTATTTGTATAATATAAAGTATTTTAATTTTATTGTCATTTGTATAATAAATATACCATGATAGAAAATAACCGATTAGGATTAAATAAATATATAAGCCATTAATATTCATCTGAAAAAAATTTTATGAAAACGGATCATGTGTTATTAAATTTAAAAAAGCAAATATAGTGGTACCTAATTATAGTAGGAAAAATCATTTTTGAATTTTTAGACCTATGGTAACTTAGCAATTGATAAAAAATGTATATTTTCATGTGTCCTAAAGGTCACAAAAGCTTTAAATTTAACTTTTAAAAATATTTTCATCGCATTTAATAAGAGGTTACTTTCAAAGTAATGGCGAACATTTTCAAATTTCATTTAAGAGTTTTCGTATTTATAATTCGTTACAATGAACTTGGAGACCTTTAGCCCCCCAAAAATAAATAAAATTAACCAAATAAAAAGTAAATGTCCCATGAAATATTACAACGAAAAGTAATATAATAATCAACATCTTTATTACTTATAGGCCTACCTCGAATATCTAAAATCCGACCACCATTAATTTTATTTTTTCAAGAAACAGACCATGTAAGAATAAGCTAAAGGCCAAGTTATAGCATTAATTTTAAAAATGTGACAAAATATTGTAGTAATTATATATTTTTTGACAATTGTAACATTATGGAAGCAAACATGAAATATATTTTGATGTGATGGTGGCGTATCCCCGTAACGTTGGCATTTTTATATCATGAATTTAATAAAGTTCATAATATAATATATAATGTTGTTGGAAAGTCGCCATTGCTTATGTTTTCAATTGATTACGAGCTTTCTTCAAAATTTAGATAGAAGAGATTTTATTTTTTAATTATCGAAAATTCCAATGAATTCTTAGACAAAATGTTGGATAATAGTCCAGACGGGATAGTTAATTTTTTGGAAATAAATTGCAACGGTAATTTCTCAACGTGATAATTAGGAGAAAATGACATAAATAAATTCTATATGTTTTAGATAAAATCGGCATGTAGCAGCATGGTGAAAAAAAAAAACGGTGCCGAAAAATAGTTTTTTCAGGTTTCAGGTTTGCTTCGAGTACCAAAGGGGGGTAGAGAGAGCCTTCCCCCGCCCTTTACAGGGCTGTTATGATAAACAGTCCTATGTTCAAAGACGTTTTTAGGGATTTAATTGAACATCACATATATTTCATGAAAATAGAGTTGTAGTGATACTCCTCGAGAACAAATAGCACGTTGAAAAATGGCTCTAAGACCATTTTGACCTTTTTTCAAATCTTTTTTGAGATCGCTTATTTTTACATTGTGTCAATTTCTGGGAAAAGTTATTATGTTTACAAAAAAAAAACTTTAACTAAAATAACTAGCAAAAGCCATAATTTAAGCCCCAAAGCAAGTTCCTGCGATACTTAAAAGCTCTGTAATAAAATGACCAAAAATGGCAATTCATTTTGGCCATTTTTATGGTTTATAATTTTTTTTTGCGAAATGTTGTTGACCGTCATCAATTGTTTAGGACTCATTTTTTTTCGAATTTTTAAACGCTATTGCGTATTATTTTTTATTTTTCTTAAACACATTTTTTTCACATTTCACGTGAAAAAAATATTTTTCGGCACCTTTATGGATTTTTTTCACAATGTTGCTTATAAAACATATACAATTTATTTCGACTATTTTTCTCTTAATTATCACGTTGTGATAGTACCGTTGCAATTTATTTAAAAAACTACAATATTTACTCTATCGCGCATGGACTGTAATTATCGTTTAACCTAAAAATTTATTAAAAAATAACAAAACTTTTTTTTTATTTCTTATTATACATTATTATTTTTTTTTTAACAGAATTTTAATGATTATGATACATCATTTATATTAGAAATGGCAACAAATATTTTCAAAAATTCAATTCAATAGTATGAGCGGGAAAAAACCTTTTTTTTTAGGCGAATCTAGTGATAAACCATTCAGAATTAAAGAATAACGAAGGTTCGCTATGGTTTTTAAAAAAATTACATTTCATACAATTTTTAAAAATTTCACCTTTTCTCATTCTCTCTGATCCTTAAAATTATTTGAGCTGAGAGTTGAGGGAAAAGTCTTCCCGTCCCCCTAAATCTCGGCGTTATTTACTACAGTAAAGTTATTTTTATACTACAGATTATCGTTATATCTTTATTTTCTATATAAGTAATTGTTTAAAAGTTCTTAGCACTCTTCAACAATCTGGAGTGAAATCAAGATTCATCAAAAACAGATCAGAAGTACATGAGATCGAGAGATGATTCATCAGAATAGAAGACGATGAAATGTAAATTTTTTAAATCAATTTCGGCCAGAGGAAAATAAAATTGGAAAATTCAGTGAAATCAAGAAAAAGAAATGTTTGAACGACTACCATAACATCCTCTTTCTTGGGTGACTGAAGAAATAATGATAAATTAATTGTGCATGCCTAGGTTATATCAATTGTATATCATAATTAATTAATGTGCTATCTAGGTAACTGACATTCAAATAATTGTAAAGAAATATGGATTGAGTATGATATTAAATTAAATATATCTACCTTAATATTAATAGTTCAATCAACTAAAAATATACAAATATACATATAGTAATATTATTGAGGTTTCTTCTTTTCATGGGTCATGAGAAATATGAGGAGTATCATCGTTTCCAAAAGCAATAACAAAACCCTTTTTTTGGAGATGGCGAGGGGTTCTGCAGGATATTTCTCTATAAAGTCTCTTCGAATCCCAAACTGGCAATATTGGAATCTATTATATCCTTTCCACTACAACTCAGACGCATACTCGACCATTCAACATCTTCACGACCCGACGACCAATATTAAATGATTCGTGCCGAATGCAATCTTAAATAACTTGATTTAAATTTTGCAACAAAATATATGATATTAGAGCTTGAGAATCAATAAGTATCAATTTCATCACTGATGAGGATTAGATAAAAATAACATCACGTGCAAACTAGAGATTCCATAGTTTTATTTAGTTCATTTTATCTCATCACCCCGAAAAAGGATCAGTGATCAAATTACCTTTATATCTTTTTTGTGTAATGAGGCATTATAATTTGTTCTTATGTTGGCACTAGTGATAATTGATTACTAAAAATGTTACACCATATCTTTTCCTTGCGGTTTATAGTTTCAGTGTAAGCAATAGAATTTTCAACATGTTAAGTTAAAAAACGTAAGCGATTTAAGTTTTTTTTGTAATAAGAAAATAATTGAGGTATTTTTTAATTTTCTTAAAATATACTCGTATATATATATATATATATATATATATATATATATATATATATATATATATATATACATATATCCTTTTTAGATGGCCCGACTGAATTTCTCTTGAACCGATAACGTTATAAAAAAAATAAAAAATACGTATTTAATATTTTTCAGCCTAGTTTAAAATTTCAACCTGTTTTTGAAAACAAAATTATACGGGATCTATCAGACCCAGTACAACTTTAAAATTTCGAATAGGAACCTATGCCTTCCAATACATCATTTTATTGGATTTTTGAAACTGAAATCAATGGTGAAACTATATTTTAAATTGGTCAATAAATTACAAAGTTATAGTACAAAGTTTAAAATAAACAACGCATTAATGATAATAGTATTATAATGATACTGAGCACATAATTTGGATGAGCATATATTTTAGATGTTACATAAATTGATGTTCATTGCAAAGCCAAATCAAAGCAAACACATAAAATTTAGTTTCAACCACATGTGTTTGCTGTAACTACTATATATTCGTTATAATTAATAAACAGTGAAGAAACTCATATAATGTGCTTGAATTTAACGTTATTTGAAAGAGCTAAACGGATAAGATTATTTTTAGTTTAAAAAAAAAAATACCTACATTAAAAAACAAAGTTGTAAACAAGGCAAAATTATTAAAAGTGCATTATCGGTTAAGAAGCGTTAACTGTGGTTGCAAAAAGAAATTTCTTTAGTTATAAAAATTATGAGATGAATGTTTTTTTTTTTTTTTTTTGTTCACTTAGGTATTAACTTCTGAGTTCAAGGTTCAAACTATTAAACTATAGTTATACAGAATAAAATATATTCTGAAGTTTAAAATTTAAAATTATTGTTAAAAAACAGGAGTAAATGTAACGCAATGATTAATATTATTAAAAGAATCAATTATTAACAGATTACATATTGCATATCGACAATTCTTCAACATGTCCGATTTTAAATACTGGTGGCAGGGGCGTAACTAGCAGGTGACAAATGCAATAGGCCTCGAATTGGTCTTTAAAACAATAAAATATAATTGTATTTATATGTAGTAATACAATTAATAACCAATATTGTATAATTTTGTATATCACAAAGCCAAATCTTCAAATTTTGAGTAAGAAGCTTAAGGGGTCCCGAAAATTTAGCTCCTATGGGCCTCCAAATTAATATTCACGGTACTGACTTACGGGGTTCGAGAGGAGTTGAGATGGGCAGAGCCATTCCTCCAACACCCGCGACCATTCTTTTCTTGACTCTAGTATAGGTTTTCTTTGTCTCAGAAAATTTATCTTTGAAGAAGCTATCTCTAATTGAATTGTCCGATGAGGTATTCAGAGCAGTTGTTTGGACCGAGGAGCCAGATAACCTGCTCATTCCTGACGAGGATAGTACTGATGAGGACGAGCCTGATGCTAATGAACCTCATTCGGCAATCAACTGTTAGCTCCGCCATGTATAAGCTGACCAGCCATATGTCATTGCGCAATACAACAAATATATAGATGGAATGGACCAGTTCGATGAGAAAATACAAAAATTATGTAGCAACATTCGGTCGAAGAAAATGGTACTTGGCATTGATTTGTTTTTTGATATATGCGACCGAAAACAATGAATCGTTTTGACAAACAGATGTTTACAAAGTGGAACCCTTAGATTAGCTACAATTCACAAAAAAAATTGTGTTCAGTTATTTGACGCAATGCAAATATACAAGCATTTCAGGATGATCAAGAGTACACACAAGCACCTCGAAAACTGTTCCAAATGACGGGAGATTCGACAAAAAGGATCATTCGATTAGTTAGAGCTTGACCTAAATATGATATGACCTATTTAAGAAAAAGTACAACTAAAACGTGTTAACAATGGAATGTAGGCTGTAACGTTAATTGTTTTGTACTTTTCCATTTCTGAATTTTAAGTAGAATGGATTTCAAAGCATTTGTTTTAATTAAGAGAAAATGGTGATATATTTTGAATATTAGGTTTAATTTTATTAATTGTATACAATATTGATTTTTCATTAATTTTTGTACTAATAACTTGTGATAATTTCCACTGCCCCAATTTTGTAGCGGAATGCGATAATATTGTTATTAAATTCATTAACAGTGTTCGTCCCGCAATTCTGCGTTGCGCAGACGTCTATATTCTCCAAGAGAATCATCTTTCATTTAAATGATTTATATTTAAAAACGTGTTATGAGTAGAAGAAGTGTCTGCAAATATAAATAAAGTATTTAAACATGTATTTTTTTTTAATTCATTAGAATTTCTCAATAAGAGCATCTTGTAAGATTTAAGTCCAGTTTCAAGTATGTTAGATTTTCTATTTACGTGGTAAGCATTCACTGCATAAAATATGATTTCATTTAACAGCAAAACTAATAAGATCATTACCCATTGATAAAATTAATCATAGCAATGGCGACACCTTCTCAGCCGACTTATACGTAATAGCGGTCAGCTAAACTTATTATGAAGTTGTCTTAGTGGAAACTTTCAAAAACTGAATTATCTTAACTGGATACAGACTTTACTTAAGCTACTTTGCCTAAGTCCCTTCTCCAAGCCGAAGGACTTAAAGCCACCGACTCTTATCCTCGGTTAATAAGATGAATTTAATTTTAGATCTCATCTTTTCCTCAAGATTCAAATCGTTTAAAACTCCTTCCAAAAATATTAAGCGCATTTTAAAGCGCTTCAGGTAATCCTTTCAAGTCTACGAAAAATTATATTTCCTCTCTTACCTTCGATGGCTAACTATGAACGAGGCTATTAACATACAACGTACAAAAAGTTAACATCAATGCTATGTTGTAATAACATTAACTATTTTAGCAAAAAATAGTATACAATCATTATTTTACAGCGAAATAGCGGAGATACTAAAACCAGATTTTATTAAGAATCTTTTTTTTGGCCAAGAATCATTTCTGTAATTCTCAGTTAAACGACTTAAGTTAAGCTATGGAATTTGTTGAATTAATTATTTTCGAAAAAATGCAGTTTTTGAAATAGTTCTGAGTCTCTCAAATTTAATTTCTCCTTTCCTAAAGTGAGAAACATAGGAAGTCCAGGTATTAAGCCGTAAGTAACGGACATAATTTTATTTTGTATTACATTCTTTTTATCCTAAAAAAAATTAAAATTTAAAAAATGAAATTATTTAATAATAATGAAATAATATATTATAAAAATAAAAGTTATTTTTTTATTTAACTTTGTATGACGCTGTTCTTCTGAAGCTTTCTCATGTTGTTCGCTTGATTATTCGGATTCATAATATAATGCATACTATAAATACAAATTCATATTAACATTGAATAGCAGAGTATAGAGCAACAATAAATAAAATATACGATGAAACTTATCTAACTGGACAACCCTCATAACGGACAATTTTATCGAGGTCCCACCCAAAAAGGATGCGGCCACCAATTTCCATTCCATATTAGCACTTTTTACTCCTCTAGAACGGACAAAACACGTAACATATGTATGTACGTTATTGTAAAATTACGATTCCAGAATTAAAAATGTGTGAGTGGGTCATTTATTTTGAGAAAAAAATATAAGCAATGCATAAAGTTTTTTGCCCATTACATTAGAAAATAAACGAAAATTTATATTTAATAAAAAGTATACATTACGTATTTTATGTACGTATGTATGTAGCTATTTACATAACTACAAATCAATTCATACGACAAATTACAGTGAAAATATAAGTTACAAATTTAGAAATTATATTTGGTATTAAAACAAGAGAAAAGGAAGCGAACAGATTTTCTATTTTTAATGTACATTATTTAGGTAAATCGTTCATTCTAAAAATTTTCGAAAATAGCTCCAACAATTAACGAATTTCTGTTTACATTTCACATGGTTTTGTTTCTATATTTTCCCATAAACCCATTATTGGTATTATACCCATTACTACAGACAGTATGTTCAACGTTCAAACCAACGTGGATAATGGATCCTCCGTCGAAATCAACAAAGACTTTAAAAGAATAGGTGGAAGAGATGGACGATCACGAAAGAGGAGGACCAGTTCGTAATTTAGTGGCTAAATACAAAATATTTAAAACCCAAGTATCTGACAAAATTAAAAACAAAAATGAAATTTATTTACCGAAAATTCGACAAGTTATTGCCCTGATGATGGGAGGAGAAACGTCGATTATGCATTAATCTAACCGTTAATACATTTTAATGCTGTGAAGACTTTCTTTTCACAACCCTTTTAGGAGGACAAGTTATCGAGTGTGTCGTTTTATCAGAAGTGAACCGGGAGAAGTTATCCACAAACTATATATACTTCTTTTTAAATTTACCTCTTATCAACGGACAACTCCGGAAAAAATCATCTTACCCCTATGTGTCCGTTATATAGAAGGTTCACTGTACAACTATTTCTTAAAGGTTGGAAAATGATCGCCTAGCGGCATATATCCGTTAACATAAGATAACAATACGCATATATCCGTCATAACTAATTATTGTTAGGTTCAATTAAGTAAAAGTCGATCATTTCCAATATCAAAGATAAGGAAATGAAATCAATATATTTCTCTTGTTATTTATATACAGTAAATATCTTTTGCAGCATCTACTATTGCTTGGGGCTTGATTCTCCATTATTTTGAACTTTCAAATATCTCTTTCTATCAAACTGAAAAAGTTTATAGTCTATTACCACTTCGAAATCGCTTATCTTATAAATATTCTGAACTAACGATGTCTTCTCAATAATCGGTGTTATTATTTTATGAACTATTTTAACATTTAAAAACGGGGATAATATTTGTATTGCTATTTCTTAATAAAGTCATATTAAATCAAGAAATAGTCCTAACCAATTCAATAAACAATACTGTTATTATATATTTTTTTTTTAACGTGAACAGCAGAGTACCATCACTAACAATAAGATCATTATTTTTTTTTATTTTATAAATACATAATATATAATACATACAGGATATTCAGCGTTTCAAAACTTGTTTTAAACATTATTTGCAAATAATTTCTGTTATATAACTTATCATGATAACATCAATAATACATTAGATACATTTTGTCCTCATTAAAATGCAATATCGGTATGGGGATCAAACCGTCGGGTTCTCTCAGCCTTTAATCATTATACAAAATAGAAAATCCCGAAATGGTGGGGGTGTGAGAGAAAAAATATGAAAAATGTAGCACTTCTCCAACACCAACCCAATTCGCATACTAAATATTATAGTTTTATGAACTATTTTAACTTCTAAAAAACTCGATTAACATTTTTATCGCTATTTCTTAATAAAATTAACATTAAATCAGTAAATCGTCATAACCAATTCAATAAACAATACAACTATATTAAATAATAACTAATTTTACGATTAGGTTCAGTTAAAAGTCAATTTTGGTAAACCGATTATAAGTCGTTGTCATCGTGTTTCTATCAGTGTTGGGCAAAATGTAATTACAATTATAATTTGTCCAACACTGATGTCGTCGGTACAATACCAAAGTTGCTTATCTGAAAATTTAATTGAGAAATTAGGGTTTGAATTATGATTTCCGATGTTAGCTAATTTCTTAATTAAATTGGTCTAATTTAGCATTTTTAATTAGTGAGGCAACATTACAATACAATTAGGTATTTTTATCATTGTGAAGTGAATAGAAAACTACACGATAAAATTCAACAAAATAAACAATTTGAGAACTTTTTTTTTAATTTATATTTCCAAAATGTAAATCTCTTTTGCATCATATACTTACTAGTTCTTGGAACTGATGTTTAATATAAATTCTATTCACCATGTAAAATATTGCTTTTAAATAGCTACAAACAAGTGACGCTAATAGAAAAAGATTCAAAAGACCTAGAACCGATATCAAAGTTAACATTTGAAAAAAAAAATCGGGAGTACACAAAACCATTGATATGCTAACGGAAATGAGTTAGAATCAGAGAACTATGTAGATTAGCATCCATTAGTAGCATTGTACAAATACACTGCCGAAGAGACTATCAGATAGTTGAAAATTGGATTAGAAATTAAGAATTTACATTTAGCCAACTGAACATTAACTTTTTAACGGCCAATGTTCCCAATTAGAAACAAACAAAGTCAAAACCGAATATTTTTTTTCCAATTTGCGTTATTAACGATTTTCCGAAATACGTGAAACATATCTTTTTATATTTTTCGTTTTAATGTGATTTTATATCAAATGTTTCAATTCGATTAGTGCAGTAATATTTGCTTGTTTTTTAAATCTTCTTTTCTATTATTTCCTGTAGTACCTCCCCGATTTCATAAACTTAAAAAAAAAAAAAATTGTTTAATCTTATGAAATAGAGGATCAATTTTTAAAATCGCGCGATCACGCATCGATTTATTTTAACATTTCGGATATCTTCGATATTGATGTCAAAATTTTTGGGTTATTGGAGGAACTTATGAAGAAAATACCATCGATTTTAAAATCGCGCGATCATGTATCGACCTATTTTAACATTTGGGGTATCCTTGATATGAAGGTTCAATTCTTGGGTGGTTATCGACGGTGCTTATTATTAAAATACTATCGATTTTAAAACCACACCTCACATTATCGATTTATTGTAGCATTTCGAATATCGTTGATATTGAGGTCCAACATTGGATTATCGAAGTTGCTAATTATGAAAATACAATTGATTTTAAGATCGCACATTCACATATTATTTATTAATTTCTCCGATGTTAAGGTCGGGCATTGGGTTGTCAGAGGTGCTGTTTCGTCTATATAGTAAGCGAGTTTTCGATGATGCTAATTATAAATTTTCTAACTGTTCGGCTAATTTTTACTTTTACATAACTTTTCAGTACAGAGTTCGTATTCCTTGTTTTTCAGAGGAAGCTAATTCAATATATATTACAGAAACGCATGCACATTTCGATTTACTAATAATATTGCTTGGTGCTAATTCACAAAGTAATAAAATGGTATAAAAGAACTTTCTGACTTTGTTTTTCTTATATTTGGAGTTTCACATCTAACAAAGATTTAAAATTAGAAAAGTTAAAATAAATCGTTACGTTAGCGCATGACCATAAGATCGATTGAATTTTAATTTAAAAAAAGCAAAGCGGATAACCCAATAATCTATCTCAATATCGAGGATATTCGAAATGTTAAAACAAATCAATAGGTGAGCGCGCTCTTAAAATCGATAGTATTTTCATAAAAAGCACTTCGGATAATCCAACAATGGACCTCAATATCAAGGATATCAGAATTGTTAAAATAAATAGATCCGTGAGCGCACGGTCTTAAAATCGATCGAATTTTTATTTAAAAAAACAAAACGCTCCAGATAACCCAATAATGGACTTCAATATTGTGGATATCCGAAATATTTTAATAAATCGATACGTGAGCGCGCGGTCTTAAAATCGATAGTACTTTCATAAAAACCCACCCCGGATAACCCCATAATGGACCTCAATTTCCAGTATATCCGAAATGTTAAAATAAATCGATGTTATTGTACGATCTTGAAATTGATAGAATTTTTTGTAAATGCCTTCGATAATCCAATAATGGACCTCAATATCGAGGATATCCGAAATGTTAAAATAAATCTACACGTGACTTCCCGATCCTAAAATCTATAGTATTTTCAAACTACGCCAGCTATAACAAATAATGGACCTGAATACAGATAATATTTTAAAAACTTTAATATCCCAACTTTAATAATAAAAATGATATGACTTTCATTTTTTGATCCAAATATAAAAAATCATTTCATGGCTATTATTTATTTAGAGAGAATAAGAGGTAATTTCAAACCCTGATTAAGCCTATAAGTCATTTATATCATACCAAAATAAAATCAAAGACAAAAACATGTTTTTTTGCTTTCGAAAAATGTAATTATTTGTTGTTGATTTTTTATTTTCCTGATATTTTAGTTTCTGGTAAATTCATACTTCAAAATTTCACACATAATTTTGACCTAAAAACAAAACAATTAATTCAGTTATATTGATTTTTGTCCCACTAGATTGCTGAGTCAGCAATCTGTGTGGCGTTTTGGACGAACCGTTGTTCTGCGCTGTGTGCAGAAAACAACGTCCCAACTTGGTTCCCCGAACTGGCCTACAAAGGTCTTAGGTACATGACGGGATCCTCGACCCTAACCTATTTATTTAAATCTTATGGCATTGTCGCCAATACTTCAGAAAATACAAGGATTCCAAGATGTTCATGTTCATGATTCATGTTCTCTAGTGAACAGTTACCATGTGAAATAATCTAACGCATTGTTATTACGCTTATTACTTAATTTCACTAGAAAAAATATCTTATGTTGACACCCTTGTACGCCTATTAAACTATAAATCGGTGGCTCAAAAAGTGACCCTGAATTTGGTTACTAATTTCCGAACATAGCGGTGTCTCAAAAAGAGCAGTTCCTAAGAGATTTCTTCGCGTTCCTTGACAACATTAGAACTGTCTGCCACTAGATAAAGCATTGGAAATCAACGGTTTTAACATTTAAGCGGAAGAAACCGCTTAACTTATATCTTATTCTTCTACTACAGACTTGTTTAGCTCACAAATGGAGAGGAAAAAAAGTATTTTACACTTAAAACAAGTAATGAAATTTTTTAATTAGAATGGGAAAAAAAATCGCGTTTATATCCTCTATCAACGAACCATATGATCTCTGTTATAAATGTCTTTTGATGTGTTTCTTATGGCCTTCAAGTAAAGTACCCCTTTCCAATCTTCAATTTCAACCAAAATCAATTAAATTGATATAAAAGTCTAATTTATCGAATTTGAGTTGTTTCACATTAATTTTAATATAATTTTTTATGAAAGTCTGATATGACCTTCAAGTAAAGTACCATTTCCGTTTTGCCAATTTTGAACGAAATTGATTATGATATTATATTAGTACACAAGTCTTGAATACCAAATCGGAGAAGTTTTGCTTTATATTTTAATATATTTTTTTATGAAAATCATTAATGAACTTCAAGTAAAGTACCACTTCCGGTAATCATGCAGTGACCAAAAAGGGTGGTTCACAACTAGATTATACCATAATCCTAAATACAAAGTTTTAATTTTCTACGGCTAACTGTTTTTGAACTATGCGAGATAATTAAGAACGTACGTACAGACGTCACGAAGAAACTAGTCATAATGGATTCAGGGATGGTCAAAACGAATATTTCCGTTGAAATCTGAAAATCGAAAAGCTTCGCGATTACAATACTTCCTTTACTAGGTAAAAGAAAGTAAAAACAAAACCTATAAGGGAGAAGACAGAAAATTAATAGCCCTCTCTGAACATTGCCCATAATCTCTCGTATTAATAATATTTATAGGGCAACGGAATATAGAAAAGACGGGATGGGTTGAAAAAGTAGTTTGTAAATTCAATCCTAGCTTAGAAATGAGATATGGCTCGAGCGTGAAAAACTTTTCGGTTAAGCGTTGACGCTTCGGAAACGAGTTTTCACCCTAGTTTCCGAATTCATTTCAAGTTTGCTCCACACTCAGGGTTCCATGCTTTGGGAGAACAGAGGGAGGAGGAGGTATTTCAATAAATGGACTTGTCCGGCTTTAGGAGTTGTGGACCTGACGTAGAACAGCCCTCACTGGGAATTTGAATGAGAAAAGCTCCAGGCTATTGTATATTCGAGCAGGAGTCGTTCGCCAGCGACTTCTACCATAAACTCCTACTACGGCCCCTTCCCTCTTTTCACTTGGGCCTCCAGACGTTTGAAAATCAAAATCTAATAGCTAGAAGTTCATATGGAATTTTATTAATTATTGTTTAACACAATAATTGTTGTTTTGCACCGCATCTAGCAAATTTGATTTCATTGTTCTTTTAATTCTTTGATCTGCCTGATAGTGTGTCTTGAATATGTACAAGGTTGTTACTAAAGTCTTTTTTCATAGCATAAGTTTTATTTAAATTTCAGTATAAAATCTACATATTAAAATTATACTTCAAAATATAGGCCATCGCTGCTCATTACTTTAACCCATCTTTCTACCAGAAGTTGAATATGGTAGCCCTTGGTTTTCAAGGCGGAAAATTCCTCCACATTCTGATTTGACATTTCTGTTGCTTTTGAAGTGCCAGCCTTTTTTTAATCTCAGCAATCTTGCACCTCGTTAATATTGCGACCAAACCACTTCATTTTGTTAGTTATCAATTGGGAAAATACTCAAACAGGGCCAATCCAGAAGTTTAATTCACGCAACGAAAGTTTCATTCTTATCTTGTATCTCGTTAGTATTATTACCAAACCGGATCATCTTCGTGATTGGTATTATAATTTTATGAGCTATTTGAACTTTTAAAAAACTTTATAAAGTTTTCATCGCTATCTATTAACAATGTACAATTAAATACAAAAAAATCTTCACAATCAACTAAATTAACACTAGTGTGTTATAAAATAAAAACTACATATACTATTGTTAGCTTCAGCTTGAAAACAAGTAATTATTCTCGCGCAAATAGGGAGACTTCAACCATAAATATCTTTTTACCAATCCGATAAAGTTTGTATTATATTATAACTTTGAATCCTTTTATATTGTGACCGACCCCTGTCTTTCCATAAACGTTGTATTATACTTCTATGAACTTTAAAAAAGGACGGATAACATTTTTGTCACTATTTCTTAATAACGTCCCATTAAATCAATAAATCCTCATTAACAGTGTTATTAATACTGCTATTGAATTACATACAAATTATAAACAGATTAGTATCATTGAGTTGTAATATCAAACAATAAAAATTTCATTTTTTTTTTGTGAATATTTTTCATTGAATCCTTGGCAAATATTAAGAAATTCGAAAATGGAGGCAGAAGGAATATTCTTGGTTACTTTATATTTTTGTAACGTAACTTGGTAGTATGTCAGCTGTAAATGAATGCAGGCAATGTTTCTCCCTTAGCAAAGGAAGCTCAAACCCTGGTACATTTCAAATTCCATGAATGTCGAAAGACTTGCCGGATATTGGGACGTCAGAAGGCAATTTCGCAATACGAAAGGATTTTAAAAACCACGATGTTACTGGAATGGAGTATAAAAAATTTAAATTGTTGACACGCAAGAATTTTAAAAACTTAATTATCCTCTTGCCACATTAAGTTTAAAAGAACTGGATTAATTTTGTCTGCATAATATAATTATTATTGAATAAAAACAAAATATAATTAGGATAGATTCACAATTTACGATTCATTTTATATTCAACAAAAAGTGGTAAAGTACCATTAAACAAAAATCGTTTTTTTAACGGAACAAAAATGGAATCACTATTTTACTGATATTCAATTTAAGCGGTTGTTATAACCGCTTAAATAAATAAATAGATCAGTTTGTTATAAACTGATCTTTTACTGACATTCATCAATAATATATATTATCAATATTAATAATAATAAAAAAAGGCTTAGCGAACCCGAAGGTTCGATGCCGATCCATCGACTACCGTCCAAACCCAAATTCATTAGATCACTCTTAATACAATCCTCCCACCTACGTTTCGGTCTACCTCTCGGGCGTTTACCAGTCGGCTCAACGTTTATTAACTTTTTAGGAATTAGTTCGTTACTGAGCCCAACAACTTTGCAAGCCCATTTCAACCATCGCGATGATATCACTTCGATTATATTAACAGGGTGCATGCTCCGCAATTCCGCGTTGTGTAATCTCCTAAATTCTCCAGTTGACTCATCCTTTTTCGGACCAAATATTTTACGCAGTACCTTATCGATTATCAATGTTAACAGAACTAATATCTCATGATATAAATTCTATAAATAATATAATTAAGAGGCAAATCCGAATGTATTAACTGTTTCTATTGACATTATTGTTTATTTACTACTTGGCTAACACGATGCTTTAAAACGTACAAAACTCAAGTACCAATTAATACATATATATTGATCATTCTCAAATAAATTGCCACTTTGGTGCCCTGATCTCTTAAGTTGTAATAGTGAATAGTTCTGCGTTGTTTTGTTTTTTTCAGCCAATGAATGAATCGAAGACTGTACGAGTATATTGTAATACTGAAGTTGGTCTGGAGTTTCGAATGTTTCAGATAATTAAAGTACAATAATAACAAACATTTTATAGTGCAATGCTCATTAAACTATGCAAATGCAGCAATTCAACAAAATTAAAAGACAGTATTTTAAGAAATTGTGGAAAAATTACCAATGAAAATTCACAAACTTTCGATGATTAATATTGTATTGCTCCACTGCAACATCTGGTGAAATATTTGCTAGAAAAACCCAACAACAAATTGGAAAACATAATATATTTTCATTACGCGATGATCGTGAAATTGAAAAATAATTCAATTTTCAAAAATTCATAGCAAATCAATAAAATGCCAAACTCACAAAATACTTCAGCTGGACCTTCCCCGACACTTGTAAAACACGTTTGTGGATTTTTGGGTAAGCTTTCAGTAATTTTATTTTTTTGATTTCCTCAGCTCCTAATAAAGTGTTAGTTCATTTGAGAATGACATATGACTTATATACCTACAATCCAGTATATTCTCCAGGACAAATTTACAAGATCGGAGAAGATTCCATCCATGTATGTATGTGTGTCAAATCAATACCAGACAAAAAGACAGTTAACATAAATGCTGTGATCAAGATCGAAGAATTTCATAACCTTCGAATTATTCATAATACTGGTGACTTTTTTGTATGTAAGTTGTCAAAAATAATTTAAGACCTACAATACATAAAAAATAAATGGGGACCATGGAAAAAACATTTTAATGAACAAAAAACGTTTCTTGAACAAATAGATTTGCTTGAGAAATATTTACACCTGATCATATTTTTGGTGGTACCGTTTGTGAATGTATTTGTAAATTGAGATTAACATTTTCAATAATATGAAAAACACTGAAAACTAGAACATTTGACAACACCGCTAAGTATAGTTGTTTATTAGGGCAATAACTATAAAAAAAAAGTAAGTAACTATAAAAAAAAAAGTAACTATAAAAAAGTACTAAACGAGAGAAGTAATAATTTAAAGAATCTGAGGCTGCTTGGCGTTCCCCATTGGCTGTCACCAATCCTAATACTTACCAATCTCAACTTAGCGTAACATTGAATACCTACTGCAAGGGCCTTAGCCCGCTCGGCCTCTTTTATACATGGTCACACAATTCAGACCTAAAGATTGAATTCATTTTCTTAATTGTTTTTCGTCTCTTTCTTATTTTAACCTTCTCGAACTTGATACATTAATTGATGTCTGGAGATCCAAAATGGGACAAATCCAAATTTTTATATGTTTCAGGCAACCCAAAACTAAGCATGATTCAGGTTTTTACTAAAACATTTAACATAAAATGAAATTGGAATTATTACGGTTTTAGAGCTTAAGAACATGCTTTACACATGCCTACCTTAAAGAGGACCCCTAACAGTGTGGAAAACATTAATAACATAAAAATGACAAGACATAGACTTATCCTCTTTTGCATCTCCACGCTTAAATTCACATTGCATTGCATCAGGAAATGTCAAATTAAAACCTTAGTGGCATTAAGTAGCGAGCGGAAAAATTAATCTTCTTTTCTTTTTTTTTTAACTTTATATATATATATATATATATATATATATATATATATATATATATATATATATATTTTGTAATTTTGTAAATAGTTAGAAATAATAATGTGGGAGTATGTAATAAATTCTGGAGAAGCCGCCATTTCTCCATGGTTCTCGAAATTTCGCACAAGGATATCAAAGACTAAAAGTGACTAAGAAATAATATATATAATATATAACATAATATATCTATAAAATTATTTTAATACTAAAATTGATTTAAAATGATTGTATATAGTAGACTATCTTCCGGAATTGAACTGAAATTTCTACTGTTGGCGCTCACTTCTATTATTGTGTATGTATATATATATATTTGTAAATAGTTAGAAATAATAATATGGGATTATGTAATAAATTCTGGAGAAGCCGCCATTCCTCCATGGTTCTCGAAATTTCGCACAAGGATATCAAAGACTAAAAGTGACTAAGAAATAATATATATAATATATAACATAATATATCTATAAAATTATTTTAATACTAAAATTGATTGCAGATAGTAGACTTCCTTCAGGAATTGAACTGTAATTTCTACTATTGGCGCCCAATTCTCCCACTACAACCTCACTTCTTTAAAAATGAATCGTTGCGACGGATGTGAGGTTACGACATTTAATGTTTTAGAAGTGTTAGGTAGGGAAAATTTAGATTAAATGGTCTTTTTACAAAACCATGGAGTACTAAAATCCACATTAAACTGCCCTAATTGTGGGCAATTATGCACCCTATTTTTAAAGCCGCCACGCTTCAGGTAATTAAAAATTGGCTATTCTACTATAGAAAAAAATCAACAAAGAGAATTTAGTTTCATTCAGCCGTTTTCAAATAAACATTCTAATAAATTTTGTCGCCATCTATTGAAAAGAAATCTTACTAAAAGTCCGTGAGGATTAGCCTTATAATATATTTATTATTCATGTGTAGGTCTGAGTGACAAAACAATTTTAGCAGCCGTCCCAAACGACCAAGAGGAATTGAAATCTTCATTTTCAAAATCTTAAATACCAGTTCAATCCCTGATTGTTGAAATCTCATTTACCAAAAACTTTTATCGCAAACCTATTATTTCAATAAAAATAATTGTTTGGTGTATTGAATAAAATTGTACCTATATAAGAAAAAAAAATGTTAGCATTATATTAATATGTATGTAAGAACATTTTAATTCGATACGTAATAACAATTATAACAGACAAAAATCTGGTGCGGTGCGCGCATCATACAACTTTCCGTTACCGTCCTATAATAATTATCTTTTAAATATAATTTTAAAGAGTTCACATAAACACTGCTTCTAATAAACTCAGCAGCATTCATTCACTTCTTCTGCCACTTAAGTACAATAAAAGAGTTTTTAAACAATTATACTACAACAATTCTGTACACTACCTATATATTTTAACTTTGTCAAGTTGCAAATATATTTTAAAAGTTTCTGGTTTAGTTTCTATGGAAACATTTTCTTTCCATTAAATAATGCGAAAGTAGAAATTATTAAGTTAATTTCCGCTTTTGTATTCTTAAATTACTTTGTTGCAGAGCATATTGTTTACAACATATTGGCGGAAGGAGGTTCGGTCGCATCCATCTCCTTTCGGATGCGCTCGGTTATCCATCTATTTTATGCTCCTCATAAGATACTGTATCTTTGCTAATACTGGTCCGATTTTGATGATTTTTTTTTAAAGATAATTTAATAACCTTTCATATAATTCTGTACACAATTTATTATAAATCGCATGCTTTTTAAGTTAAGCGCAAATAAAATATTCTTTTCATAACTTTTTTCCCTGCATTTTCTCGGTGATTTACTACATAAATGAAAAGTTAAAGGCCTTTAAGAAGAATAATTTAGGCAAGTTTCATCAAAATCGTTAGAGCCGTTTTCCAGAAAAATGTAAAAAAGTGTAAAATCCATGATATAAAAGCTAGTTCCGTCCGGTTAGTCCGATGCGCTATATCTTTGTTAATACTGGTCCGATTTTATGATTCTTTTATTGTTTTTTAGATAATTTAATTACCTTTCATACAATTGCATACATAATTTACCGTAAAATGCATACTTTTTAAGCTATGAGCAAATAAAGTATTCTTTTCATCATAACTTTTTTCTCAGCAATTCCTCGGTGATTTACTACATAAATTCAAAGTTAAACACCTTTATCAAGAACAATTTAGGCAAGTTTCATCAAAATCGTTACAGCCGTTTTCGAGAAAATTGTAAACAATTGTAATATCCATGATATAATTACCATTCTCAGTTAGTCCGATGCGCTATATCTTTGCTAATACTGGTCCGATTTTGATTTTTTTTTTTTTTTGTACATAATTTAATAACCTTTCACATAATTCTGTACCTAATTTACTATAAATTGCATGCTTTTTAAGTTAAGCGCAAATAAAATATTCTTTTCATCATGACTTTTTCCCTGCTTTTACTCGGTGATTTACTACATAAATGAAAAGTTAAAGGCCTTTATGAAGAATAATTTAGGCAAGTTTCATCAAAATCGTTAGAGCCATTTTCGAGAAAATTGTAAAGAAGTGTAAAATCGATTATATAAAGTGGAACTTAGTCGATTTTGACG
This sequence comes from Rhaphigaster nebulosa, assembly GCA_948150685.1. Lineage (NCBI taxonomy): Eukaryota > Metazoa > Arthropoda > Insecta > Hemiptera > Pentatomidae > Rhaphigaster > Rhaphigaster nebulosa. The sequence continues at coordinate 50,860,906 of OX411308.1, read as the reverse complement.
AAAATTTTGCTGTAACATCACATGCATGTGCCAACCTTAAATACGTAATTTCAGTATCGTACAACTTTTCGTTTTTGAGCTAGACTGTTCAAATACACACAGACCATTTTGCGAGAGGACCTTAAAACCGTATATTTCCGTCGAAAACTCAAATTCGAAAATTTTCACGATCGCAATACTTCCCCTTATACTTCGTAAAGTATATATATACTACTATATACTAGGGAAAGTAAAAACTTGAGATAGATATATTTCTAATGTTCCTCAACAAGTTTTTACCTATCAAAATGATACTGAATACTATTTAAAAATGATTTTAGCAGTATACAACTAAAGCTTTAAAGTCCAACTTATAACTTTAACTGCAATATGTATATAGAAGATACAGATATGTCAGATTTACACTGACTACATTTTATCAAATTAGATGCGAGAATGAATACTCCATGCTCATTCAGTATGGACATTTGACTTTGGATAATGAATACAACCTCAATATGCAGTTATTTCTATATTTTGTCACCCCAATGTAAGTTGCTGAAACTTTTTCAATTTAAATTTGCTTTAAGATAACAATATCAAAAACAATTGAAGATTGATTAAAGAAACAAAAAATTATGGGAATCTTAAACTTGCTGTAACATCATTTAATTGTTTTTAATAAGTGCCTTTTTCTTGTAAATTAATAAATATTTAATAATTCAAGAAAATAAACTAATCCATTAATTAGCCCGAGTAAGGTGTAGCAGTAAATATTTCTCTCACAACTAATGGAAATTTATTATAACTCGTTGTTAAGTAATTGTTTTTATTGGTCCTTCTGTCTAGCTGGAACTTAGGTTCATACTGAGAGAATAATGTAAAAAAAAGTGTAAAAATTAACATTAAAAAAAATAATTATTTCTTTAAGAATGATTATAAAATGGTGCTACTCAAAACTAAAATGAATTTGGAGCAATAGAAATTGACATATAAATATAATCAATATAAAGCAACAGAAACAATGTGAGGGAATCGCTCACCGGACACCTCTTGTGTTGAGAAAATAAGGCAACTCTGCCAGGTTTGGAGAAAATAAAATAAATATTTTGACAATTATTGTAATGTAATAATTCATCTTGTTACACAATTACACTCTCTGACAAACTTACATTGAACATTGTAAACTATACTGTATATAACTACAAACGTATTTTTACTTATCAACAAATAAAATTGGATACATTCATTTCAATGCAGCATAATTAAAAAATTAATTTAAATTTCAAGTAAAAAGTTTAATCTCTGCCAAGCCAGGGTTCATTTGCCATTCCAAGCTCTCTCATCAGCAAGGCAAGCATGCTCCTGTGTATCAGTTAAGAGATGAAAAATACAGTAGAATTAATCAAAATATAATAGAAAATAATTAGCAAATAATAAAACCTGAGTACCAGTGCATCTATAAATCAATAATTAAAAAATTGAAATATTACTTCTCATATAATTAGGAAAATTAAACAAAATATAATTAAATAAAAACTTCTCTTTAGCCAATTTTAAGCAGGATCTGGGTAGATTAATCGAGTAGTTTTTTAAATGTAACACCAACTAACCATAGTTTGGAAGTAAAACTAATAATATAATAAAATGGAATCAGTCGACAAACCAGAGGGTAGTAATTAAGAAACAACTCTCTTATCACTCATTTAAGAAAACATGTTATCAAACCTAGGTATTTCTTTTATTTGCCATCATAAATTATATTTAGCCATTGTTCAACATAAAATCATATTTGTTTATTTACCATTATTTATAAAGGAACACTTTAAAGGAAGAACATAAAATTATGCATACCTCCAGTACCTGAAACTATTGTGGGCAATAATATTCCAAAATTGTTGGTATCCCTAAATCTTTCATTTCTTAATTACCTTTTCCTTATCAGAAGAATATCAACATGTAAAATTTCCACCAACGAAAGAGAATAAATAATTTCTTTTTGTGCCTCACTTTCCAACTTATTTTATCTTAAATTCAATGATTTTGCTTGTAATTGTCACATAAACTTAAGGCATACAAGAAGTATATATTTTAATCTTGGTATATACAATTTAATAACAGTGTAAATATAAAATATTCAAGGCCTTGTTAGAAAACTCCATGCTCAATATGTAACCCATGAATATACACATCAGCACTGTAACTTCAATAGAAATATTCCCCTCAATAGTACACTTGAATCAAAATTCCAGAAAATAAAATAAAAGTTAATATTGCAGATACTCAATAAACACAAAAACTATCTGTTATCTTAATAACTTTTACCATTAAGCCCTCAAATACTTGTGAGAAAGGGCAATCGACTGCTTTACATTTTTCATGTGCTCAACATAAAATCATATTTGTTTCATTTACCATTGTTTATAAAGAATGTTTTGAAGGTAGAAACAAAATTTTGCAAATCACTTTCCATACCTCAAACTATCACTGTAGTAAATAATATCTCAAAATTTTTGGTATCCCTGAATCTTTCATTTCCTAATTACCTTTTCCTTATCAGAAGAATATCAACAAATTGTAATCATTTCAACCATCGCAGGAGAGTATATAATCTCATGTGCCTCAGTTTACAAATTATTTTAGCTTCAATTCAATGATTTTGCATGCAATTGTCATATAAATTTGTACACATGAATCAAAGTTCCACTAAATTAAAAGTTCACTTTCCAAAAGCTCAATAAACACAAAAACTGTATTTGCTATTTTAACTTTACCATTAAACCTCCAAATACTTGTGAGAAAGGAATATTGACTCCTTTAAATTTTGCATGTTCTCCACATAAAATCACAATGTTACATATGTATTTATGAAATAATATAAGTAACTTTTTCCAATTCCAAATCTGGTGAATAGATGGGAAAGCACTTCAAAATCAATTTCACAATAAACTGATATTTTAACAATAAAGTAATTTGTAAATGATTTCTGTTCATTGACGACTAATAACAGATTTGAATAACAACAAGGAACATGTATCCATTAAAATGAAGAGTTAACCACATTGACATCATAACAAAATACATGCCTTAATAACATGCCAAGACAGAAGAAAGGTTGAGTATCTCCCGCATTTTCTCTAACGGTTGTTCATTGTTGCCAACATATACAAATCAACCATATATTTTTATACTTATTTCTTAATAACATAAAATCCTTTAAAATTTGTTGAAATATATGTTTATAAATTTTGGATTAGTCATATTACTTTCGAACACGTAATATACACATTACAGAACTCAAATATATTTTTTATTAAAAAAACCTAAATACAATTATTATCTATCGAACAAGGATTTCTTAAGGGTACCTACCGACTTAATTTGTTAACTAATGGAAGTCATCAGCTAAGACCTAATTAAATCTATAGATTTAATTAGGTCTTAGCTAATTAAGTCTTACTATTGAAGTTTAGTTCCCTTATTATATAAGGGAACTAAACTTCAATAGTATCAGAAAAAGTATTAGATCTTAATTGAATTATAGAATGACTTCCGCTTTCTCAAGTCAAATCGCCAACGGAGTTCTGATTCTATAACAGACCGATAAATTTAATAAATAGAATATTATATATATATATATATATATATATATATATATATATATATATTTATGTGTGTGTGTGTGTGTGTGTGTGTGTGTGTGTGTGTGTGCGTGTGCGTGCGTGTGTGCGTGTGTGTGTGTGTGTGTGTGTGTGTGTGTGTGTGTGTGTGTGTGTGTGTGTGTGTGTGTGTGAGCAGGGACGCATCCGGAGGGGAGGCGAGATGACGGAGATAACCGTCCATGGCCCCGCGTAATAGAAAAATTAAATAAATTACTAATAGATACAAAAACAATACTTGACAAACAAATTTATAGTTTTAGGGGGGCCCCGGACTCATTCCTTTTAGGAAGTATTCTATACAGTGCCGCATATAGGGGAGACCAAGAGAACACGCTCCAGGCGACAGATTTTAGGGGGCGGCATTTCGAGCGAAATTTTATTTATTTGTTTTTTTAATCATTTTTTGTATTTGTTTATGCACAATTTAAATTAATACAAAAGAACAAATCTCAAATTTCCCTCAAATCCAAGGTGGCGATGTTTGATATATGGATGACTATGAGTGCTTGGTATATAGAACTGGGTTGCATCGTTTCCCTCTCCAAAACAGCTTCAAGAATCACTCTAGAGAAGCAGAAATAAGAAGCTGGAAGAGAAACTACAACAAATGATGATGTGAAGGAAGCTATTCCATCGACATATAGGCGTATCTCTGGTTCAAAAGAAGGAAGGGGCAGAATAGGAAATTAAGCAAGGTTCATGTAACAAAATTATTTTTTTTATTTTAAACCATTTTTTTATCTTGATTTTCCTAGCAAAATAAATTTTAAAAGTATTTGAAAAAAAAAAACATTAAGAGATTCCATATTACCTGTACCTCAGAGGCACCAATTTGACTATTTTGATAAAATTGAATTCTGTTCATTTGTTGGTTGAAGGAGTGGAAATTGGAAATTGTTAGTGTATTCTATAAATCTATTTTTGCGATTGGAGACAATAAAATTTTTTGAAATTTCTAGCACTGGTAAGTCAAAAACAAAGCGGAAAAAGCACGATTTTCATGTTCCTCACTTTGAAACGTAATAAGCGAGGCATATATTAAGGCAAAGTCTTGAAAACCTATCACCAAAAGACACGTGAGTCAAAAGGTAAGGATTAGGATTTAAATACTGCGTGCCTCAACTCGTGCGTTTTTAAGCGTTTTAAATGTGAAAACCGCATTTGGACAGTTGGACAAGTTAGGCACCACATTACCACCTCTCCCTAATATATATATAAATATATATACATATATAAATATTTTTTCGGTTGGTTCTACAGACCTTGTAGATCTTTGTCCGCCTGAACCAGCCTTCTCCACCTCTGCCCATCTTAGGCTACTGTTTTCCAGTTTGCTGCATGCAGCTCTTTCGCATCTTTGTTGATCCTATCTATCCATCTGTTTTTTTATCTTCCGCATGATCTCTTGCCAACTATTTTAGCGTTCATTGTTGTGAAGAGGGGTCCTGATGGATTGCTTCGAGCTACATGCCCCGTCCATCTTAACCTCCTTGCCTTCATATCATGAGATATTGATTGACCAGTTTCTGTAAGAAATTCTTTATTGGTCTTTCTTCTTCATGAGTTTAGATTCTGAGCCCATATCGCTCGGTATATCGTGCGGAGAATTTTCCTTTCAAATCTCTCGATTCTGCTTTCTAGGGTGCCGGTTAGAGCCCAGGTCTCGCAGCCGTACATCAGAATTGCTTTTATAACGGCATTGTACACACTTAATTTGAGGGCTCTAGAGATTTTTCGGGATTTCAGTACTCTTGAAAGAGGTGGAGCCGAGGTATTTAAAGCTGTCTACTTTCGGGAATATTCTGCCATTCACGCAGTTACTATTGTTGGAGTGGATTTTTTTTTCTAATTATGATATATTTTGTTTTATCTACATTTACTTGCAAGCCTATTTGCTCTGCTTCTCTTAACAAAGTCTAAGTGAGCCTCTCAATAGCCTCTTAATTGCTTCCAAGGACAAATATGTCATCCACGTACTCTAGGATTTTATGTTTCATTCAGACGTGCACCACTCCATTTTCGCGTGATGTTCTAATCACCTTCTCAAGGTGTTAAACAGTATCGGCGAGAGTACATCTCCCTGCCTCAGATCTATTCTAACTTCAAAGGCTTCAGACACATCTCCTTGTATCAGGACTCTGCATTTGGGGTCGTTTGTAAACGCCTTCGTCAATCTCACCAATTTCCCGGGAATATCCAGCTCAGTCATGATCTTCCATAGGCAGTTTCTGTCCATGGATTCATAGGCTGCTCTGAAATCGACAAATAAGGCATGCACATCCTACTCTACTTCCCATCGTTTTTCGAGTACCTGTTTTAGGATGAAGATCTGGTCTAGCGTGCTCCTTCCTCTTCTGAATCCTGTTTGGTGGTCACCTATTATATTTTCGTAGTGGGGATATATCCGGTTTAGCAGGATATTGGTAATTATCTTACAGGCAACCGGAAGGAGTGATATGCCTCTGTAGTTACCACATTCATACATGGACCCCTTCTTTAGGATAGGGCATATTAGGCCTGTGTTCCAAGCCTCCGGTATCCTTTCCTCCTCCCATATTTTGCGGACTAGTTTTAATAGCTTGGATCTTAGAAGTTCCCCTCCATCTTTAAACAGCTCTGATGGTATGCTGTCCAATCCTGGGGTCTATCTTCTTTTAAGCCTGTCGATAGCTATTTTCACATCCAGAATGTCTGGTTTTTCAACCTCTTGTGAGTCGAGGTCTTCCGCGTGGTCCATGTCTTCTTCATTTGTGGGGTTCCCTTGGTTGAGAAGCTGCTGGAAATGTTCTTTCCAAATGCTTAATATCTTTTCTTTTGATGCCGTCAGTTTGCCATCTTTTCCTCGCATTATATTGCGTGTTTCTCGCTTTATATCCTACAGGAAAGAAACCTAATGTCTGCGTGGAATTCGCATATATTACCGGCCTGCCAGTTGTCTTCAATAGTTTTCAGTCTTTCTTTGAGGAATTCCCTTTTTTCTTTTCTTATTATTCTGTTTGTTTTTGTCCTGGCGGCGACGTATTTTTCCAACGTAGCTTGATCAGCTTTGGCTGGACAGAGAGCTTTCATTTTTCTTCTCTCCTCCACTGTTTTTTCACATGTTTCTGTGAACCACTTCTTGGCTTTTCTTTTCTGCTGAATACCCATCATTTCCTTGGCTGTTTCTTTTAGTCCGGTCTCTAATGCCGCAATTTTTCAGATTGCGGACTTCGTACCTCCTTCTTTCCACTTGGTCTCTAACTTTGTGGATTCGCTTCAGCCTCTGCCAGAATTTGACCCTATGCCAGAGTGTGGTCCGAATCACAGTCTGCTCCGCGGTAGCTTCTTATATCTTATATACCTATATATATATATATATATATATATATATATATATATATATATAAAATTATTTTAGATTAGCTAATCCTCAATATTTCGTTGGAAAAGCTATTTTGAAAATTATGTGTAAGTGGAATATAACAGTTTAACTAACAGTGAATAATAATAATAAAAATCTTCTACCTATTAACATTATGAATCAGGCGCTGCTTCCATTTACTATGAGGAGATCATAAACATTTCTGCTAAAAAGATAGAACGGAGAGTGAAATTTGAATGTAATTTGTACATGTTCATCACTATAATATTTTATAGTTTTGTATTTTCGTTTGTTTGATTGTTTTTTTGTTTGTTTATACCTTAATTCACTCAATAAAATGAGTTTAATATGTTATGATATGTTGTTTATTTCGAAACATATTACATAAAATACAATTATAAAACAGTTGATTTTTTAATTGGGGAGAGGGTATGAAATTAGAGGCGGCAAAAATAAGCTTGCCTTCCTCTGAAAAAAATCCTAGATCAGTACTGATTCCATACCTCGCAAAGCCTCCTGCAGCCCTCCGCCATAACCAGAGGGGTCCCGCAAATTCCTAACGCCCAGGGTCCTCCAACGTATAGCCTGCTGAATTACTGAATAGTAAGTTTTACAAGGCATTTAGACTATTTGTAAATCGTTTGTCAAATAGGATAGGTGGGGGCAAAGTTCTGCAATTAATTTTTTTTTTATTGTGGACAATCAGAAGTAAATTATTCTTCAATTTGATTTTGAAGTTTTCTTATTTAGAAACTTATCTATAACTTCTGAAAATAATAGTCTTGTCAGATATTGACAAGCTGTTTGACAAAAGTGGGGAGCAGGTTTTAGTGTATTGCGGGTGAGAAGTAGGTCTTCGGTATTAAGTAGTAATGTAATAAGTAGGTATTTTTCTTTTATACCTAGTGATCGATTTTGCATTTTAAATATGCATACATTGGTGGCTTTTAACACCCTTTGTCATTTTTTGCATAAATAGATAATTTAAAAGTATATTATTTGAGAATGTACTAAAAAACCGAGGGTGCTCCACATTTTTATTTTTTTATTTGCTTGAGAAGAAAGCTCTTGTATAAAATGGCATTAGGGGATAATCCCAGTTGCAATATTTGAGACACCACCTAGTAAAGTGGTGCTCCTGCATCACAGGACATGAAATTATACACCGTTGAGTCAAAAATAATTTCTCTGTAGAGTGGAAACGTGCCGCAGAAAGTGTAATATTTCGCCTCGAAACGAGGCCTAGAGGATAGAATGTATAAAGAGAGGGTCGGAGGGTATTGTCGAAAGGTCGTAGACTGTTGGTTGGGTGAGGCCAGAGGGAGGCAGATATGGCAGGATCGTGAGCTGAATATCCTCAATGCTGTCTCATATCCTTCCACTATCCTACACAAATTTGTTTTCACGTTTAATTTCGAATCGAAGGCCTTCTCTGCCTATAAAAAGTAGTTGTTCGTTTAGTTGATGGAGGGTAACTGACTAGGGGTGGATGTACCGTAAAACAATGATGGGATTTTTGTTCATACTAAAAATCAAACTAAGAATAGTGTAAAGTTTTTCTATATTTTTATTTTTGTTTTCTTCAAAATAAAAAATACAGAGAATTTATAAAATAATGCCCTGTACATGGCATATAGTAGTAAAACTGACAACAGCATCATTATAACATGCCGAATATCACTACTATATATTATTACGGTAGTATAGATCCCTTTTCCGGCTCTCAGGAGAGATGGATTTTGACGGGTGAGGTATCAAAAGAAATAGAATTTCACCGAGAAGTGACGAATCCTGATTTTGTTTCTTAAAATCTTACAGGGGCTTAAATAAAAGTGATGAAAAAACTGGAAGGTTTCACAAATTTGACGACTGAGAGTCAACGGATCGAGACGGGATAAGTTGGGTTTTACAGATTTTTACGCGGGCATCAAAATCACATACGCTCCTACGGAGCGTATTGGTCCAGCGTTTTAAAGCTTAAAAACCTACCGTTTTCGAGATAAGGCACGATATAGGTCCGCACGGGCCTCATGCCATCTTGCGTATGTGTCGTTGTCATGGCAACTTTATATCAATTTGAGTTTGTTTACAAACACTTTTAATGAGTGGGAAATTAATATATTGTTTCCCATGTCCAACCCTAAAGGGCACTGCTATGTATGAATACTACACATAGAAAATGTTATATCTAATTGCCTAACTGCTAAATTGAAAAGATGTTTTCCAGTGGGGTAAGCTAATTACTTATTAATTATGAACTGTAACTTCAACATAGTCATTACAAATTATGCAGCTTCACCAAATCTGTATGCTAAATAAACTTTTTTGGTAATATTATATTGTTTCCCTAATATCGCTTATCCTTCCAATGTATTAGGGATCAGAAGAAGGATTGATATCTAATGCGAGAGTTCTCGCTCGGGTATACTAGTCACTACCATATATTATTACGGTAGTATAGATCCCTTTTCCGGCTCTCAGGAGCGATGGATTTTGATGAATGAGGTATCAAAAGAAAGGGAATTTCATGGAGAAGTGACGAATCCTGATTTTGTTCCTTAAAATCTTACAAGGGCTTAAATAAAAGTGATGAAAAAACTGGAAGGTTTCACAAATTTGACGACTGAGAGTCAACGGATCGAGACGGGATAAGTTGGGTTTTACAGATTTTTACGCGGGCATCAAAACCATGCATGATCCCTCGGATCATACTGGTCCAGCGTTTTAAAGCTTAAAAACCTACCGTTTTTGAGATAATGCACGATATAGGTCCGCACGGGTCTCATGCCATCTTGCGTACGTGCCGTTGTCATGGCAACTTTATATCAATTTGAGTCTGTTTACAAAATCTTTTAATGAGTGGGAAATTATATACTGTTTCCCATGTTCAACCCTAAAGGGCACTGTTATGTATGAATACTACACATAGAAAATGTTATAACTGGATCTAATTTCCTAACTGTTAAATTGAAGAGATGTTTTCCAGTGGGGTAAGCTAATGACTTATTAAATATGAACAGTAACTTCAACATAGTCATTACAAACTATGCAGCTTCACCAAATGTGTGTGTCAAATAAACTTTTTTGGTAATATTATATTGTTTACACGAATAAATATGTTTTCCTAATATCGCTTATACTTCTAAAGTATTAGGATTGATATCTAATGCGAGAGTTCTCGCTCGGGTATACTAGTATCCTATAAATATATATTATACAGGATATGTGATAAGCAGGAAATAACATTTTTTACGAAAGTATCATGGAACTATTTTAGAAGGAAACTAATTTGCCTCTGAAATCTTACGCCTTATCTTTAGAATCTCATTTAAGTATTTGACTTCGTTAGCAACAAAAACATATTTTATAAAGTTCTCATAAAAAACAGCTACTTACTGGAAGGAAAACCTCCCCCAAAATTTATCCAATTCTAGCAACACCTTTCAATCAAACATATAGTATAAGAATGTGAACTTCACTGCGTTACTAGGACAAACATTAAATCAAAAACCAAAATTCAGCAAGGTTAATTTGAAAGGTCACTTAATTTCATACTGGTGGTAAGCAAAGCTCTTAATGATCAGATTTATATTCTTTGAAGAACGTTGTTGACATCTGCCGGTGTTGTAGGAGCTTCTTATTACTCGTATGCCTCTTTAAGCTTTCATTCTCTGCTAAGAGTTAATTATTGTAAATGCAATTTTTTTTCAGTTTGTTGTAATCTAGGATCCCTCAAGGATCAAGGATAGTTATCATGGATCCGTTCCTCATTACATTATCTGGTGATTATCGCCTGATGATAGGCAATCTTCTGTGACATCTCTCAAGTTTCTTTCATGTCTCAGGTATTACTTACTTAATGTGTTTATGTAAGGAAGTTTAAGTTCTCTGAGACCTGGCACTAACAAAGACCGTGAGGCGTTTTGTGTACATGTCTTATCGTATCCGTATCTTATTGCAGAAGATACAACGATTCTTCCGAATCATTCTTGTTCTGCAAGAACCGAATGATTTGAAATAAGAAATGTCACGCTTGTGTTACTTCGATCTGTTCCTTGTCTAGCAGCATATACAACTCGGTCCGAAATTGAGGCTAGCGGTCAGTGTTCTACAGAAGGATGGGCACATTTAATATTAAAAACTTGAAATCTTCCACGAGAGTGCAATATATCTCGGTGTCTAGAATATATACTAAAGTCTCAATGATTTCTTTCGAGTAGGGGTGTGGGGTATAGGTGTCCACCCACGGTACAGTAGGACGAAAATGACAAAAACCAGTCATAACTCTTCAAATTTTGTATGTATACCAATCTTCCTTTGTGAATTTAACCTGTCAATAGTAATATTAATAATATACATAAATTATAGAATGCCTAATAAATACTTCTTCCTTTTCTTTTCTTTTGAAAAAACAATGTTTGTTTAAAAATTTGAATAATTTTATATTATTCAATAATATTCACATAAATAACTTTATCATTGAAATAACTATGATTTTTCGCATCAATTTTAAAATATTCTTTTTTTAATTTAATCCAATAATTAGTCATTTAATAATTAATGGTTATATTTCTTTCAGTTTAAACTATATTTTATCGTCATGCATAACATTGATTTCGTTATTTGTTTTTATTAATTTCATACACTAACATTAGATGAACTACTGATGCTAATGCCAGGCTCTAATGGCAGAAAGAGCATGAAGAAGAAAAGGAATTACAAAATAAGTCAAATATCAATTGCAAACTGCTTTAATATAAATTTTAAATTGACAAAGATATTTTATATAAATTTTAATGGTTTCCTTCACTTGCGATTTATTCTTTTATAATCAGAAGAAAACAGAGTTAAAAGTGGTTTTTATTTTGTGGAGAAGATATGTACCCGAAGTGCTTAAACGTGTTGCAAGCAATCACTCGTCTACTCCATTGTCAAGGAGTGTCCATCACTATTACGTAATCCATTACTTTAAAAAGTTGGCTTTGATGAGCATTGGTCTTGTCGTTGATGACATAACAGAGTTTTAAGTTGTTATTTCTCTACAGAAGATCAAACTGTCGTTATTGCAGGTCTGGACCCATGCAGAGACGTGAAGTGCGAGTTTGGTGCCAAGTGCGAGGTGGACGAGCAAGGCCGCGCGGGTTGCAACTGCGGGCCGCTCTGTGAGGAAGTGATGCGCCCAGTCTGCGGCAGCGACGGCCTCACCCACCAGTCGGCATGTCACCTCGCCAGGTCAGCCTGCCTCAACAGGACCGACCTCAGGGCCCTCTACGCCGGCGTCTGTGGTACGAATTTCTTCCTTTTTTTTTTTTTGTCTTAGTATTTATAACTCTCAAATGGTGACTTATTAATATCAGGCCAAAATTTTTTTGAGATCTTCTTAACGCCAAGTCTAATATGTATTGATATATGTATTATTTTTGAACCATATTATTCTTAGGCACAAATTATATATAACAGACACAAGGTGCTAAAAAAAGGTAAGGGACATGCTATGTAAGAAGATAATTGAGAGGCGACGGCAGCTGTCACCACAACACTTACCTAGCCTTTACCCTCAGATATAAGAAATGAGTTAATTTAAAAACCTACAGAGAAGTGGGCAGTGTGACAAAGGCAAGCTGTGGTCCGTCATGGAAGACGTAATCAATTTTAGGAAGCCAGTCACCCTGAGATCCCGGCTGGCATACCGAAAAATCGGCGGAGGCCTGAGAAGGACGTCATTCGATTAGACGATACTAATGGATTCGAAGGGATCGTACGGTACTTAAAACACCTAAACGGTTCACCAAAGCTGGTTACACACTGATAATTTCGCATGTTTCCTATCTAACTGTTCGCAATAAAGGTCAGAGTTCATAGAACGCCCGTCAGAATCTCATCAATATCTACAGATGTCGCTCTGAGCCCTTCTTCAGTTTCAAGGGCATATTTCCACTGCTGATTTTTTCAAACCTACGCCGCGCACTACGATTGTCCAGGACACCTTAATCTCCAGTTTGAATAATTTCACGTGTTTCTTTTGGCGGCTGTAATTTTTCTTTACGATTTTTTAAAAAATATTACTAGTATTTTGTAAGAAACAGTCATCGTTCTAGTTCGACTATTGATGAACATAGGCTTAATTGCCCGGGTCAGATGTTTAAAAATAAGCTTGCTTAATCCTTCACACAAATTAAAGGTTTAAAGTAAGTATTTACATTCCTTGATAAAACGGTAATTTTTTTTTTTATACACACATTATACAATCCCGTACATAACAAAAATTCTCAAGGATCTCAAGTATTTGGAACAGCCGTCCTATTTTATCGAACAAATGCTTTAGCCTAATTAAGCTTCAATATGCTTTGAGAACAACAAAAATTAGCAAGTTATTAATTATGCAATCATTAAATCAATGAACGAAATTTTGCAAATCTGGTCCCTCGATCAAGCTCATGGTCGAAAGGATATTGTAGGTTTGTGACTGTATTATTATAGCAGGGAGATCATAAACTCACCAAGTCCATATTTGAGCGGAAATGAGCTGTTTAAGATATTCTTAAATAAGTAAGATTCCACTAAACCCATCATGTTTCACTACTCTGGTTGATATTTCAAAGCATGGGGAAGACAAAAAACTACTTACAACGAATACTAATTCTGCAAGACTGAGCGGTAGATGGAAGCACTATAGCACAACACAAGTTACTAGTTATACACGATGGATTAATATTCAAGTGAAATAAGAACAAAAATACGACGAAATGATGAAAATTGGGAGGAGGCATTTAACCTCAGGAACAACTAGTGTATGAATGTAAAAGGACCGTGGAACAGATTTAGTATCTAGAAACCAAATTTGATTTATCATGCCCCACCATACTAAAGTACAGCTCGCCGATGCCGATAAAAAATGATTTGCAAAATTTAGTAGAGCAGGCTGTAATTGACAGCAATGTTGACGTTGCAGGAGATGGAGGAGTAGCTGATATTTTTAACAAGATTACTTGTAAAATGTCAAGAGTAGGGACATTTTCACACAGTCCGATAAATATCGAAATCGGATCACAAAAATGTATTGCAAAATAAAATATCATTTCTTGTTCTTTTCAAATCTCTTTTCTGTTTTTTTGAAAAGTTGCTATTTTCACAATCGTCAGTTGTAAGTGGTGGTGAAGATGTATTCCTTCCAAACAATCCGATAATTATCGCAATTGGATGCTACATTTCCTGCGGTCTGACGCCTCTTCGAGAATTCGGATTTATCGGCCTATCAGTGTTTTCTGTTTTCTTTACTCGAATTTGTGTTACTTGTCACTGCTATACCAATATTGTGTAAGTTATATATGTGAACCTGTTGGATAGCATATAGAATATCACATTTTCTCAATCGGAACACTTTCATTGAAACTTCATCTTGAATATATAAAAAACATTTCTCGAAATTTATAACTCATTTTCTCTTTGTGTTAATCTTCGAAATCTAAAATCCATTGAATCCATATGCGTTTAATATAATTTTTCGCAAGGTTGTTCAGCATTACAAAGTAATTGGACAATATTAATGAAAAATTAGACAGAGATGCAGTTTGTTTCTCTTTCTTGTAAGATTAGGTTTGCTAGTTTTGCTGAGTTTTTGATTTTCTTAGTTTAATAAATCATTTCAATTTTGCATAAATTTCAAAAATTGTTGGGTCTTAAGTTAAGGTAAGTACTGTGTCTTAAGGAAGTTACAATTGACGAATCAGAACTATTCTATTTATCTTTCACTACCGGAAAAAAACAAGAAAGCAAGCGTTCTTGCAGAATGAAAACAAGTAATAAAATTTGAAAATAAATGTTGCGTTTGAACTGAATATGATAATTTATATTATTTTTAGAAGAACTATTATTTCTAATAACATAGTTGCAAAATAGAAATACTAAAGAATAAATAGTAACAAAATCCTCCTACAAAGCAGAGCGTATCCCTTTTTCTGTATTTCCCAAAGGCTTTACTATATTCAGAGGGAGGTAATGGGACATAGGGCAGCCAGGGCGGGTTTAATTTGCCCATAAACTGGGGCTGAGTGAGGTGACTACCGTGAGCCCCTAGATCTCCACTGGCCAACCTTCTTCGGCAGGCCGCCCTACTTTCCTCCTATAGGCTTAAAAAAGGCCACTATTTCTCACTTTGTTTGTAAACAGAATGTATCCTAAGGGTTATGAAAAATCTATTGGTTTGGAACATATGAAATATCAGTTCCTACGGTTTGAAGCAAATGAAAGAAAAACAAACTTCAACGTTATTATTTGTATTCAAAATATCTTCATCTTAAATACACTTATCCCAACGCTCAACAAGGTTTTTTTTATCCTTTGTTCGAAGAAACTCTTGAGATCTGCATCAATAAACCCGAGATATGGATTTTTTTACCTTGTTTTCATTTTGGAATATATTTTTTTTAAATGCATCACTCGCTCTCAAAAAATGATAGCTATTGTGGTGGATGTGGTACAACTTCAATTTTCAGCTCACATATTTTTTTTTTTAAGTTAACAGACAAAAATATTACATTACGTGAAAAAAAATGAAGTTCTACTGTATTTCCATGGTAAATTGAATGATAAACAAATTACAAAATAGATAATCAACACTGAACAGATGGATTGGCCAACAAATACACGGAAGGGTAGCATAAATTCCGATCTTGACGAATAAAGTTTTGTTGGGGAATAAGGTAACTAAGCAAAAGTGTATGGTGGCATCAGTGTCAAACGTCCGGATTCTATAAATTTGTTTTATTGAAAACTAGTTTCGAATACATAGATTCATCCTCAGTTCTAAAAACACACAAAAAATTCAAAATTAAGCAATTCAAAATACAGTTGGTATTATTATACATATTAAATTATATAAATCAGTATTATAAAAGATTTATGAATTATGAATTTAATTAAGACAAGAAATCAAATACATGTTGGTACTCACCAAGGTTTAGATGGATTATATCAAACAGAAAAGTTTGTACAGGTTTCTTCTCGCATTGTACTGGCAATGAACGAGAGATAGACAGGATGTTTTTAGGTAAACGGTTTAAGGGTCAAAGTTTTCCCAGTAAGGCCGGTGAGTAATTGTTTTTTCTGTTATAGATGGGAATAAATTTAAGATTGGACTATTGGATATATTTATTTGGTCATTTAAGCAAAAATCTGGATTGGATTTGAAGGATTTTATTATTTCAAGTGCTTCATATATATTTAATTTGAGACTGTTTTCAACGTGATGTATTAATTTAACTCCTGAGTCTTTGATGAATTTATGATTATTTTCATTTAAATTCATCAAAGACTCAGGAGTCAAATTAATACATCACGTTGAAAACAGTCTCAAATTAAATATATATGAAGCACTTGAAATAATAAAATCCTTCAAATCCAATCCAGATGTATAACATTCGAAACTAGTTTTCAATAAAACAAATTTATAGAAGTGGCAAATAATTTATCAATCCCTAATTAGATTGATACCATCATGCGGATGTCAAACAATTATAATTGAGTTTTTTTGATAATTGAGTTGAGACAACACCAAAGAATCCAACCAAGGAGGATTATATCTCGAATTTCTCACTCTATAATAGATTGGTAACTTGATGGTCATCAGATCTATCCTGTTGAAGCCAGCCCCGACGAGAAGGGAGAGAGAGGGGCTGCCGGAGTTGCAGCCCCGGGGCACGGGACCTGAAGGAGGCCCGCTCTGGCCGACCAAGATTTATTATTAACCTTCCAAATTTAATATTTATATGTAATTATGTGATATCTTCATATAATCTTTTTATTGCATACACTAAAAAGGACGAGGTTGGGTTTCAGTGGTGATCTTAATATTTGGCAGGGGCCCGAAAATTTGTCACTAGGGCCCTTGGTTCCTCTCAGCGGCCCTGATTGAAGTGCATAAATTAAAACATATTCCAATGCTCATCGTTGAATTATAATTGTTTTTACTTTGCATGAATTATATTATTTTTAAATTCTAAATAATTTATGATTATCAATGTGACAGGTGCTGAAGGTCCATGCAAACAGAAGGTGTGCCCACCGCACTCCAAGTGTATAGAAACAGGAGACACGGCTAAATGTGAGTGCAATGGCTGTCCTGGAGAGTACGACCCGGTCTGTGGGTCAGATGGAGTATCTTATGGGAATGAATGTAAACTTCAGCGGCAGGCCTGCACCCACAATAAACAAATAAATGTTTTATACAAGGGTCTCTGCAGTAAGTGAATGATATTTATTATAACAAAATTATGTACCAAAATTTGTTTTATTAGTAATATGAAACAGAAAAATAAATCTTATTGAGTAATGGTTGACTGTGGAAGCAATCGTGATCATTACTTCAATGAGGATCAGCCATGATGAACTTAAATAAAAAAAAAATAATAAAACGCTTGATTTGTTATTACACAAACCAACGTTTCCGCCAAACTATGCAGGCCAACCGCAGCTAGAGCAGCATAGTAAGCTACTATACTTAATCCTCAATTCCTGATGTAAGGTACAGAACCTAATATAATAGTCTAGTTCTTCGGTTTAATAAAATAAATTAAATACTCTTAATTTCCCAATTAAAAATAACGCTATATACAATTAGTCCTTTTAACGTCTAGTTTGTGAACAGCCTGCTTTACACGACTTAGCCAGAGAAGTATAACCACAAAAAATGAAGGCGCCACTACTTATGGGGAGTAATTAACATCTTATTTTTGAGTTGGTTAATATGAAAATTTAGAGAAGTGTTTGTAAAATCTTTCACCATCATAATTTTATTTGTGTGAATCCCCATTGCCACTCTCCAGGAACCGCCACTGAATGCATGCCTAAATTTCATACTTTATGTAATCGGTTTATGAAATCAAAACAACAATTTCTTTATTTCATATTATAGTTCAGCTTATCTTATCTCCAGCTTGTAGTTATGTGGTAAATGTCCGTAAATAAAGCAAGTTAGTCTAGCAAAGATTCTGAAAACTGGAGCATATGTAGATACACGTTATCATTTTCTTGAGGAGAATAAACATTCCAAGCATCATATTTAACACTAATTTGCAACTTTCCCGCACATACATAGGTATTTTATTGAATAATGGAACGAAACAAAAACAATTTCAATACTTATTCCATAATGGGTTTTTATATTCAAAGAATAATTTTTTATCCTTTTTGTCAAAGCTTCTAAAATTTTGTTATCTGTCTATTTAATCGACGATTGTGTACTTTACTGAATTTTTTCTTTTGAACTTACAGATGGTTGTGAAAACAAGAAATGTGAGTTTTATGCTGTTTGCCAGATTGACTCTGGTGGAGAAGCCAACTGTGTTTGTCCAAGTAATTGCTCGGAGGTAATGAGAAACTTTTATTTTTTTCAAGTATTTTGTTTCTTGGATAAGTGTTCTCCATTAATTTTCTCACTATTAATAATTTTTAATTTAACTCTGGAGTTACCATTATTGTTATTTTAAGAATATTTATTTACTACCTGTTCACTTAATGATAGTTTACTTGTCTTTAGGAATCAAATTCTGAAGAAGTTTGTGGCAGTGACAGGAAAACTTATGCTGGTGAATGTGAGTTGAAACAGGTTTCTTGCAGAAACAAAATTCCAATCCGTGTCTCTAAAAGGGGTCATTGTGGTAAGTATTTTTTACATCAGTAAATGTGTTAGTATATATTTATAAATAGTATTTAAAGGTAATGTACGTATAAATGAAACAGAAACAAATATGTTATTTTTTTTTTTCGTTTTAGTTGTAACTGAATGGGAGGTTTATTGAATTAATTGAAATACACCCATCAAAAAAAGTTTTGCATCCCCTATGCAACCCCTAGTTCTCCACTAACATTTTCCCACAGTAAAACCGGATTTTGACCCCAGAAGCACATTGGAGGATAATGAACTTAGAGAAATTCCCGAATTAATACTAGATTACGAGACATGTTTGATCATACGAGAGCGAGGCATGTTTGATCTAAGAACAAACAATTCCTCCTTTCAGATAATAACCAATTTTCATGGTTTCTTGCCCATTTAGGGCGCTATTTTCTTCAGGTTTTATTCAAGGGTGGACAGCGTTAGGGTCTTCTAGCCCAAAGGTTAACATCATGAAGACGAATTGGTGCAGTTTGGTTACTTAATGTTGTCCTCCTACAATGCTACAGATGATGACATAAGTTCCTAGCTATTGAGTTTTGATCCCTTTTGGCACAATAAAAGAATCTTCATTAGACTAGTTTCTGGTGGTCTACCACAATGAGGTGTATCTCCAACCGAAACAAAAATCAAAAATTTATTCCAACACCTTACAACATCACTTTGCCCTATGTTTAACTGTTGAGCAATTAGGCGTGTTGACAACCCTTTCTCTCTCAAACCAACAATTCATTGGCGCTTTTCTAATGATAAAATGTTCTACTCATCAGGAACATTCTCACATTAAGAACACCAAATCACAATTGAAGGTAAAATATAAATTGCTCGGTTGTCACTTTTTTCAGAAATGTCATGTTCTGGCTCCTAATCTCGTGTTAATTCAGAAAGTTCTCTATCTTTATCTGAAGTTGTGCTACTGGGGCTAAAATTCTTTTGTTGTAGCTAACTCTAATTGGAGAAAGGAAGGGTGATGCTAAACTTTTTTTTATGTGCGTATATTACTCAAAAAGATATTTGAACCAGGGTAGCATTCCTGAGTTCATTGAATGCCACTTTTCAGTTTTTAACATTCTATGAAATGCTGCACTATTGTCACAATGCATTAAATTCTCGAATTAAAATTGAATTGACTTAGTATTGTTAAAGAAATACAATTGAGACTATGAAAATGCTAAATATTATTTTCAATAGATGTCATACTTATCTCAAAGAGCCCACATTTGCCCATTGTTATACTGAAAGTAGAACAAATAAGAAACTTGGAGGAATTATAATTGGTCAAAGGATTTTTTTTAACCTTTAGTCCTTCATCATATAATCAAATGAAAAAAAGTTAATGATTTCATATTGTCAGTCAAAAAAGCAGAAGCAATTAAATCAATGAATAGCTGATTTAATATATAAATGAAATATTTTTCTAAATTAGCATTAATAAAATGGATTTTATGATTAAAAGTAGAAACAGCAATGAATTTGGTTACATAGATGTAAGAAGGAAAATGTTTGAATACCTAGAGAAGCTTAAGTTTCATGGGATCTAGGAGTTTAAGAAACGAAAAATCCAGATTAAAGGCAGAAAATAATAGTTATTTCTTTATCATCAAATCTCTGAGCTTGCACCTACTATTCAGAAATCAAAAGTAAGATTTTTCTAGCCTATTCTATTCTTTCAACTGTAATTTCTGGGTGTGAAATATTGAAAATTTGAAATATTGTTTAGTTGAAACATTTCTCCCAAAGAAAGATGAGGCTAATTTGGTATTTTTGGGCTAGATAATAAATTAATCACTAAACAATTAATCGTTGCTGAATTGAAAGGTAAATCTGGAGGGTAGACTAAATGAGAGTTTTGTGTAAGTCTAATCTTGTGGATATAGGTTTTAATGTAGTTCTGTAGAGGGAGTTAACATAAGTGATTGTTGCTAGTGTCATAATTAAATAATATTGTTTTTCATTTATAGATGAGTGCCCTACCGATTGTAGTTCAGCTCCAACTGAGCAAGTTTGTGGATCAGATTTGGTCACATATCCAAGTCAGTGTGAGCTATTGAAACATTCTTGTGAAACCCAAGACTCTGGCACTCGGATTGAAGTATTATTTTATGGCAGCTGCCAGCATCGAGGAGCAATCCACATGCACAGTAAGTTGAATAAACTTCATTCAGTGAACTTGTATGCTGTGCCCCTCAGCTTAGTTAACATCAGTCAGTTTATTAAATAACATCAGCTGATTTAGAATCAATATCCTATAATAATAATAGAATTATTATTAACGATTTTTCTGATAAAAGTTTTCTTAATTATTATAAACATTCCTAATATGTTTCCAATGAGATTATCATGGTTCTTTATTTAATTAATATGTTCTTATCCTATATTATATAGCAACACCATTACCCGGTGGTCCAGATCCTGAAGAAGCCTGTCGAGGAGTTAGATGCCAATTTTCAGCAACTTGTGAATTGGATCCTTCAGGTTATCCTCGATGTGCCTGCAGGTAATATAGCCCGTTATCTAATTTTTTCTAGAGAAGATTTAATATATTGAGATAATTCCACTCTATCCTATTTATAAAATAGGTAGTACAAAAAAATTTAAATTTGTCTTAAAATCATTTCAGGTTCTCTTGCCCACCCGGCGGTCAGCCTGTGTGTGGTTCTGACTTGGTCCTTTACCAGAGCAAATGTGATATGGAAGCTGCAGCTTGCTCTAAGCAGATTGAAATCAGGATTAGGCCATTAGATTTATGCCAAGGTTCATTATTAAACTTTTCAAATTTAAATTTACCCAACATAAAGATTATAATATTTTATTAACTATTTTCTGTTGTGGATCAGAGGATTTATTAACAAAAACACAAACAAGTTACAACAATATACTTCCCCAATGGCGGGCACAAAGCTACAGACTGAGACCCACGCTATCCCCTCTCAAGCCAGATACCTCTGTACCAGTGTTGCCGCCAACAGTGTTGTTTAGTTTATTATTATATTTATAACATTACAAACTACGAGAAATAATAAATCAATTTCTCCAACAATTTCCTTCCTAAATTATTTATTATTTCTCTTAAAAGTAATTCCGTTACTAAATATACTTATTAGATACTTAACACAACACTGTAATATTTACATAAATTTAATTAACAACTACACAATTTTTAAAGCCTTAATTATATACATTTTTCGAGGTCCAGCAGTTCAATTGCACTTATGTTAACTAAATGCAAACATTTTTGTCTTCTTCTTTACCTTGCCCCTAAGATGTTTCTCCACATCAAAGAGAGGAGGTTTACCTTTATCATTTCGATATACCTTTTCTGCCTGGTTTCTTTCATCCATCCTCTTCACCTCTTCTTTCTGCTTTACTTTTTCGTTTTGGTATAGTTTTTCTTTTCCTTTCTGTTTTATTTCATCAATCTTGTTTATTATATCTTTAGGGTTTATTTCTTCTTGGTTTACTTTTTCTTTGTGGTTTAAATCCTTTATCTTGCTGACTTCTACTTCTTGGTTTACTTTTTCTTTCTGGTCTATTTCTTCTATCTTGTTTACTTCTTGTTCAAGATTTATTTTTTCTTTCTTGTTTAGTTCATCTATCTTGTTTATTATATCTTTCTGGTTCATTTCTTCTACCTCAGCTCCTTCTTGGGAGAGTAGAACTTTATGCCCCTTTTCCACTATCTTAGGCACTGATAATAAGTTATCCCGCAACTTAGGTACAACTAATACATCCTGTAAATTCAGGTTGTTCTCTACACCATTACCACAGGCTTTTACTTTAATATTTCCACGGCATGTTGATTTGATTGCTCGACCATCTTCAGCAACCGAAATTTCTTTATTTTCTTCAACTCCTTCCTCAATCACAGATGAGTCCGGGGTTATATGAGAGGTGCAGGCCGAATCAACATACCACACACTATCATCAACTCGTGCAGTTGCACATAGTGCAAATTCTTGCACCAAAGAAGCTTTATTCTTCCAGGGATGAGGTCTACTTGTATAGGCGGGTTTACTGGTACTGGGCTGTTTACTTTTACCCCTATTAAACCAACAATCCTTTTTTAAATGGCCTGGTTTGTTGCAAATAGAGCACATTTTAGTGTTGGAATTGGGCCGGTTTTGAAGGATTCTAAATGCCTGATGATTTTTATTAGAGGCATTTCTTCTTTCAAACGACAAAAGCACCTGTCTCAATTCGGCAAATTTGATGCTCCTATTCGCTAAGATGGGGTAAACGACTGGGTCATAATAGGGTGGCAAGCCTTCAATTATGCACCTTATTAATTCCCTGTCAGTTAATGTTTTCCCAAGTTGAGCTATCTCCTGGACTAAACATTGGAATCTGTTGAGATATTCATCAACAGATTCTGAACTATGTTTTTTGATATTGTTTAGGTCAAACATAAGGTCTATGACCTTTTCCTCAGGAATGCCCTCAAACCTCTCCTTTAATTTGTCCCAAACTACTTTTGCTCGTTTTTCCCCTTTAATTGATGGTAAAATATCATTACTCACCGTTAGTATAATGGTAGTCATGGCTTCCTTTTTCCCAGGCCTTCAAGGCTGCTTCTTCCACTGGTGGGACTCCCTTTTCCACTACATCTTCATAAATACCTTTTGCCTCGAGGTATGCTTCGATTTTCACCGACCATATTATGTAGTTCTCCGCTGTGAGCTTCTTAATGCCGTAATTCGCCACGTCCATTGTGTTTTATAAGTTTTAGGCGATTAGTCCGTAAAACAAAGACCTATATATCTCTTCACGGCGGTTAGTCCGAAAAAAAACTATACAGCACACGATCTGTTAAAATACGTGTTTATTACACTTAACTTGATGCTATTGTACTCTAAAACCACGCTCTGCTACCAAATTGTTGTGGATCAGAGGATTTATTAACAAAAACACAAACAAGTTACAACAATATACTTCCCCAATGGCGGGCACAAAGCTACAGACTGAGACCCACGCTATCCCCTCTCAAGCCAGATACCTCTGTACCAGTGTTGCCGCCAACAGTGTTGTTTAGTTTATTATTATATTTATAACATTACAAACTACGAGAAATAATAAATCAATTTCTCCAACATTTTCTCTATTATCCTTCAATAATTTAAGATTAATTTGAAGATAAATTTAAGTTTCCTCATAAGGACTATGAGGTTTGAATATATAGTGACTCAATACATAAAATTTAGTGAATATGTCATAACATCAGAACAGTGACAATAATAACTCTTATTATTTTAATAAACTTTTTGATTTTTCTTAGGTATGGAAGTTAAGCCATGCGGTGGCGATTCACCGCTTAGGGACCCAACAACTGGTGAAGATTTAGACTGTGGAAATGGACATAATAGGCAGGACTGTCCCTCTGATTACTATTGTCATCAGACACCTCAGTTTGCTAAGTGCTGTCGAAAAGGTAATAATTTATTCAGTATTATAATTTTTAAACCATATCAATAAATTTAATTGTTTTTTTCTTAGTTTATAACTGATTAAATAAGTCGTTTAGTTTAAATACACTGGTCGCTAAGATTCCTTATAACCTTGCTGATCGCTAGCCGTATTTTGGACGGCATATTATGTTAGTTCTGTTTAATGGCCATAATGATGCAATGATGCATTTGCTAGAATTATAGGATTGCTTATTGACAACTTAAAAACTTGAATTCACTTGAAATATTTATTTTTACTACTGCTTATTAAATTAGTTTTACAGAATCAAATGATTTATACAATATTATTTCTATTTGCTATTGATTAATTTTAGTCAATTCCATCACTCCCACCTTCCATGGGATCTAAGCAATCCTCAAAAATTATTTTTGAATGTTTCCCATGTAGAACACCGAACACTTTTGGCAGAATTTTGTAATAATCAATGTTCTCGATTTATATTTTTTACTTGTAAACAAACAACGTAAACAAATTTTGATTTTATCAACTGATACATATAGGTAACTGATAATAAATTAAAATTCTGAGATTAATAACTCTATTTCTTACTTAAATTTTGTTGAAAAATGTATACACTAACCATCGCTAGAGGATCTGTGGACGGCAGACTAAGAGTTTTTTAATTAAACACATTTATAGTTAAACATTAAACAACTCAAATAAGGACATTTACTCCTCTCACCCACTGTAAGGGATGAGTAGTAGATAGAATAATTTGACCCCAGTAAATCAATTAAATTATTTATTTCCGAATAGTGACAAAAATGTATTATTGCCATCCAACGGACGGCATAGCGATGTGAAGGATTAAAATTGTATTTCCTAAGACCTTAATATCGGGAGGAAGTACATATTTAACGAATGAAAGGTGCATAGTACAAATTTGCAGTAGGGAAGTATAACCCACAAATGTTTAACTTTTAACTCTATTATTTTTAATCCTGTTAGAACCATCAGAACTCTGAAATCACCATCAGCATATTTATATAAAAACTTAAATTGTTAGTTATGTGTCTCAGAGCAGCAAAATAAACAAGAGCTCTTGTATTTTCTTAAATACAATTGGAATTCTTATCTCAGTGACCTTTATTTAGTTATGAAAACTAGATATACTTAAACATCTAGAATATATAAATAAATAATGAGATTAGACATTTTTACCATTCCACACGTTCTTACCACTCCCAAAATGTGATATTGTTTGAAAATATATTTTTGAATCTTAAATCTAATTTCAAGAATCTGGAGTCTACTTGAAGGATTGTGCAGACAGCTGGTT
This sequence comes from Rhaphigaster nebulosa, assembly GCA_948150685.1. Classification (NCBI taxonomy): domain Eukaryota; kingdom Metazoa; phylum Arthropoda; class Insecta; order Hemiptera; family Pentatomidae; genus Rhaphigaster; species Rhaphigaster nebulosa. The sequence continues at coordinate 50,835,488 of OX411308.1, read as the reverse complement.
CGGCTGCTGTCCAGATGGCAAAACACCAGCTCAGGGGCCGGATAATGAAGGCTGTCCCTCAATGTGCGGTTGTAATAAAATAGGTAAGCAACAGAGATTGAATTTGAGAATATTTTAATTTAGGGAAAAATTCAAATCATGACTTTATTTTTATTTTTATAATTTAAATATAATTTCAATTAATAAACAATGTCAATAAAAATAAAAATAATGTCAAGTAATAACTCTGATTGGTTTGACAACAGATTAAAAATCAACCCATAATAATTATTGTTGAGTGAAAAAATTTAAAGAAAAAAATATATTTTTTAGCATTATTTTTTGTGCTCGAAATAAAACTCAAAACAACGCTATAACTTGCTTAAAATTAGAGCTAGCTAATTGAGGGTGGTTCCATTTTATTCAGGGTGAAAAAACTATAAAAAACAATCATTTAATCACTTCTTTATTAATACAATATACTGAAAAATAAACTACCGACAAACTAAATATAACACCAAAAAATAAAAAGTTTTATTTTTACTACCTATTTGATCTTTAATCCATAGTTATTGTTTTTAAATATGTTAAAACAAGTTCATTACTTTTATTCTTACAAATGTTTATTTAATTATACCATCTTGTGGATGTGAACTGAAATGTTTATTTATCTCTTCCTTTATTTAGTCTTACTTAAATTGTCTCCTCAATTCTGTCACTTTTCTCCAAGTTTTATTAGCTTGATTTATCAGTTGAGCTTGTGAATTAGCCCAAATGGGTCATGAAAAAAATGACGTTATTCAATGTGGCTTCGAACATAGTTCAAAGTGTTATACTAGTAAGTGCAAAGACTGCGAAAAGATTCATATTTTGAAACAATAACTAAGGATTAAAGATCAAACAGGCAGAACAAATATAATTGTACCAGGAAGTAAAGTTTTATACTTAGTTTGTTGATAGTTTATTTTTCAGCATATCGTATTAATAAAAAATTAGTTAAATGACAGGTTTTTAATAGTTATTTATATGATGGATCTATTTTCAGTTCGTTTGCTCTAATTTTAAGGAAGTTTTAGTTTTTTGAATTTTATTTTGAGTCCAAAAAATAATGCTTAGCACAATAAGAGTTATTTCTCCCCAAAAAATTGCTCTAAAAGTGATAGTTATTTTCTAACCGAAAAAAATAAAAAAATATTTCATAAATCAACAATTAATGTTTAACAAAATACAAATTCCATTGTGGTTAGTTCCAAAACCATATTCCTCTCATGAACAATAGAACTGATAACCTCAGTTGTTGGCTTTGTTGGATCCATTCCGACCTCTAGAGCTTGTCTAAGTAGAATAATGTATACTATTCTTTTGACTATACCGCTGAACTTTCCACCCACTGACTTCTGATAAAGGCTTGCTGTCCAAACAGTGGTCTACAAATTGATTTGTAAAACATTGCTTGCTAAATTTTTTTAATAGCTGCAATAGCTCATAGGGATTGTATTTTTGAACTCAGGCTTAACCGAGTCTTAGATGTTAACCCTTTCGCTGCTATGAGCTTCTGTAATAGTCCGGTGGTTGCAGTGTCCCGTGTGCTATGAGCTTCTATAGTAGTTCGACTTGTTTTGCGCCTGACTGCTATTAGCTTCTATATTAGTTCTTCGACTATCGCCATCTGTAGACTATTTAAAGAAGTAGAAATGTCCTTCAAAGACAACAGAGAGCGTGGAAATTCATTTTTGTTATTTATAGCTTCCTTCTACTCGGCCAACTCTCGTACCTGCTCCGTCCCTTTTTTTATGGCCATATACGGTTTCTCTTTAACTGACATTTTCCCTATTCTCTTCAGTATATTTTCTGCTTTGGAAGTGAATAGTAAAGTGCGTAAAGATGTCAAAAAAAATTTATTCTGAAGAATAATTATTAGAGCTTTTGGCGGGTGCGAGTGAAAGTGAAGGGGAGTCTTCTTCAGATTACGACGAGGAATATGAAGATAGATCCCCAAATGTCTCTGTTGGAGAAAGGCCTGGAACTAGTGGGGTTTCAAGGCAATTATCTTCTGAGGACAATGATAAAGATAAATGCTATATATATATAATGATTAATGCTAAACGCAAAAAGTATTTCGCACACGGGGCACTGCAGGTGCTAGACTATCCCGCACCACCGTATCCTCCCACCGCACGAGTATACCGCAGCTAAAGGGTTAAAGTGCATGATTCATTTCAATATTTGAATTTCATCTCTAAAAACTATCATCTTAATTTTATGCAGCCATCCTTTTTCTTTGTTTCAAGGACAGTTGTATGTGTTTTTATAGCATCTGATAATCTCAGTAGTTGTTCATCATACCTTCTTCATCGCACCCTATTAATTTTAAGTTTAATAATACCGTATATTTAAAGTGATAAACATTTTTCATGACCATTTGCCGAACCAGTACTGGTAGAATCAATCACTTTGCTTTGATGTCTGTGCAAAGTAAAATGCCACATTGACCAGGCATTGATTATCTTATTTTAAGCCTCCTTTTATCAACCAAATCTCATCCTCTTACTCTTGATCATCCTTAATTATAAAAGTTTGGAACTAAAAACTTATCTCTGTTTTAAGTTGGTCGTATTCAGATAAAGGTTTGATGGGCTATGTGAACGTGTTTCTTGTCATTGGCATAATAAGCTTTTATCCTGTCAGTGAAAACAAACTTTTTACTTATTTTAAAGGTTCTTTCAAATTACCATGTAGCTATTGATTTCTATGGAGAAACATTATATAATTTTCTTATTTTATTCTAAAGATGGATTTACACCAGAGATTACTATAACAAGAGATTTACTAATAGCAAGGGTTATTAGCATGTTACTAACATTTTTCCAAGATTTCCTTTAAAAAAATGCCAATAACTTTTGCTAATATTTGATTTAAATTACAACAATTTGTTAAAAATGTTAATATCACTTTTGTTTATAACTTTGCTATTAACGTAGTTACTTTTTTCATTAACATAAATTTTTCAATTGCTCTGAGAGCTGTGCAGATTAAATAATCCTAGTAACACAATGTTCTTAACTTGTTTTGTACATGGATTGAAGTTCGTAACATTGTAACAGGGGAGAATGTCAGTGGTGGGGGATGGGCTAGTTTTCAGTTGAACTTGTGAAAAACAATGCAGAGCTTTGTTTTTAATTTCCGTAACGTAGACCCTATGGAGTGGTCAATGGAGAAAATGATAAAGCTTTTAGAGGAATACTGCAAACATGAATATTTTTGGAATTCCACTCTTAAATATTATAAAGATAAAGAATACAAAATTATATTTGGCAGCAGATTTCAACTATTTTTGATTGTGAGTGGACGGAAATAGAAAGAAAAATGAAGAAAATTATCCAGCTATTCCCAAGGTAATTGAAAAAAATTAAAGGAAAATCAGGCGATAATATTGATGGGGATTATAGCAAATGGTTTGCTTTCCAAAGCTTGGCACTGATAATCAGAACACATATTGTTGAAAGTTCCTCCGATGAGGCAATGGCTGAACTAAGCTGATTTGAAAAATAACATTTTGTTATTTCCCACTCACACATCCCAATTGGATGTTTCCCATAATACTTCGCAATTGACTGATGGCAAAAGTAGACATAAAAATATTATTAACTTTTTGCTAATAACAAAGTTACTGGTAACAGTTTAGTGTAAATTCATCTTTATTAACTTTATTATTGTTGTATTCATAAATTTTATGATTTCATAGGTTCATATTCAGACTGGTGCGATAAGGAGAATGGAGCTTGTGAGTGTAGACCTGGTGTGGGTGGTCCTAAATGTGATAGATGTGAGCCAGGTTACTGGGGCTTACCGAAAATATCATCTGGATATAAAGGATGTTTGCGTAAGCACACTTAAATTTTGTTGAAACTTATTTGTTTATTAATGTTTTTATTTAATTCATTTTACCTTTCTCAAAATTTTTTATAACCAGAATTTTTGTTAGTTTGGTTCTGGATATAATTTAAGGATATTATACATTATTGTCCAGTATGACCCACTGTCCCTTTGGCACGATTACTAAAAATCACACATCTATGAGATGAAAACTTTGTCAATTATCTTTTTTTTGGGGGGGGGGGAGAGGATAGAGTAACTTCTACAGGACAAATTGCTTGTATCTATTTCTCAGTAGCCAAATTCTCTTACCTATTTGTTTGGAATTGGCTTAGAAAGTTTGGAATACATAGATGGAGAAAGCACATCATCAAATAAAGAAAATATATTTTGTATATCTGAGTAAAATTGAACAAAAAAATTAAATAACTGGGCTTATATACAGAAAATTTCAAGCTGAAAGTGATTGAAGTTTAACTTTGAAGCATTTTAAAATTATTTTGTGCATAAAAAAAAATGCTAAACATTGTTACTAACTTTAAAAGAAGAATAACTCTGTAAGATCTCACAATAAGTATTGTGTAGGATATTTGGCCCAAAGAAGAATGATTTTCCTGAGTAATTTAGGAAGCTGCACGCAAGGAACAGCAGGGCATACACCCAGTAAATATAATTGAAGTAACAGCAACAAAATGGTTGAAATGAGCGGGTGAAGTTGTTGGGCTTGATAATGAACGAATTCCTCAAAAGATAATCAGTGCTGAACTGAGGGGTAGACCAATACCTAGATAGGAGAATTGTTGTTATAAAAGGTTGACTGCAGATTTAGGTTTTGATGAGGACCTATGGAGGGAGTAGGCTTTGTTTATTGTTGGTATGCAATGCCCTTATGTATAATCAAAACCCTTTTTGCTTTGAAGGGGATTTGAAAAATTGAAAACATTTATTTAGTTCCAAACCCATCTTTGTATTTTGATCACTTGTTGCTGTAAATTTTTTAAAAGTTTTTGTCTTTAAATTATCTAAAAATCTTTATATTTTTTGTATTTTTTTTCCGTCAGATCTTATCCTCTTATTTAAAAAAAAAAAAATAATCAATAAAGTAATTTGGTCTTTGGCCTATTAAATAAATATCTTGATTTTCTGTTTAGCTTGTGGCTGTTCTCTGTTTGGCTCTGTAAGAGAAGATTGTGAACAAATGACTGGTCGGTGCATTTGCAAAACTGGTGTTTCGGGCCACAAGTGTGATATGTGCCCAATTAGTGGACAAATCCTCACTCCTGCGGGCTGTGTTCAAGGTTGGTCTAACATTGGCAATGAAAATTAAGCAAATAACATTAAATTATCGAAACTGTATTTGAAAATACTTTATGGCATTTGTTATTATAAATTAAGTGTTAGTTCTTAATTGAGGCGATAGCTGGAAAAAGGGCGTTTGCCTGAAAACTGTATTCATAAGAATCACCATGTAAAGTTTTGTAAATGATGTAACTATATATGAAATCAGCTCATTTATTTTGGCATTGATTCTCAATACTGTGTATCACTGAATAATAAAAACATTTAATTTTAGGTTACATTCTATTGCAGTTCATAAAATATGTACCAAAGAAGACTAAGTGGTCACACGCCTTTTTCCTATAGACTACACAAAATAATGAAAATAAATTTTCAATATTATTTTATTTATTCATCGTTGACCATGTGGCACATCAAGAAGGACATGGTCAGGATGGCGGTAAAGAATAACATAGAATAGTGGTAACTATTTATTAAATTCCAACTTAGTCTTCACCAACTTTTCTGAGATTGATCTCTGATAAGGACCTACGAAGTGGCTTGAAAAGACGGCTTTAATAAATAGTTACTACTATTTTTGTTATTTTTGACCACCACCCAGGCTATATCCTTAAATTTTCTAAAGGTGTAATGAAAAAGAAAAAAAAACACAAAAAAAGATAAAACAAATACTACTTTATTCAGTTATAAATATGTATTTTTTAAAAATGAAAATTAAATCTGATATTTCTATATTTTTTTAACGAAAATAACAGCAAGCCATCATTTAAATAAAGAACTAAATCTACAAAGAAAAAATTGCCTCCAGTAACATCCTAAACAGAATAAAGTGTCATAAAATTTGTACATGCTCCTTTTTAAATAAAAACTAATAGTCACTTTTTGAAAAGTGGAGCCAGGCGATTAATTTGTCAACATTTTTCTCACAACTCAAAAACAAGAAAGAAAATCCATAATTAACCACCATTGAACCTTTCTTTGAATAACTTTCCTTATTAAAACAGTTCTGTTAGTTTTATAAATTATGAGATGACTATAAAATTTTTGTAAGAAACAAAATGGATGTCAAGGATTCCAAAAATGCAATCTCCCGAAAAAGGGCATTTGACCACAAACACCCTTTTACCAATTACCGTCTCAATCAATTTATCGCATACTATTCGCTGAAAATTCATGTGTTTCATTGAGACAATGTATTACCTGTCAAATATATGCTTATAAATAAATATAATAAAATCCATTATTAACCATATCAGTTAAGGCTGTGAACAAAATTAGTTAAAGCAATATTAGGTATATTTTTTTTTAGCTGATGTTACCACACCTGTTCCGACCTCTTGCTCTCAGCTGATTTGTTATTTTGGTGCAGTTTGTGAAGAAAGAGGTGGAAGGGCAAGCTGTGTTTGCACAGCCACTTGCCCAAATCATGACAAACAACAGGTATATATTATCTAATAAGATCATTTTTTTTTCTAATCATTAATCCAGCCTTTATAATGTTATATAGTCAACGTTTTCTTTTCTTAAAGCATACATGTAATAAAAGTTGAAAAATACAAAATGATAGAATTTGAAGTAATGCATTACGTTTTATTGACATATTATCCCTAATGAATAATACTTGCACTGTTGGTCCCTTCTTCGCAGCACTATCAAGCATGCAAAAAATATGTTTTGAAACTTAAGTAAATTTAAATGTTAATTTTAATTAAACTGTCTTAGGTGGTTTGTGGAAGTGATGGCCAAACTTATGGATCAGAATGCCAGCTCAAGCTTTATGCATGCAAGTATCAGAAAGACATTGCTGTTCAGTCTCTTGGTCCTTGTAAAGGTGAGTTTCAAAGCATTTAAAATCTCTCTATTAATTTTAACTCTTCTATTTAATTTTTATTTATGTAAATACTTTTACAGAGAATGAATGTTTTTTGTAGCTAGAAATATTCAGTGATATGGTTTTAAATTTGGCATTATTATGTATAATTATACCAGCTTATTGTGTTTGAATTAAAATAATTGTTTTGATATAATTAAAAATTAGTCTATGGCACAGAATAGGCCTTTAACAGTCATTGTACTTTTGCTAGATATGGCAATTTGAAAACTGAGATCGGTCAAGAATTTTTTTTACCTAAACATGAAGTGCTAGGATTGCCTAGTGACACTCGCACATTGATTGATCTTTCTGTTGCCCAGTGTCCTATGTTTATGTTTATGAATTAAATTACTAAGATGTTGAATTTCACATTAATAAATTTTAATAGAAGATCTCAATATTGAAAGATATTTCAATAACTATTATTGAAAGATTTTATTAATTTGTGAAATTAACATTATTTCTTAACTTACTCAAATCAATAGTAGTGCATAAATGGTTGTTTGTATTAATTTGTATACTAGCTTATAGTACTATTAAAATAAATAATTATTTCCATGCAGAATTTAAAATTATGAAATAGTAGATTACTTGCATAAAGGTGAGGAAACTATTGGTGGGACTGAAGGACCCGTTCGTAGATGGACTTCTTACAGCCAGTACACATTACCCGATGATATAGCTTCTCCATTATCCAAGTCCACAAGGCATCTCCTTACTGACAAGTATCATCTTCCTGGAAGAAACCGAGGTACACTTTTTTTTTATATTTTAATAATTTTCAAGTGAATTTAAAAGTTCAAAATTATTTTTGCATCAAAATCAGAAGTTTTTGATACACAATTAGTATTTATTATAATAAATACTAACAAAGGAACGTAATTATACTTTGCTTTTGGATAATTCTCTGGATGGTTCCAATATTGAAGGATCATAGTACATACTTCATAGGGGCTAGTTATACCCAGGAGAGTCTCGTAACCTAAGAGTCGATCCATGCCTACTATGACAGAATAAATAATCTGCCACAGTCGGACCCGAACCCAGGCCCAGGAGTTAGAAGTCCCATTGCCTTGCCCAAAAAGCTACCTCACTACCTTATCATGTTAGCATATTAAAAGAAAATATCAAAACAAATGAGGTAGAACAGGGAAATGCTGTTGTTACTTGTCTGTCTTTCCTTTTATGATATAAATTTATATAAAGTCATTATAAAGTATTACAAATTATGATAACTAAGAATTGTATGGTTATAAGTAGAAGGTTTACCATGAATTACGAAGTGGCAGATTATGCTATTGTTGTGGAAATTATTGGATGGAAAAATGTAATAGTCCCTTTCTTGGTGAAAATAATTAATTTATTATCTTCTCAGCTTTTTATAACTTGATTATTGTAATATAATGATTTCTACATATTTTAACTTTTTCTAAAGCATGAAGTTGTACTAGATTGTTTCAAAAGTCCTTGTGCATGAACACAACCCTTAATTCCAACTCTCATAATTAATCCTATAAGAATTTTTTTTTCATATTGTTTATGCCAATGTTTAATCCTTTAATTCCTTGTGACTTGAGTTGGCTTTATGGGATCATTTACATTTTTAAAACTTATGTGCAATGTCAGAAGAAAAAAATTGTGAGTCGTGGTCTTTTGAGACATAAAGTGAAAAAATGTTTAAGCACAAAGGCAGCTGCCAAAGAAATTTGTGCCATAGAAGGAGAGTTAATTATCCATCGAAATACTGCCGCTCTTTGGATCAGATGTTTCAACAATGGAAATATGATCCTTGCAGATGGACCTAAATTAGGCCGCCCTTCGGTCGTTGATGATGACGCTTTTCTTGGATGTGTGAACCAGGACCCATATGCAACTACTTATGATTTATCGACCGTAGTAGGGGCTTCTAATACCACAGTGGCTTGTCATCTTAAACACCTCGGCGCATGGAATTTAAGACCAAGGTCTGACCCACATTACTTAAAGCGAGGTGATATGTGCAAAATTTTGCTTCAAAATCTGAAAGATGACAGGTTCTGAAAAAAAATGATCACAAGTGATGAAAAGCGTATAATTTTAAAAAACTCTAGCAAACATAAGCAGTGGATACAGTCAGGTGAATCTCCACAATCCGAGGTTCGCCAAGATCGGTTTGGGAAAAAAGTGATGCTTTATGTTTGTTGGAACTTCGAAGGCGTTTTGCATTTTGAGCTTGTTCCTGATGGTCGGGCAGTGGACTTAAACCTTTACTGTGAACAGCTAGACAAAGTTTATGCAGTTTTGAGTGCACAGTGTACTCCACTTTGTTCAACAGGAACCAAGCCATTTTGAAACACGGCAATGCCCCTGCACATCGTTCTCATTTGACCGAGGAAAAATTATTGGAACTACAAGGAGTAAACATTTTGCCTCATGCTGCGTATAGCTCAGATATTGCACCATCAGATTATGGTTTGTTTTAAAAGGTCGGATCTTTGATAATTACGAGGACATAAAAATTTGATGTGAAAAGTTCTTTGCCTCCAAACCAAACCTCCAAGAGTGGTTCCGCCATCAAATCCAATTACTGGCAGAAAGATGAGTGAAAATAGTTGAAAACAATGAACTTTACTTTGAAGAGTAGTATTCAATAATGTTTAAAATATGATTTCTGAAATAAAGCTATACTACTGCAAAAGGACTTTTGAAATAACCTAGTATTTAATAGTGTTCCTGATACCATAATATTCATTTTGTAAACTGACAATTTTCCTCTAAAGAAATTTTCTTTTTCAATTTCATATTCAAGAAATGTATTTTTTAAATCACATTAATTTTAATGTAAACTCATAATTTAGCAGCATTGCTTAATTAAGCACCATCAGGATTATGTTAATAATTCTGTTTGTTTCATATTCCTCATTGAATGGTAGAGTTTCTGTCCATTCACTTAATGTGTTATATCTTTTGCTCAAACCCAAATTTTTAATAGTTTGGTTATAAAAATTTAATAGTTATAAAAATAGTTAATTTTTATTCTATGACGATAACATTGTATTTTGGAAAATACACCCCAAGACTAATCACAGGCCCAATAAAATTTCTTCTATGTTCTATTAATATGCCATTCATTGTGGCAAGATGCTTTCATAAAACATGACAGTAAAACTCATTATTTTTTTATTGGAACAAAAAAAAATTTATTTCTAGATGTCTACGTTGTAGAAGGTCATGCTACTTCTGTAGGAGTTGAATTAGGATCTGGTCTCGGTCAGCCTTGCAGTTATGATACCGATTGTACAATTGCATCTTCAATGTGCTTACGTGGTTCATGTTCTTGTAAGCCAGGCCATGAAGAATCTCAGGGAAGATGTGTTTGTGAGTATTTATATTTTAATATTTTCTTCTCTTCATATTTTATAGATTCAGTAAGTGTTAAATATTTGTTTAGCGGAAGAGAGTCCCTCATTCACTGGACATTCCTGGATGAAATTGAGGAAACTGAAAGCATACCATAAATTCAATTTGGAGCTTGAATTTCTCTCACACAACATGGATGGTATACTTTTCTATACTCAACAGCATCAAGACGGAACTGGAGATTTCATATCTCTTGCCCTTGTCAATGGGTAAATTTTCAATTAGTGCCTAATATATTTTATCTGAAAAGATTTTTTAGACGATTTCATCCAACAAACTCCTCCTTTAGCCTCTTCCTCCACTTCTTCCTGTCTACTAATCCCACTTCCATCAATCTGGCCATGTTTTTAGCCACTTTATCTTCTCATAGAGTACAGGTCTTGAAAAAAGAATTTTCAAATCTGTCGTCATTGAACAATCATTTCATTTTCAATTTTTTAATCAATAAACCACTGAAAACAAACATAAACTGTGAAAATATTTGATGATTTAATTTGTAGAAATTGTCATTTAAATATTTATATTAATATTCATTACTCATATTTGTTGTTGAAATATTGAAATGGGCATTTTTTAGTGGTACTCTTTGAACTACTTGAGGTACATGATGAAATTACTAATTCATATATTTATATGTTAATAGGCATGTTGTACTCAATTACAACTTAGGATCCGGAACTGTTAATGTTCCATCATTTGGAAGAGTTTCACTGGGCACTTGGCATTCTGTTAAGGTATGTAAAATGAACATCATAAGCTGTTGCAAAAAATTTATGAAGGAATACTTTTTTGTGCAGATTTCTATTAATTTATGTCTAACAATATTGGGAATTGGACAAAGCCTTCCAGCTACCGGGTCCATATTCAAGACTGGTCGTTTTAAAAAATTAATTTTTTTTATCAACTTGGAAACCAGACAGCCTCCTGGGACATTAACCCAGTCTGTATAAATAGAGGACCAAATCCTTCTTTTTTTTTTTCCTCTCCCATAAGAACGAAATTTATTAAAAATTTGTAAATGCTACACCTTCAAAAGCTATTAAGTAATTCTAAAATTTTATAATGGAAATATTAAATTGTTGTAAACCTTGTGCAGCCATAGTGCTTTTTAATGTGTTAAACAGCTATCAAGAAGGAATGACGTGATGAAAAAAAATGTAAAAACAGATTAGGTTTTTTAACATAAAATATTGACTTTTAGCACAAAGTATGGTTGGATTCAGATGGAGGAGATTGATATTCTCATATCTCTTGATGCATATGCCATACTACTGCAAACAGCCTTTGCAAATTCCACTTCCAAAAATTTGGTTACCCAGGAGTTGACAAACATCAACCAATTGTTCTATCTTGTACAAGAGGAGACATTTTTGTGTTTTCAATAAAATGTGAATAAAGTTGATATGCTTGCTGTCTGGTTGTTTACCAAGAAATAGAAAAAAATTAAAACAAAATATTGGGTGTAATCCATTTACACACTCGGTATGGCCCATCTATCTTTCCCCAGGGACGGAAGGTCAACGCTCCTTGGCCCCCTATTCTGCTCTATCGTACCGTCCTTGGTGGGGATTGTTTGTTTCTACTACAGATAGCGACAGTTAACTTCAGTAGACTTCTAGCTTTCAAGCAGTATATTTTGTCCTTAAATAGACCAATGCATTCTTTTTTGATTACTTTTATAAGACAAAAGGATTATAAAAAAAAAAATATGCACCCGGACGGAGGTATTTTCTCAAAATCATTTCCGTACTGAGAGTAATGAGACCTGTGTACTCAAATGTTCATTTAACATTTTACATCACAAACTGAAAGATGATCATAGTAATTTTTTTAATTATTATTTTATGCCAGCAGGCTCTTTTGATGAACTCTTCAGACGGACAAACATAGCCATTTGAATTAAATGGCTTAATTAATGAATTAAATTAAAAATACAAACTGGCGTGTATGATCGAGTAAGAATTTCAGTTGCTCATAATTTTCTAATTTGTGGTTATTATAATATTTCAATATGATGTGTAAAGTAAAAGTTTATAACTAACGAGTTAAATATTAATTTGAATCTGACAATGAGTTAAACGTTAATATTGATATTAACAATAATGTTTAAACGAATTAAACACATTTGAGAGACTTCAAATAATAATCTAATTATAGTTCAACTTGGCTAATTCGAGCGTTTTTAATTTACCATGAACACGAACATCCAATCTGATTTCCCAGTTTCCGATTTCCTCATCACCAAACGTGAAATTAAACACATTCTTTCCGTGTGTTGCTTTTTTTAATTTTGTCGGAGTAATTTAGAATTCTCTTATCTCACATAGCTTGCTGCATTTGCCTGGCAGTAATAATATGTCATTATGGCTATTCATTTTATTGAAACTGAATAATTTTAAAAATAAATATTGATTTGGACAGCTTAGCTTGAAAGTGAAGTATAGAGTTAAAGTCGCCACACATGAATGGTGCATCTCCTCAATATCAAAAAATCTCTTACAGACAGAAATTATGAGGGAAATTTCTCATACTGCTCTATTGCGAGTTTCTACATCTTAATGGCTCTGTCTGTGCCATCTGTCAGTATATGTCTCCTTCATACCGATCTTTTCTGTCTGAATCCAGCCTTGGGAGGTTCTAGTCTATTTTTACTAAATTCTGTAGGAGTTAATACTATTTTGAACAATTCTAATGTTAGTCTTCCTAGAAGCAAATCAAGGTAATTTAAAATAAATTCTAAAGTTATTTCTTGTTAAGATCAGTTACAAAAGGCTGATAAGAGCATATTTTTAAATTAACAATAGGCATGAAGCAGGTAACCATACGGATGGATTCTCCTGCTTTTAGTAAGCAGTACTAAAAACAATTTCCTCTTAAAAATTCTTTTTAAATTACTAAAATAGTAGATTTCTTATTGTTTTGTTCTACTTTAGCTTTATTTAATATTTAATATTTTTTAACTATTGATATATTGTGATATATTTAACTATTAAATATTGATATTGGTTAGAAGTAAGAGTGATGTAGCTATTAAAGGTTTTTTTTTTATTTACAGGTTAGAAGGTACCAAAGAGACGCCTTACTGCAAGTCGACAATGAACAAGGTGTGCGTGGCCAGAGCCAAGGAACACTAACTGGCCTGGATCTCGATGACCATGCCTACCTTGGTTATGTCCCTACTAATTTTACTAAGTAACTATATTCACTTTTTCAGGCTACTATAGGCATTATAATGTTATAAAGGTTTATGATTCAATGTTAAACTGAACTAGGTTGTTGATAACACTTTAAATTTTCAAATATTTTTCATAACAATAAAATATTAATCTATAACAGTTTATTGTGATTCAGATCAACTAAACATGAGACAATTTCATTACAGAGTATTTCAGAATGCTGGAACTAATATGGGTTTAGTTGGTTGCCTTCGTACGCCTGGGCTAGCACCTGAGGAAAGTCATATGATCGGTTCCTCGTGTCTTCATAACCCATGTCGTGGAATAGTTTGTTACAACCATGGATCGTGCTTGGCCTCAGTGCCAAAGCCTACCTGTGCATGTCAGCCAGATTTCACAGGTCAGTTGAATGTTTGCTGTTTTTTCTGTTATTGATCAAATTATTTTCACTGACTAAAGAAAAGTATGGTCATGCTGTATTGCTATACTTGCTTGTTTCTTTCTTATTTATCGGTAATCATTTAAAATAAATGAATTTGTACATTATTTGAGACTGTTGTTTATACGTACTTCAGGATTACTTAAAATGTATTCATTTGGAAAAATGTTAAGTTATCCATTTGGGTAAGAATCTTTACAGATCAAAATAATACTCCAATTATATTCAAGTATTTTATTACAGTCCTTTGTACTTCATCTAAATTACTGCTTTATTCGTACTGTCGGCAAAAGTGTGAAACAACCTTTTCAAAGAGAGATAAAAAACAATTTAAAAATAAAATTTTCATCATAATGAGGTGTTTTTAAAAAAAAATATTATGTACTAACAAGTGAGGTACTATCCAGTTTTTTAAAAAAATATTATGTACTTACAAGTAAGTTACTATCCAGTAGAAACAATTAACAATTAATTGTTGTGCATAAAATTTACACCTAAATTAAGTAATAAAATAGCTCTTAATCAAATTGATATAGTCTTAAATGGTTTCAAAATTTTGCCGACGATATATTTTTTCCTATTTAGTTCTGGACGTAGCACAACCTTTCGACTGGGCATGGCACGACGGCTTGCTTTTCAAACTCAAAACCCATTCCTTATATCTAATCCTTCGATCCTACTTCTCTAACTGTTCCTTCCGAGTTTCCGAGTGGTACGGATTACTCCAACTGCTACTCCGCAAAGGCTGGTGTCCTTAAGGCAGCATCTTAGTTCCTGTTCTCTACATTCTCTTCACCACAGACATTCCTACAAACCCCGATACCTTCCTAGCCACATTTGTTGATGATACTGCTATTCTATCATCCCATTCAGATTCCGAAATGGCATCTTCAAACCAGCAAGGACACCTCTCCCTGATCGAGCAGATGTGCAACATTTGGCACATCAAAGTCAATGAATCGAAGTGCAAGCATGTCATTTTCGCCCTCTGACGTAGATGCTGCCCACCAATCCATTTTAACTCCATACCGCTTCCCTCTTCCGACACAGTCTGCTCTTTTGGCTTCTTACTACATAAAAGACTAACATGGAACCCACATGCTAGTCTTAAAAGACAAGAGCTTAATCGACGATACGGCCACTTATACATACTACTGAACAGAACATCTCATCTCTCAATTGACAACAAACTATTTGAACTGTGGGTAACAGCCAAATTTTGTAACAACAAACGTATCCAATCATTTCAGTCTAAAGTCCTAAGAACAACAATCAATACCCCATTTTATGGTATGAACACGGTCGTGTTCTTCTTAGAAGAACAGAATATTAAGATATTAAGGTCTTACAACGTGACCTTAATATCCCATATGTTCTTGAGTTTATTTCATACAAATTCGACTTATTTCATCTGAACCTTATTTAGCACCCTAACACCTTATCACAATCTCTATCTAGCTCCAATCATCCCTATAACCCTCATCGATGGTTGAAACGGCAGTGTCTCTGAGACCTTTTATGAATATTCGTACTGAGCATCTGGCTCTAGTTCCCTCACTCAGTTTTCACTGATCTTCATTGCCAGTGATGCGGCTGGGTGAGAAGCGCTGGGATCTCCTGGTGCCCTGCTTTTCCATCCATATGTGGGGGCAAAGCATGGTTGGGTGTTTGTTGTTTTCTTATTTTGCTATTATTTAATTTTCTATCTATTTATTTCCATTTGTGATGTACATATTTTTTAATTATTGTTATTTCTTTTTATGTCATTGTATTTATTTATTTTATTTATCATGGAACGAAATAGTGTAATTGACTATTTCATATACGATAGGAATGTAAGGCAGTATTTCGCTGATATAAAAGTAGTAAGAGGAGCGGAGATAGGCAGCGACCACCTTTTACTTGTGGCTGATACAAAGATCATCCCAGAGTATAAAAGGAAAATAAAAGCATTTGAAACCCTCAACGTAAGGGCCTTGGATGACCCAGAGAAAAGGGCCCTCTTTACAGAAAGCCTGGAAAATAAATTGAGAGAAACGTCATTCGATGGAGACGTGGAAAAGATATGGAAGGCACTCAAAACATGTATCCTGGAAACAGCAAATACAGTTTGTGGGAAGAGGGGAGTGTCCGGTAAGGGAAAGCGGACAGATTGGTGGACCAATGACCTCCAACGACTGGTTTCTCAGATGAAGCTTGCCTGAAAAGCATACCTTAAAGATAGAACTGAAGGAAAGCTACACGTTTATCGAATAACCAGGCCAAGAAAAAGTCATGGGAAGATTTTGGTAAAAGGCTGAGCGAGGACCATCGCGAATCTATAAGAACATTTTGGAGAAAAGTTAAAACGTTAAGAGGAAAGCAATGCAAGCCCATTAGAAATGTAAAAAGTAGCGATGGAATCGTACTTACAGATAAGGAAAAGACCCTTGGCAGATGGAAGCAATATTTCCAGGAGCAATTCTCCGAAAACCCAGAAACAGACCATTACCATGAACGAGAGTCCAATATGCAGGAAAGCCTGGAGGTTATAGAGGAAGAAGAAATAGAAAATGCAATCCGTAAGCTAAAAAGAGGTAAAGCATCAGGAAGGGATGGAATTGCACCAGAGTATTTGAAATATGGTGATCAAGAACTTCTTAAAGCACTTCAATCCCTGTTCCAAGAAGTGTATGACAGAAAGAAAATTCCCAGGGACTGGAAATATTGTATTATCCTCCCTATTTATAAAAAAGGATGCACAACAGACTGCAAAAATTATAGACCCATTAGTTTGCTTTCCGTAGTCTATAAACTTTACACTTCTATTCTAGAAAAGAGACTCCGGCGGATTGTAGAAGGACAATTAGAAGCGGAACAGACTGGTTTTCGTCCAGGCCGACAGATGCTGGATCATATCTTTGTTTTCAGAAATATTGCTGAAAAAGCTTGGGACAGAGATAAGAATCTATATCTTGCATTTCTTGATCAAAGGCAGTGTTTGATGTGGTCCCAAGAAAAGAAATTTGGAATGCACTAATAGGCAAGGGTGTACCTGGAGACTTGCTGTCAGCCTACCAAGGTGCCATGGCAGTGGTAAGAATAAATGGTATGGAATCGGAACCTTTTCCAATTGCGAGAGGAGTTAGACAGGGAGATAGCTTAAGTCCCCTTCTATTTATAAACGTAATGGACGAAATCCACAAAATCTGCAAGCGTCGAACTGCATGGACAACAATCGGGAAATGGAATATGAGAACTGTCCTCGTTCAAAGCCTTTTATACGTGGATGACATAGTCCTAATAGTCGACACCAAGACCAAACTACAACAAGCTCTGGTAGAATGGGAAGAAGAGTTGCTCAGGAAAGGGATGCAAATTAACACCTACAAGAGTAAAGTGCTGGTTATGGCGAGGGAAGAACAGGAAGATGTCCAACTCATCTGCAATGGCGAGACACTTGAGGTAGTGAAGGAATATACCTACTTAGGGACCGTAATTAATAGCTCGGGTAAGATAGACGCCGAAATATCAAACAGACTAAGTAAGGCGAATCAAGTGTATTACCAGATTACTAATAGCATTATCGGCCACCGAGAAGTAGATAAGAAGACCAAAATGCATGTATATAAGTCTGTTTACCTACCTACACTCACCTATGGCGGAGAAAGCTGGACAACACTGGACAGACACTCTAGTCGCATAACGGCAGCGGAAATGAGGTTTCTTCGCAGATCTATTGGGAGAACTAGAAGGGATCGCATTAGGAATGAAAGCATTAGAGAGCAACTAGACGTTACAGAGCTTAAAACCACTCTAGAAAGACGGCAACTACAGTGGTCATGTCTGTCGGATGAACGAGGACACAAATCGTATAAAGGTATTAGAGGCACGACCCACAGAAAAGAGACCACGCGGACGCCCCAGAATTACGTACCAAGAATATATCCAAAGAATTGGAAGTAAAAGAGGCAAATCGCTCAATGAGATGAAGCGGCTAAGCAGGGACCGAGAGGAGTGGTTACGCTGGATTGAGGTTCCTCGACGCTAGCTAATGGCATAAGAGGAAGACAAAGAAGAAGAAGAAGAAGTATTTTATTTATTTATTTTTTATTTTTTTTATTTGTTTATAATTTTATATATGTTGTAATATACACCTTTTTTCAGATTATAGGTACGTAGTAAATAATTGTTTTAGATATCTTAAATTAGATTAATATTTGGAAATAGGGATTCTCAGGAAAATAATACAACATTTATTTATCCTGACTGCAATCATCATAAATTATAAATGGAACCAAAATAGACGATTTTATTTTAAAACATGGCGGCTCTATGTTTGACTTCAACAGAACCTCTGCCATAATGATCGAGTGGGTGAAGATGATCAATTTTTCAATACTTCGACAATAAACCTGATCTAAGAAAATCAAAAAGAAGTAGAAGAGATTTTCATCAAATGAGAACTTCACAAAATCATAAATGGTCCATTTGTATTAGATAATCAAAATGGCAGTTCGCCATTTTGAAACCTAGAGAGGGTAACGGACAACAAAGGAGAGCATTCTTGTTAGGACCAGGGACCGGCGTAGACGTCTTAAGAGTTCCCGTGATACTTCATCCACCAGATCCACATCATTTGGTAATACATTTAAATTAACTCCCGTAAACCACCGTCATCATTCTACAAGAAGAAAGTATATAATTTAAGATATATTGACGCTTCACGTTATTCATATGTTTGTAATAGTTATAGTTCTGTGTGTCTGTGTCTGATTGTCTAGCAACCCCCCTGAGAATTAGAGTCAAAGTTTTATAAAACAAATAAATATATATAAAAAAGGGAAAATAAGTTTAATTTATTTATTTCCCCAAAAACTGAACGTTACAATGTATATATTTTTTATTGTTTATATTTTATAATTGTATATATGGTATGAATGGATTCTTGCAGCACTAATACCTATTGTCCTTGAGTGTTACAAATTGTATTATTTCTAAAAAAAAACTTTAACCTCTAAAAAATCTGTTTAGTTTTGATTAATAGTTCTAGAAAGTCTTATCTAATGTTCTTTTTTTAGGAAAACACTGTGAAGAAAAACTGAATCCTTGTGTCTATTCTATATGTATTGGTGGCACTGAGTGTACGCCCACTGAAGGAGGTGGCTTTGATTGTGTATGCACGTCTAGAGAAGCGCCATGTGCGTTAGGTAGGCTTATTTGTTAATGGCAAAAAATTATGTTTATAAAATGCAAATAGGTAGTTTTTAACAGCAAGATTTTCTATACAAAAAGCAATGAGAGCTAAATATTTGTTTCAAATATAATATACTATTCATGAATTAAAATATTCATACTATATTCAATTTTTTTTAAAGTTATATTTACAAATTTTTCAGAGGAACTTGAACCTGTTGAAATAGGTCCTGAACCTCTCATTCTACCCAGATTAGAAGGTAATTTATTATTTTCCTTTTGGTGTATATACTTTAATTTTTTTATTTATTATATAATATAATATATATTATATACCCTGGGGAGCGGGGTAGGTCAGTGGGTAAGGTACTGCGCTACTAATCTCAAGGCCCCGGGTTCGAGACCGGCTGAGGCAGATAATTATTTATTCTTAACCCTGTGAGATCGGGAGATCCTCCTGGGGCTCACCCAGCCTCTTTAAAGTGGGTACCCTCAATTGGGGGAAAAACCTGGCGGTTGAGCGTGATCTTGGCCGAATCACCTCCTTGCACAACCGTTGGCCTAGAAACAGTATGGTCCTTACCAAGTACTGAATCCAAGACCCTTAGTTCATGCTTGTTATTCTAAAGGGACTTTCTCCCAGAATAAAGCTTTTTCGAACTATCTAATTTAAATTAAAACTACATGGTTTTAAATTATAGTCTTAGCGCATTTCTCGAACCCCCCCCCAAAAAATATGATAGCTAGTAATGTTTACATTAGTTTTTGTAAAGTATTATGATAATTCTTTGATTGTAAACATATTAATATATCATCTGCATGCAGATGATACATTCCATGGAAGTAAGCTAGAAGGTATCAAGAAACTTTCTGAAAACTGTGATAAGAAAAGAAAAGCTAATTGGCTCAACAATAAATGAATATAATACTGAATACATGGAGCAAGTTGAAAAACATTTCTGTTTGAGAAGGTCAGCATAAATGGAAAAATGTTTCCAAAAGCAAATAACATTTATAATTCATAACTCCACAATAACCTCTAATGATATGCTTATTGAGATGAAGCAAATGAAAATAGGCTGTGATCTCCCTCTCACAAATATTACAATTTTGGAAAATATCACGAAAGCTTAAACTCGTGATGTACAATGCAACAAAGAAACCTGCTGCCATATACTGTTGTGAAGAGTGCCTACCTTGAACTGATAGTGAATACATCGCTCCTCAATTACAATTTGGTTTCAAATGGTTATAGTTGTTAGTTTGTAATGGTTTTTTGCATATATAAAGATTAATAGCTTTATTTTAATACTGTGAAGTTTCATTAAATTCTATGCAGCCGTTTTTCTAAAAATTGTGAGTGTTTTTATAACAGAGTTAGCAGTTGCTGGGAGTGTGCGGTGAGTGGTGGGGAGCGCATATGGTGAAAAGTAAACACACAGTGTTTTGTTGTTATGGAGTGTTTATTATTGATGTTCACAATAGGCTTTTACATATTGCAGTGAGTTTATTGAAGATAGTTATTTTATAACATCTTTATAATTTGTAAAAGATAATTAATCGAAATTCTTAACATTCAATCCATTGATTGTCCAGAATATATTTATTTTAATGCCTAAATCAATAAGAGATTTTCTAACAGTAAAACCTGAGACACCGAATAAGTCAAAGATAGAAAGAATCAAGAGGTCACGTTCATCACCAGAATTTTCCGAGGATACTGTTAAAGTTAAAAAACCAAGTTTTGTCAGGAGTATCGTACAAGAGATGGGAGGTGAGCTAGAAGTTGGTAAAATGTCAATGAAAGATCTATTAGCTCAGTTTAGTGCATTGATAGACTCGAAAGAGTTAGCAAGAAAAGAAGATATCTCTGAACTAAAATTACAAGTTGAAGATTTGCAGACTGAGAATAAGAATCTGAAAGTTGCGCTGGAAGATTTAAGAACTAAGAATGAAATACTAGAAAATCGAATAGAATATCTGGAAAATTACACCAAAAGGAATAATTTATTATTTTCTGGTCTTGACTCTTTGAATGGATCAGATCAAGATATCATAATAAAATTTTGTGGTGATGTCTTGGGAGTGGAAATATCACTTAGTGATATTGTCAGTATTGTGAGTATTGGGTTGCCGAATAAATTGAAGAAACTAATTAAGGTAACTTTCGCTAATAATTACCTTACTGGGATGATTCTGAGAAATACCAAAAAACTTAAGGGCACTGGGTTTTATATTAATAAAGATTTTTCTTACGCAGTTAGACTGCGGAGGAGAATGCTTTCCCAATTTCGTAAGGAAATGTACCAAAAAGATAAAAATAAAAAGGTTTTTATCAGGAATGATACTCTATTTATGGATGATAAAGCATATTATTGGGACACTAGGGAAAAGTGTGTGAAGGAAAGAAAATCAAGAAATGCAAGATCGAAGACACAGTCTGAAAGAGGAGAAGACTATTCCAGTTCTAACACAGATGCTTCAACACCCACGGACCTAAATGAGAATAAATAGCAGGTAACGGCTGTCTGTCAAACTAAATTAAAAAACAGTTACTCTAATATAAGTTTCAAAAATTTGAATATTTTAAGTTACAACATTTGTGGCCTTAAAAATAAAATTAAAGATAAGTTTTTCCTTGATTTTTTAAATAAGTATGATATATTTTGTTTATTAGAAACATTTATTGAAGAAAATCATGAGTTAGTTTATTCAAATTATTTTCAAAATTATAAACTATTATGGATTTCAGCCACTAGAATGGCAAAATTTGGAAGGGCGATAGGTGGTATATTGATTTGTTGTCGGAACGAATTAATAACTAAAGGTATTTGTAAATTTATAACTATTAATAGTGTTGATTTGCTTCAGATTAAGGTAAGCTCAAATTACTGTTTACATGTATTACCAATTTACTTAGGACCAAATAAATGGAAAGAAAATTTTTGCTTGCTTGAGGCTCTTGTAAATAATAATGATTTACAGTTTCTATTGTTGGGAGATTGGAACGGTAGATTGGGTGATGGTCAGGCTATTGAGGAAGATACGTTGGATCTGGGTTGTTTTTCAGAATCTAGAAGTTCAAAAGATAATGTAGTAAATTCGGAAGGAAAATCAATTTTGGATTTTTGTGATGATCATGGGTTCTTGATTTTAAATGGGAGATCTCCAAGCGACATGTTAGGGGAATTTACATATCTGGGTCCTAGGGGTAGCTCAGTAATAGACTTTGCTTTGGCATCTATTAGCAGTATCAAGTTGGTTAAAGATTTCTCTGTAAGAAACGTAATTTGGTCAGATCATATGGCAATTGATGTCATTATACAATTAGAACTAGAAGAAAGAAGAGAAGATCTTGTACCCAACAATACAAAACTAATTTGGAACGGTTCTAAATGTATCGATTATAAGAATAATCTGGAAAAGAGAATTGTAACTTGTGAAAATATAGATTTGCAGGTCCTGAAAGAGATAATAAGAGATAGTGCGAAGTGTATGCAGAGTTGTGGCAAGCCATTCGAATCGTTTCAACCTTGGTTTGATCATCATTGTTTTAAAAATAGAACTAGAGTATTTAAGTTATTAAATCTTTTCAGGAAAACTAGAGCAAAGATTGTACGGGAGAAATATATAACGGAGAGGAGAAAATATTTTGACCTGTGTGAACAGAAGTGTAAGAGCTATTATTTGGATACGGCCAATGCAATTAAAAATTCTAAAAATTCGAGTGAATTTTGGACTCTGGTGAATAAATTTAAAAAGAGAGGTTATAAATGCGGAGATAATATTGAAATGAATGTCTGGGTCAATCATTTTAGTGAACTTTTTAATCCGCGTCAAACTTTGTCTCATATCCATTATGCTGCTCCATTACAAGAAGACGTTAATCTTGACTGTCCTTTCAATATCAATGACCTCCTTTGCACACTGGATAAATTTAAGAATGGTAAAGCACCTGGTCTGGATGGTATTATGTATGAGTTCTACAAGTTTGCTCCTAAAACACTCCTAGAATTGCTACTAGAACTGATTAATAACTATTTTGATAAAGGGTCAATTCCCGATAGCATGAACGAGGCTGTTGTACTACCATTGTTTAAGAAAGGTGATCCAAATCAGGCTAGTAACTATAGAGGAATAGTCTTACAGGATACCATTAAAAAAGTCTATACGAGTTTACTAGCTGGAAGGCTAAAGTCGTGGGTGCAAGAGAAAAAGCTGTTATGCGAGGAGCAGGCTGGATTTAGGGAAGGTTATTCTACAATGGATAATATTTTTGTCCTTACCAATTTGATTCAATTGAAATGGCATGATGGATTCAAGAAAGTCTATTGCTTCTTTATAGATTTCAAATCTGCCTTTGATTCTGTGGATAGGCATGCTCTCCTGTTTAAATTGTCACAATTGGGAGTTTCAACAAAATTTATCAGAGCTATTGCAAGCCTATATTCTGGCACCAACTTGTCTGTGTGCGATAAACGTGGCCGATCAACAACTTTTCCAACAATATCTGGAGTTCAGCAAGGTTGCAACTTGAGCCCTTTATTATTTACCTTATTTGTAAATGATATTAAGGATTGCCTAAGTGGAGGAATATGGCTTAGAGGATACAGAATAAAACTCCTACTATTTGCAGACGATATAGTGTTTCTTGCTGAAAATGCTTCGGTTTTGCAAAACATGATAAATGAGCTTGAATGTTATGTTAAAAATTGGAATTTGATAGTGAATTTATCCAAGTCAAATATCATGGTTTTTAGGAAGAGTGGAGGAAAACTTAGTGAACGTGATTCTTGGAAGTTTAATAATCAACCAGTCAAGGTAGTCAACCGATATAAGTATTTAGGAATTACACTGTCTCCCAGTTTAACACTCACAGATCACTTTAATAAAACGGCTCGCCATGCTTTGCTTGGTCTTAATAGTGTTTGGAATAGTCTATTTCTAAATAAACATATTCCTCTTTTAGCAAAAAATGACATTTTTAAGTCTGTAACTAGATCAATTCTTACATATGGGAGTCAAGTTTGGGGCTACCGATATACTGATAAAATAGAAAGTGTCCAGAGGACCTTCATTAAGAAAATATTTAAATTGCCAAAAACTACTCCAAATTACATGATATATTTAGAGGCCAAAATTTCACCAATTCATGTTTTTACGTTTCAATTGCAATTTAAATACATATTGAAGACTCTAAATCTAGATGGAGGTCGTTTAACAAAATTGGTTGCAGAAGAAGTGATCAAAAGGAAACTACTATGGTTTAAGGAATGGATAAATTGGTCCCAGAAGGTCAAATGCAACTTTAATCCAGTTTTCAGTTCTGCTGAACAATTGGGGAAAGATTTAAAAGCATTGAAATCTAGCCTTATTATCTATTATGACACGTGTTATAGGGAAAGAGCTTTAAACGGCCAATATCACCAAATCTACAAGCAATTATCTTTTGATGTTGATTATATTAATTTAAATTTACCTATATCTGATATAAGTGTCATAATTAAAATTAGAGGCGAACTTCTCAACTTGAACTACAGACCATTCATTCAGGGACAGAATTACATTTGTTCTATGTGTAATATTGGAGAAAATGAAGATGTATTTCATTATTTAGGACGTTGTAAAGTCTTAGAGGGAATGAGGAAAAAATATTTTGGTGCAGTTACTGTCACTGAAACTGATATGGTCAAATACCTAAATGGCGAAGACTGGGCAGCTCTAGTGAGTTACTTGAAGGAAGCCTATATCTACCGTTCCTTTCTTGTTCAAAATTTTAATTATTAATACCTTAATGAGTATTTGGATAGTATTGATTAATAATATATGTTATAAATAGATAAAACAGACATTAATTGGATATTATTGAATAGTATAATGAGTGATATACTAATGGTTGGATATAAGTATATATTATTATTTGAGATATAATTGAGATATTATTGTAGGATATTATTATATAAGACATAATTAATGATTATTAATGGATTATATAAGATGTAATTAGATATTATTATTATTATTATTGGGTTGTTTGTGAATAAATTAGTTATTAACTTAATAAGTATTTAGATATTTAAAAATAAATAAACAATAATGATATATAATCATTTTCAAATTAAAAGCGCTCCTGACAGACAGCCGTAGCTATGTCAGTAATAATACTTTGAACAATTTTGTAAATAACATCAAATTCTGTAATTATTATTAATAAAAGTATTTTCTATCTATCTATCTATCTACTGTTGTGAAACATTTTGAAATTCACCCAAGGAAGCTAGATCAAGACGTTTGAAGAAAAAAAAAGTCCTCTGCCTGATAACTGGAAAAATATATAAGTAACCAAATCTATAAATATAGAGGGAAAGTATTAAAAAGGAATTTCTTAAGAAAACTTTTGTCTGTAAATATTTCATAATTTGAAGCAAGAAGCTGGACAGTCTATGTTGGTCGAAAGTGTCCATGAGCGTGTCTGTACTGAGCCATAAATGCTACAAGTGCTGCCACATCTGGGATACTTGATGGAAAGACAGAAACAAATACATCATGCAAATGATGTAATCGGTCTGTAAAGCGTAATGGAAAGGGAGATCAAAAGAAACATGATACATTTGTAAGAATATTAAAAATATATTTCTGGTTATATTTTATGATCAACAAGGAGTTAAGAAAGATTATTTTATGATTGCTTTTATCGGACTTAGAACATTTTTTTTTTGGACATTTTTTAAGTTTTATTTTTTAGGCTACTTCATCACACTGAATGTTACGAATGTCAGTGATCTCAAAGAAATAGTAGTCTTTTTCAATCCCTCTAAATACCTAACTCAAAAGAAATTATTATTATTATGCTAAAATCTTTAAGCAGTTTCTTATCAAGCTTAGTAATCCATTATCAGACTGTACACTTCCCTAATGTTTTAAGACACTATAATTTTGTCTTATGCTGCCTTTCTTTAAATTTCAGAGCAAAATAACATCAAATGTGCATTGATGTTAGGCATATGCCCGAGTTGATAGTGCCGCAATCTAGGTTTCACTTTTTTCAGTGCCCGGTCTAGAACCAATATAAAGAATAGAGGGCTTAAACTATATCCCTGGCGTATTCCCCGTGTCATCTCAAACTCCTTGGAGGTATGGTTACAGGTCCTTACAATGTCATCAAGACATCTATCTATCATCTTGTGATAGAGACTTCTTACAGCTAGGATCGTGCCAAAATCTCTCCTGTGGGAAAGAGCTTGTTCTATATCCTCCTTTTTTAATCTGTCAAAGGCCTTTTCCAGATCCACGAAGCAGACAGAAATTTCTTTTCCTTTCTCTATAGACTTCTCTATGACCTGTCTCAAAGTGAAAATAAGGTTCTGGATGCTCCTCGAGTTTCTAAATCCATACTGCTCCTCTTCAATCTGGCAGTCGACAACTCTTCTTATTCTTTCTTCTAGAATCTTTGAGTAGAGCTTACTTGGCACACTGAGTGGTTATTATCCTTATATATTATGCCTCAGTGGTTGTTTCATTCTCTTTTGTCTCCTTTCTTGTAAATAGGCACAACCACAGCGATCTTCCAGTTCTTTGGTATCCTATTCTTATGCCATATCCGGTTTAAGAGATGGAGAAACATTTCTTCACCTTTGCTGCCCATGTAATGCATTATTTCGGGAGTTTTTCCATCCAGCCCTGCTGACTTGCTGAGCTTCATCTTGGAGATTGCTTCTTGTAATTCTTTCTCGCTGATAAAGTCGTCTTCATCTGGATAATCCTCCACTGTCCTCTGGATCTTATCCGAACTAATGTAGGTACCTCTACCTTCTAGCAGCTCCTTGAAATACTCTCTCCATCTTTCCATTATATCTTCCTCTTGCCAGATAATTTGTCCATCTTTATTCTTGACTCCTTTCAGGGCTTGTGGTCTTTCTTTTCTCATTCCCTTAATCACTCTGTAAAAGATCTTCTGGTTCTCTTTTGTGTTTTTCTCCATTTTGTGACCAATATCTTCTCACGAATTTTGTTTAGCTTAATGAACTTTTAGCTTGACCTATTTCCTTTTCTCCTTGTATCTCTGATATGCTGTAGGTGTTCTCTGGCTAAGAAAATCTCTCCACGCTTTCTTCTTTTCTTTGATTTTCTTCTGTCCACAGAGGACTTCTTTTCCAACAGTTTTCTCTCCACATACCAGTCTCGAGGCATCAAGGATGATCTTCTTGAATGATGACCAGCTCTGTTCTATATCATCCCTATCACATTGTCTATCGGGATCTTGTGCCATCCTGTTTATTTCATCTTGGAAGTACTGGGCCATTTTTTCTTCTCTTAACCTGTAGGATTTAATTACCTTCTTTATGCCCTTTTTGTGTCTTTTCCGAGTTTTTCATTCCAGAGTTTCTCCAGAATTAAGAGGTAGTGATCATTACCAAACTCATAATCCCCTTTGACTCTTGTATTCTGTACTTCACAAATCACTTCTTTTCTTACCAAAAAATAATCTATTATAGATTTCTCATTCCTTCCTGACTCCTCTCTCGTAAATTTATAGTTTTCTCTATGCGGAAAGAGGGTGTTAGCTATTCTTAATTCATTTGCTACCCAAAAGCTGAGGATTCTTTCTCTATTATTGTTGAGATTGCTTTCGCCGAACGTTCTAACGACTCCATACCATCTCTCCTTCTCACAACCTACCCTGCCATTTAGATTTCCCAAATTCATTGGGGTGCCTTCAGAGTAGTCAACCTTTCTTTGCAGGTTGTTGAAGAAATCATCTTTTTCATCTGGTCTAGCATTATCGTTGGGGCAAATGCCGCTATCAGTAATTTTCTCACCTTCTTGGATATCTAGAGCCATTCATATATTTGATCATTCACATATTTGAAGCTTCTGATAGAAGAGGTTAGATCGATATGGTATAAGAATCCCACTCCTCTTGCCGCCCTCTCATTTTGGTTGTCACCAGAGAACTGAACAGTATAGTCCTGTATTTTTATTTCAGCTGCCTTTCTTTTTTGTTTCGGTAATAGCAAGAATGTCCACCTTTCCTTTCTTAATTTCTTCCATGAGTTCATTCTCCTTCCCATTCAGGCCACGTACATTCCAGGTAGCAAATCGTATAAACCTATTTCCACGCCGTGTCGAATTCCTTAAAATCAGTCTAGCTCTATTCATTCCATTGTTTGTAATAATTATTGCTTTAAGGGGAGCGGACTATCAGAGCTCCCTGACTTGCTCCCCCATCCGGGGCGACTACTAGGGAAAGTGGGAATTAGGGATCAATACATACAATCTATTTATAGATTTAAAGGCCGTCTATGACACCATTTTAAGAGAAGAGCTCTAGTAGGGAATGCTCGAATTAGAGATCCCTCTGAAACTTATTCATCTGGCCTGCAGGATAATGAGCTATGTGCGAGTTCAAGGAGACACACCAAAGGAGGGATTTTTCTCACACAAGGGGATGCTTGTCTTGCCTCCTTTTTAACTTAACCTTGGAGTGTGCAGTAGAGAGAACCAATACCCAGGTCAGAGAGACTTTGTTCGACTGGTCAGCTACGATCCTAGGCTTTGCAGATGACACCAATATGATTTGGAGGACTTTTGGAGCAATGAGGGATGCCTTTCTCAACCTACAAAGGGAGACTGCAAGAATGGAGCTTAGTATTAAAGAAACAAAGAATAAGTACATGCACACTAATCCTATTGATGGAAGTTAGCGAGACGGTGTAGATGTATTTGGTCAGGACACCTTTGAGAGATTCAAAGAATTCATCTAATACGGAACCCAGGTGAACTCTCGAAATAAAATTAATCCTGAAATCCATCATCGAATAATGGCTGCAAACCTATGCCACTATTATGCGCTCCAGAGATATATCTAGGACCACCAAGGTGTGTCTATACATAGGCCTCATTGGACCAGTGTTGACTTACAGTTTGGAATGCTGGACTCTTCCTGAAAACAAGAAACTGGTTCTCACAACATTTGAATGGCGAATCCTCTGCAAAAGCTATAAAGAGGTCTGTATTGATGGATACTAGAAGCAATGCATCAATACTGAGCTGATGACTCTTTACAAAGTTGCCAACATTACTGCTGCCATTAAGATAGGTCGACTACGGTAGAAGGGACATCTGGCGAGAATGACCAAGGACTAAATCCTAAGGAAGATGCTGGAAAAATGAGTGTGCAGACAGATAAGGGTCAGCATACCTAGGCTGTACTGGGCTGATAGCGTGGCAGATGACTTGGTCTATCCTGGTCATCCCGAACTGGAGAGCAGCAGCACAGTAGAAAAATTATGTGTGGTGGATGCTACAGGCTACCTTGCTCCCGGTGGAATGTAATACCAGTAAAGAAGGATTAGAACTAAGCAATAAAAATACCATGACCATAACTCTTTAAGAATATAATATTCTTGCATGCTCATGTAATTATTCTAGCCTAGATCACAAAAATGTATATTTTTTTCATTTGAAAATTCCGCAAAGTTATGCTATAGCCACTTATTCCCCTCTACTGAAAACTAAATAGAGGAAATTTAATCAATAGAGCATTATCTATTTGTCATTGACTTAATTCACTCGGGTTCTTACTATTCATTCGGCATTGATCTTAATCAATGAGGAAGATCTTAATCTACAGATCTAAATGCTAAATGATAATTTTATAACAAGATATTTTCATGTTAATTTTTTTTGTGTTTTATTTTGCCTTTACTATAATGATCTTGGGAGTGGGGTGACATTGGTAAGGCACTATGCTCTTATTCTCTGTGGGGTCGAGAACCTCCTGGGGCTCACCTAGCTTCTATAAATTAGGTAACCTTAATTGGGGGGAAAAACCTGGTGGTTGAGCCTGATGTCGTCTAAATCACCTCCTTGCACAACTGTAGCCTAGAAACAGTTCGGACCTTACTAAGTACTTAACCCAAGACCCTTCAAGCGTTGTATTGGCACAGGTTTTTTTTAAATAATGAATTTATAGTTTTGTATGTTTTTCCGTAAAAATTAATTATGATTAATCAAAGTGTGATATTTAACTGTTTATAAATTAAATAAATATTTTTTTATTTAAAGGTGTTTCTAGAGCTTTTGCACTGTCCATTTCATTTGCAACATTATCAGCTGAGGGCACCCTTCTGTATAATGGCCAAGGGCAGCATAATAAAGGAGACTTTATTTCTCTGAAACTTTCTGAAGGAAGATTAGTCTTTTCTTTTAGTCTTGGTGGTAATCCAGTTTCAATTGTGTAAGTTAAACCCAAAGAGTATAAGCTTATGTAAATTTTTAAATAAATTCCTCCTTTTAATAAGGTTACTATGGAAGGAAAAGATAAATGAAATATAAAGATTAATAAAAAAAAAAAAAAGTAATACGTGCATATTTTTTTCCAATTACTTAATTTAAAACCATACCCTATTTGGTACTTCATGATTAATCAGACCATCTATTTTGGTCCATTATCCTATCATAAATCATATAGTTTATTTGAAAATCTTTTACCCTAAAATCTTTTGAATCAGAAAAACCTTTTGAACAATTTCTGTGGTTATTTAATTTTCTCTCAAATAAACAAATTGAAATTTATTGGTGTTTTACTGACAAATTAAATATACTTTCATTTAAATATTTTAAATTACTTAGCAATAATCAAAATGAAAATATGAATGATTATATATATATAATATATAGATGAGTATAATTTACTCATTAAGAAATTTTATATCTTAGAACAAAAGAAAAAATAGAACCTGGAGAATGGCATACAGCCCGTCTAAGTCGACTAGACAAAGAAGGCTTTTTAAGATTAGATAATGGTCGCATCTATCGAGGCATTTCTGTTGGCCACCATCTTGAGCTTAATTTGGATCATCCACTTTATATAGGAGCACCTCCATTGTGAGTATTATACATGTATGCTTATAAATTACTGTAAAATATTGAATTCAATTAGAAATTTATCAAATGAACAGTAGTTATATGTACTTGTTGATTATTGATCAACGATATCTAGTCGTTAGCTGTTTCACATTGGCTCTTGAAATATTATTCAGCCATTTTATTTTTATGTTTGTCTAGTTTAGAAGAAATAATAAAAATATCATTTAAATAATAAAAGTTATGTATTTATTTTATCCATCAATTTAAGGAATGGGCAGATTGAATAAATAAAAATTTAGCATTCATTTTAATAGTTCAGCTTCAAGAGCATACTTATGGTTGTACTAAACATACAATATAGGACTATTCAATTTACTTTCTGCTGCTGAGAATTAAAGCAAATATAAAATATTGGAATAATTCTTGTTTATTGTATTGTATGCTATGAATACTAATCAGGCTTAGTGATGCCAATTTCTGTGAATCACGACATGCAAAATAAATGTTTAAAGAGATAGAGGCAGAGACATTCTGATATTTCCAATTCTAGTTATACCGAAGCAAATTAAATAACTCAACTATTCCAATATTTGTATTGATATCAAGGATTCAATATTTTACTGATATTGGGTAATTTTATTTCAGTATTGTTTTGAATAAATAAATACTATTTTAAATTCTATTATATGAATAGATCTATTATTACTTTTTCGCATTTATAATTTGGAATCTTAAGACATGGAACCTTACAAAAAGATATTTCCAAGGTCAAATATCAACAGAAATTCTACTCCTATTTTTAACCTAAATTATATTTCTTGGGTTTTTACAAAACATTCATTTTTCTTTATAATATTGTTATGTAATATAGTCCAATTCAAACAGCCATATAAAGCTTCTTTTTTTTTTTTCATTTGTTCAGTAAATTATTTAACGCTTTACACACATCTGTTTTCATTTTGTGAATATGAATTAGAATTATATATTAATTTTTTATTAAAAGTAATCAATACCATAATATTTTCTAGTGATGCAGAAGAATGGCCTGTGTTCAATGGGGCATTAAGGACTTTCACAGTTAATGGTCACCGATTGGTGCTTTCTGGAGCACGGCCTTGTACTTTAGCATTTTGCTCACCTAATGCAACTTCATCATCTCTTTGTGAAGGATGTGGTAAAGTATCAATCAGTATCTGTTTTAATTCACTAATTTATGATCATATTAAACATAGTTTCATTAAAGCACATTATTTTTAACCTTTCACAGGTCTAGTTGAAGATGAAGCAGTCCATTTTGATGGAAACACCATCATCAAGTATCCCAAGAAAAATCTGAAAAAGAAGTAAGTAGAACTAATTTAGAAATCAATCAAGTGATTAAAGTTTATATAAGTGATTAATTATGTGATTAAACTTAATTTTTTTTAATAATATAAATTACTAAATTAAAATTTTTATATTTTTTTTTTTACTTTTATGATTGAATACTATTTTCACTTTATATTTTTTAAACAACTTTATCATGAATACATCCATGTTGACTGGTGTCTGACTTGATCCACTTTTTCATAATTATTGATTTTGGTTTATTATTTTCAGTAATAGACCTTTGGAATCGACCAAGGAAATAATTTTTGTAACCCCCCCTCAAAATTTGAGGTTTTACGTTTCAAGCTACGTAGAATCCAAATATCGAATAAAAGTCTGTCCACCTTCCACCTTACGCCTTACGCCGTCCGCAGCTTTTCTCCGAGACTACTGGACCAATATTCTTGAGATATACGGTACCAATACCACAGGTCACCCCAGGATGATCCTCAGAACTCGACATTACCATCCATCTGTTTCCAGACGACATTACCATTACCATTACCATGGTAATTGTACATTACCATTTCGAAATTAAAGATCTCATAAGCCCATAACTCGGGCATTTATAAAGATAGAGTGCTTTTTTTTTGTGCTTGTATTGTATTTAAACGAAAGCTGATGAAATTCCCTGCAAAACGAAAAAAAAAATCGGACCATTATTAGCTGAGATATAGCGTAATGAACTTCATAGACTGATTCTCTGGGCAGCTGGTCATCATCTCCTGACTTATCTATTGGGCTTTTGACTTCCTTGTATCTCTCTGCTTTATCCTTCCTTGGATTATTTCTGCACTTCCTTTAGCTTCTTTAGTCTTTCCTTTTTTTTTTTTTCCTACTGAAGTGCACATCAAATATGTTCTCTGTATCACAGCCTACTTGCATTGACACAGTTTTTTTATTAACA
The DNA here is from genome assembly GCA_948150685.1 of Rhaphigaster nebulosa. Classification (NCBI taxonomy): domain Eukaryota; kingdom Metazoa; phylum Arthropoda; class Insecta; order Hemiptera; family Pentatomidae; genus Rhaphigaster; species Rhaphigaster nebulosa. The sequence goes on along the minus strand of OX411308.1, from coordinate 50,802,126 downwards.
CTCCCAGTTCGACACTCTCACGGCGATCATCTTGTGGCAAGCTTCAAATTTCTTTTCCTTTGGTGCCTACTGCTTAATTTTTTTTACTTGGACAGAATACATATATTTGAAATATTACTAAGTGGAAATAATAAACCGTTGGTAATAATTTGCACCGCTTTTTTCTTATAACCTCTCAGAAGTTTTATTATAATTTTTTTTTTTTTTAAATTGAATAATCCACCCTTAATTTCATGCACTCTATGTTTTACAAAACTACTAGAACTATTTTTAATATAACTTTAAAGCTATCCAGCCATTATTTCCAAGTTCTGAAGGAGACAAAAACTTTCGAGAAAATATTTCCTGAAAGTACTGTGCCATTGAACAATGTTAAATTAAGTGAATCAAAGCCGATCTTAAGTATGACTTTTGTAGTTTAGCTTGTATTGTAAAAACATCTTCTTTTTTTTTTTTTAAACCCAAAACTTGTATATTGTGGTTTTTAACTGTTCTGATGTTAATTTGTTTATATTTATACAAATATTATGCCTCTTAAGAAAGTATGACCAATGATTATATTTAAGGATCTACATTAACCACATAAAATTGTTAGGATTTTTTTATCAATATTGATATTATTATATTCATAATTTTATTGTAATAGAAACTTTATAAAAATTCAATATGCGCTTTAAAAACTTTTTTAATTTAAATCTTTAACCACTAACATACTAACACTAATACTAACTCTATAGTGAATCTGAAACGGAAGAAGAGTTTTATGAAGATTATGAAGAAAATTATACTGATGAAAAAGAAGAGGAATATGAAGAAGAGTATGAAGAATATAATTTCCAATATGATGAGTATGTACTAACAATACTAACCATTTCTATCATATATATATAGCCTATTATATAGCCTAATATATAGCCTACATTTTTCATTTAGAACCGTGTGTTATTTTCAGCAATTATTTTCTATAATAAAATACATGAAAATAATAGGTAAAATAATTGGTAATTATAATTTCAGTTATTAAAAGAGAAAAACATATGTGAACATAATATAACTGAGAAAATAATTAATAACTAACAAAAAGTTTCTTGAATATATTTTCAGGTTTTAATATAAAATAATCGATCCATAAAGATATAACTAAACAAATGCATACTTTCAGGCGGCATAAAAGGCGTGGAGTTATGCGAATAGAAGTTTCAATTAAGAGTACTGGTCAAGATGGTGGACTCATCCTGGGACGTGTTGGAAAAGGCTTATGGGGTCTCATTATACTTGACAGCAGCATCCGATTTGTGGCATATGATGTTGAATTGGCATCTAAGGTGATTTCTTTTATCATTTCAACATTTCTCATTAATATCAAATACTACATGAAAATGTTGTCTCCTAACAATGATTTTTATAATCTTTGGGTGCCAATTATCTGATTTAAAATGAAAACTGTTTTGTTAAAAAAATCATAACAGCTGTATTACAAATTTTCGATCTCAATTGTATGTATTTTTGGGTTACGACATGTTTTTTAACTTTTTATAATTGATTCCTATGTATTTTTTAGCATTGAATCAACAAATGACCATTTTCTTGAGCAAATCGCAATTTTCAACATTTGTAAAAAGTAAAAAAATTGCAGAAATATGAGACTCTCTAAATAGACCTAAAACTTTTTTTCCGTATAATAATTTATTCATTTTCAGGTTTATACTATTCAATCTTATAGCTAAACAGTCGAGGTATCTGAAGAGGAGGGGTGGGTGTCATTTACCCCTTAATTTATAATAAAATGCCCAAGTTTTATCTTGCTCCTATTTTCACTCCGATACATGCAAGGTACGCTTGTCAAACGAAACTTGTTTTATTTCTTTTTTTCCTTTCCACCATTAACTCACCAGAAATGTAACAAAAAGAACTACAGACTTTTTACAGCCTCTTGAAGCCATTTTAGAAAACAGAAAGATTGCTATATGGCCTGAAAGTAAATTTTCCTTTGACAAAAACGTGTTTGATCACAGAGGATTTATCGATTTATGCACGATATAGCTAATGGTTGAAACACTATTGAGAGCTGCACGGTGTATGAGTGGTGTGGATAAACATGCTCCTATAAATAATGCTCTCTATAAACATGTCACACAATGTTAAGTCTTGTCACAATCTGTCTAATCTTTTACTCTTACTTTTTGCCAGCTATCGACTCCATGCATTCACTGAGCAAAGGAGAGCCAACTCTCCCACCATCTCTTCAACTGTGTATAATAATATTCAATATATTATTATTATATTGTAATAATAACTGCTATTACAAGATATACAGATATAATAAAATAAATAAGTTTAAAATAAAAAATGAAGCTCATTTATAGCATTTTTCCATCAGCAATTAAGGGGTCAAAGACCCCTTCCCCCTTCCCACCGTCTTTTCAGACACCTCAGCTGCTTAGCTATAAGATTGTATAGAATAAGCCAAAAAATGAATAAATTCTAAAAGGAAAACATTTTAAGTCTATTTAGAAGAAGCCTCATATTTCTGGAATGTTTTTTTACTTTTTACAAATTTTGAAATTTGCGGTTTGCAAAAAATTTTGATTTGATGGAAGAAAATGAAAGTCATTTTCGCATTCAGCGCTAAAAAACACAACCATCGCAGGCTTGTGTAATGTTTTTCTACTTTGTATCTTTATTTATACATATTAAATTTTGGGTTTTTGATTTTTTATATTGTTAGGTGATACTATAAAAGGTAATAAAGGTAAACAAACCAATAAAAGGTTATCATAGCTGAAGAGATAGGCAAGGGTTAGACAATGACGTGGGTTAGAGGATTGTTTCAAGGTTTGTAGATTTGAGTTTACTGAAAAAGAAATTAATCACCCAGTGAAGAACATGTACATTTCATGAAATGTACTGAGGGAATTGATCTCTGAGTTATTAATTCTTGTTTACATTGGTAAACAGTTAACATACCTAACTTATCTGTAAGCAAATAAAAGTTCTTCTGTATTGGACTGTGCCTATGATGTTTACTCATTGGTTCAGCTATGATTTTTTGTTTTTTTATGATTTACAAAAAATTGTAAATGCCCCCTTTTATATTTCTAATGAGATGTTACATACTGACCTTGATATTCCTTACATCACAGCAACTGCCACAGATCGTTTCAAGAATTTCCACGGCAGACTGATTCTAAATTCCAATCCACTGACTCAAGCACTATCCACCGACACAAACCCTTGCAATCCAACCAGAAGACTATTGAGGCACTGGTCTCTTGGCATCTCAAGTCTCTTGACTTACTAACATATTAAGATCTTTATGTTATTATTATTTTGATTTTCTTATTGATTTTATTTTATTTAACTTTGATAGTTGTTTTTCTTTTGTATTTTGTTTTTATCTTTTGTATTTTTCATTTTAAAAATTCTTCTTTACAGCTTATTTGCTTGTTGCATTAGCAGATGGAATATTTTATTAGGTTCAAAAATATGTATCACTCTTAAATAAAATTTGAAAAATTAGACACAGCATGTTTGCATTAAATATGTGTGTTGATATACTTCTTTTTCTTTTGATAGACAATAAAAACATTTAGTTGTATGATGAATTCAAAATTTATTTTTTACTAGTTAATATGTTTTATTTATATACAATGCATTACGCAGGGTAAGAAAAAAAATAATATTAAAGCATTATTACTCAGTTTCAATGATGGTATTTTTATTAATCTGACATATATCTAAATAAAAAATATTATTAACACCTATACTCAAAAATATTGTTTGGTTAGGTGATTGTATCAGATGGTAGATGGCACAGAATATCAGCACTAAAAAGGAGAAAATCACTCACTTTGAGGGTCGATAGAGAAGGATTATTAAGAGCATCTTTACCTCCAGGTGTGCGAGGGACAACTAAAAGGTATTTTATAGGTAGGTATCGTTTTAGATTTTTCTATTACATTTCAATATAACATAATAAATCTCATTCCGGCTAGTGAATAAAAATATGCATTTTTTTTATAACAACTATACATCATTTTAATTTAATTTTTTTAAAAGTGGAAAATAGACTGATTATATAATAATATAAAATTTTATTTATTTTTTTACAATGGTCTGTTTAGCAAAAAAATGTGTCTTCAATACTGATATATTAGAAATATTAATATATTGATGTTATTTAATTTTAGGAGGATCACCGCCAGGAGCTGAAGGCCTTTATCCAGGTTTCCAAGGCTGTATAAGAGGCCTTCGCATTGATGGAAAACTTGTCGAGCTAGAAGGTCGTTCCTGTCCCATAAGCTAGCATCTTATTAGACAGGTGCATTCCTCTTAAAAATGACTTTTTTTAAATGTATTTGATTAAAGTTTAACATTTTATTTATTTTTAATCCTTTTTCAGGTCTTGTAAACAACTTATGGTCCTCGCTAGGCAACATTGTTGCTGGATTTGCCAAATCGAAAATGGAGTCAACTTTATTGGCACCTAAGTCTAGTCCCTTCAATTGTAAAGTCTCTGTGCTATTAAGCACTGGGCTTTTGCTCCATAATTTTAAAAATATTTTTTGTACGAGAAAGTCTGATTGTATGAAAATGTAACACTTGTTTTTATTGTAAATACGTAGTGTATATATACTTAAAGAAAGTAATAAATGTTTATAGAAAATTCAGTAGAAATTTTTTCAACACAATGAGGGTGCCCATAACAAGAACTAGGAAATTTCAATGGCTGATTCTGCATCTTAATAGCAACAAAAAAGTTCAGATGAACCTTGGTCCAATTTCCCACAGGAAATCTAAGTTTTATGTTATTTTAGGTGTCGCCTTTTTTGATCAAAAAGGAAGCGATCACTCAAAAACTATTCAAGGTAATTTAGTTTCAATTGCACCATTGTAAAGTAGACAAAATTCTCTTTAAGAAATCTAGTTTTCTAGACTAATTCCATTGTGTGGGGGCTTTTGGCGGCAATAGTAAAAAGTTTTATTTTATTTTAAAAATTGCAATTTATTTGTGGTTATTTTTTCTCAGCCCCCTGCTGTGCTACAGATATCCCACTTTCAGGGAAACTTCTCCTTTTATTAGGCTTTTATTTTGTATAAATGAAGTTTAGATTTCTTTTGGGATTGGTCTAGAATTAGCACCTATTTAGCCAAAAAGTGTGATGTGGAGTTTAGATATGACATATACACATATTCATTAGATTACAATTATTTCCCTCTCTGTTGATTTTTTATAATAAAGAACTAACAAATTAACATACTTATAAATATTTTGCAACCGATTTTTTATAATAAAGAACTAACAAATTAATCATACTTATAAATATTTTTCAACCTGTCTTAGAGATACTAACAATTCATAATGTGTGGTAGGCTAGGTCCTTTCTTTGGATAAAGTATCTTAAATTAATTGTTATGTGTATTATTCACAGCCATCCACAAGGTCCAAAAGTCCGTCAACTTTTGGGAGCCTGCCCTCAGGGTCTGAGACGACAGGATAATTGATACCTGGAGAGCCGAGTTAAAACCTTTAAGGGGCCCGACATTTTTATAGGCAGCTCTGTCAATTCATAAAGCCTGAAGTCTTAAATTGCATGAGCAAAAATTGTAGTCTAGTCCAATTGTCGAAAAAAATAGCTTTAGCTTGCAAAAGTTGGGATAGAGGGTTTTATTGTTTTAACCTGCTGATATTTGATGGTAAGATAATTTATCATAGTTATCATGGCTAAATTTTCATTAACCTTTGTCCATTTCTTGTCTTTAGCCTAAAAACCATGAAATATCCGGATTTATTTTTATTTACAATATTTCAATTCATAATGAAAAGAATAATCGGAAACAACTTCCAAAATGTGAAATTCCCTAAAAAAGATAAGGTTGTAGTTCTGCTTACTGTTATTAACACTATGAAAGCAGGGAAGTTACTCTAAAGATCCTTTGACTCTATTTCAAAGAGCTTGTTTAACCCCCAGAGTACCATGTAACTATACCATGGGAACCCAAACTACTATTTTCCACTTTCAATCTCGCATTAATGAATAGGAAGTTAAAATTTGGTACTTTCAAATGTTTTTGGATGCTGATAATGAATTTTACCTTCAGGTTTCGTTTCATTTTTTCCTATGCCCAAAAGTAAATAAAAATTGCATCTTGTTCTTTCTTCTTAGATTATGAGCTATTTGATGAAAGAAATTATTTGTTTGCATATTTTAACTTAAAATTCTAAAACCCAATTTTTAATTTTTAAATTTTAATACAATTAAATAAAGAGAGCATAGATATAAAAAAGAAAAAAGATATAAATATTTTTCAAATAGTTTATTATACAAATGAAGCAGACTTTTATCTCGAAAAATTTAACTAAAAAAATAATTATTTGCATGGATTCTAAAAATACATTGAATTGAGTTTTTGCAAACATTTTTGGCAAAGAATTATTGTAAATAATTTGCACAAACATGAGTTTGTGAAAAGATGAAGGGACACGATTCTCTACAACAAATTTGTAGGTAGTCTTGTTTAAGCAGGCCTTGTTTCTAGCAAAATTTAATCCTTGAAATGAGAAACATTTCGAAAAATTAATTCACTATTTTTATTTATAGGTCCCTGTGATAAATAGTATAATTGTAGTTGTTGTTATGTGATGTCAATGTGATTTTGAGATATAAAAAAATCGACGTTTAGTCGATTTTCAACCACTGCGCTCTGTCCGAGACTTTTTCAGAAACTGATTTTCTTGAGATATGGCAACAGAGTCTCTGATCACCCCAGGGTGATCCTCGGAACTCGACACGATCATCCGTCATTTCGTTTCTAAAATGGCTGCCAATTAGCTATATCATAACCCCATAACTCGGCCATTTATAAAGATAGAGAGAAAATGCCAAGTGTTTTGGAATCTATATACGACATATAAAAAAAAAAAAAAAAAAAAAATCTATATGTAATCTTTGGGTTTGTCATTTTCATTAATGAATCTTTGTAATCGACCAAGAAAAAAAAATAAACCCTCACTCCAAATTTGAGGTTTTATGTAGAATTAAGTTACGTATAAACCAAATATCGAATATAAAAAAATTCATCCGTCCAAATTTTTTTATGATCAGATATGATTTATCGTCAGGTTATAAAATTTCCAACAAAATAAAATAAAAAAGTCTTTGAAATCGCAGCAGTATTAGCAGAGATATATCGTATTGAACTTTGCTTACTAATTCCCCGGCGCTCTTGACCCTTGACTTGCTGAGTTATCCTTCTCCATTTCTTCCTGCCCTGCGCCTCTATCTTCCAATCGCTTACTCCCAGCTTCCACCAGGTTCTTTGCCGATCCTTTTTCCCATAATTTGCAATTGTGTAAAAATTTACAGCGTTTTTTCAAAGTAGAAACACCCAAAAAATGCACTTCCCTTGTTAATACGAGTACTGGAGTAAAGCTATTAACTTTATAGAATGGATAAATTTGATTTAATATTCCGATTGCTTTCACATTTACTATTAAATGTTTGCAAATTTGTTTCAACGCAAATTGAATTGTAAATTTAACTTAATAACGCAATAACTAGGTATAATCAAATACGAGTCATAAGAGAGACCTTAATATTCAAGTCTAGTCGAATGGAAGGCCGCCTTATCCCGCGATAAATTCGGTTGATTGAATTCCTCACGGACCTGGAATTGCTTCCTTTGAAGCCTCCGCGAACGTTTCGATTACTCTTCTCCATCGCTGCTTTCCAAATCCAAAGACTGTTCTCCCCTAGGCCTTTGGAAGAAGGTATTCATTCTACAACAAAGACACCAGAGGATCTTTACAAAATACCTTATCGGTCGTAAGAACCTCGTGATACTGAGATACGGTCTTCAAAAATTTGATTATAATATGGTTATACATTTTTTTTATAGTTCAATACTTTCAAATAAAGATTTCGTCAATAAAGATATAAAGGAATAAAGGTTTAAATCGATAGACGTTATTCACATTATACTCTAAATACCTCAAAAAATATTGTTTTTAGCAGAAACGCTCCATACACAATTAAAATGCATACAATTGTTTACAAATAATTACCGGATGACTTTGTAGTGGACGCCTAAACTACATCGGCAGCCGTCTCTTCAGCTGAGGTCACACGCCCAAGAAATCGCCCGTCATGTTAAAGAAAAAAAATTTTGTTTAATAACATTGTCATTTTCTTTCATTATATATTTTACTGTAAATAGATACATATATGATCTTTTATTATAATAATAAAGATATGGTATATAATTGTACTCTGGTTTATGCTAAAAATAATATTTAATTGAAAAAATTCTCGATGTCCATTTTTGACATAACCATTTCAACACTTCAGAGTTGTAACGTCTTAATCAATTTCTCCTCTCAATCTCTCCCTTTCTTGCCATTTTTGTATATAATTTTAATTATATCTAATTAAATGGAAGACAGAGCTGAACTGATCTAGTTCAGCTCTGTCTTCCATTTAATTTCATATACCGTGTTTTTCTTATATATGTCGATTATCTACCATATCCTTAACATCTCTATATACAGAGTTCAGAGGCTAATACCTCTTTGGTTTTTGAATATAAATACAAAAGTTTCGAGAGAATGTCATTTGATGGAGCTTAGGGATGTAATGTAATCTAAATGTTTCGACTAACCTTGCGAGCCTTTTTCAGGACTATAAAGAATAATATACAATGAAGATTAAAATCATGGAAAATCACTCAAAATGAAAGCACGAGTTTATAAATGTTATGGAAAGAAATAAACAATTAAATAAATAACATTGCTATTAAAGAAATGAAGAAGTAACGTCTTATGAACTGAATATATAAAATAAACTAACAATCAGTTTAATTTTAGAATATTTCTTTAGTGTGAATTTATTTTCAATTTATACAATATTCAGCTTTTATTGATTTTTTTATTTCTCTACCATTTATATTCTCTCATGTTTTATACTTTTATGATTTTCACCTTCATTGTATGTTGTTTTTTGTAGCTCTGGAGAAGGCTAGTAATGTGGGCCGAAACGGCATTCAATAAATATTTTTGAACTAATCTTGACCACCACCCTTGGTGGGTCTTCTCCTTGACTATTAATACACCAACTATCCAATATTCAATTTATAAAAAAGAAAATTTAATGTGTTTTTTTTGTCAATATCAAAATATAAACATCAAGAATAGGATTGAATGAATAGAAGCGCTAGACAAAATGTGTCCCGGTTGACCAGGCGTCAAAGCGAGATATTTCAATTCCCTGTTCGCGTGAGGCAGAGATAGATTTTTTGATCGATGCTCTCTTCCTCCTAATACATCTATCTATTCCATTACAAATGGCCTAATACACAAATTATTTTTTTTTATTATTATTAATTCTAGTACTAGCAGTTTCTCCATCCATTTATTCTGATATATATGTAACAAGGGAAAAAAAAAAAATCCTCTAGCAGCAAAACTCCGCCACTAAAGTCGTATTTTCACTAAAATAAAAATATTATAAAAACGGGGGTGTGAGAAAAAAGTTGAGACTCACAAAATACAGTTTCCTAACATACCGAAATTTACCCATACTTTTATTATATTGTTCTGCCTCTCCGCTGACCTTCGATACAGAAAACCCTTCATACCGAATTTCAGCTCATTTGAACCAACGGTGGCCGCTAGAGTTGAAATAGCCCTTTGCTAATACTGGTCCGCTCGAATGTAGAGGAAAAAAAAATAAACTTTAAATGCAGTCGAAATTTCATGTAAACATAATAGAGAGGTTTTAAAGGCAAATATTTTAAAAAATCGAAAAACTCGGAGGGCTGGGGGAGCCAAGTTGAGACTTCCAAAAGATACTTCCCTAACACCAACTCAATTCACATACAAATTTTTAGCACTATAAACTAATGTAGTGGAGCTGTAGATATGCGTAAACTTTAAAAACACTGAAATTTCAGGTAAACATACCGTAATTTTTTCTGGAATTTATCCATTCTTTAATGGTATCGTTCTGCCTGGAAGAAAGTCCTACATACCGAATTTCAGCTCCTTTGACTCAATGGGGAAAAAATATATAATCAGACATCCAAAACTTCCATAATCGTGATGTAGGGATTTATGACACGGATAGAAAACACAGTCCCGCAGCTCACCGCTGACCTTCGACCTACTGCAATAGTTTATTTTTTTCGGGGAAAATACGACTAAAAATATATAAAACTAGGAAACGAAAAAAGAAATAAAAGCTACACAACTAATGCAACCCATGAAGCGTCTCGAGTTCAGTACTTGGAAGAGAATTGCTATTACATCACCAATTGCCAACTAAAACCCAAGGAGATGCACGAACATTCACGGTATCACTTCCGACAGATATTCCACATGCGAAAGGATTTGGGCCTTTCTAATAACTCTATATTTAAAAAGTGATAGGTAATACACCCATTAAGCTTGCCTCCTACAATAAATTTGATGTCATTTTAACCCATTATTCAATCAACATTACGATGATAATGGACGGCCTAAGCAAAACACCTCGAGGTGCTCTCTACATTTTTTTTTTAACAAACCTCTCCAGCCTATACAGAAACTGAATCTTCTTCCGTGAATTAGTTTCCTTAACATACTTTCGCTCTTTTGTAAATTTGAAAAAGATTTACGCATAAGATCATTGGTTAAACTGACATATGCAGAGACTGAGTTTAAAATATATATCATGGTGGGCCGAAAAATATGATTTTTACTTCCTTGTACGAAGTAAAGGAAGTATTGTAATCGCGAAAATTTTCGGTTTTCAGATTTCGACGGAAATATTCATTTTGATCATCCCTGAATCCATTTTGACTAGTTTCGTCGTGGCGTCTATAAGTACGTTCTTACGTTCGTATTTCGCATCACTCAAAAACGGTTTGCCGTAGAAAGTTGAAATCTTGTATTTAGGATTGTTGTAAAATCTAGTTGTGAACCTCCCTTTTTGGTCACTACTTGATCACCGGAAGTGGTACTTTACTTGAAGGTCATAATTGATTTCCATTAAAAATTGTATTAAAATACTATGCAAAACTTCTCAAATTTAGTATTCATAACTTATATATTGATTTAAATAACATACTAGATTTTGGTCTAAATCGGAAAACCGGAAGCGGTACTTTACTTGAAGGTCATATTAGACTTTCATCAAAAATTATATTAAAATATAATGTAAAACATCTCAAATTTGGTAAATAGGACTTTTATATCGATATGAATGTATTTACTAGATTTTGGTTAAAATTGGTGAGCCGAAAAGGGTACTTTACTTGAAGGTCATAATGAGCTTGCATCAAAAATTATATACATATATCATATGTTTCGGTAATAAAGGTTACAAACGCTATTGCCACGGTACATGAAGAAATATCTTGGAAAAAAGTTATATACTGAAAGAACACGACACATAATAACGGAATGAGACCTCCAGAAACAAAAGTATGTATGTGTCAATAGATGGACTTCGGGAGGCCAAGTCTCGTTTTTACTGCAATCTTCAGAAACTAGTAACCAAATTCAATATCACTTTTTGAGCCACGGATTTATAATTTAATAGGCGTACAAGGAAGTCATGTGTTGCCCACAACAGATATTTTTTTTTTTAAATCGTAATACTGTAAATTATTGCAAAAAGTTACAAATTAGGGAGATAAAAAAGATGGAAAAATAAACCAAATCAATTCATATCTTCCTATCGCGCATTGGCTTCCAAGGTTGTGGAAATTTGCAAAAATTCACAGCAACTATCCGAATGTATTAGCTCAAATTTTTATATATTAGAATCACAAAAAATACTGTTAAAATATTATTTTCATTAACCTCTTTAGTTCACGCATTGCCTTCAAAGCAGATGAAAGAAATGAAAATAAAAACAACTTAAAAAAAGATAGCTTGAAAGCAGTTAAAATATAGAACTATTAACAACTTTATGATTTTTTTTTTCTGTTGTTTATAACACTTGATTTTAAAAAATCTATGATTTCTTTTACAGTGAAAAGTTCAGGGAAATAACCTACAATCTCTCCGTTTTATTACTTATTTCCAGATGAAGGTATTTTGAAATCTGATATCTTGATGAAGAATGGCCTTGACCGATCGTGCAGTAGCGTCCCACAGTTGTCAAAACGTGGAAAAAACCCTAAATCGCAACCCTCTCAAAATGCTGATTCAATTATGTCCCGTCATTTTAGAATATTTTACGTGCCTATTTCCGGGATTGCAGAGAAAAATGGCATTTGTACAGTTGTATTTGCTCAAATTCCTAACTATCATAAATCACACTCTGAAGTATGGAATTTGAGGTTAAATTTCTGTTTGCACATCTATTTGACTTATATGACACTTGTGGGTGGTTGAAGGGCTTTTTTATATGTATTTTTTGCACTTTTTTTAAATTGTTTAAATAGCTATTTATATTTTGATTTTAATTCGCAAAAGCATTGTTCTGACTGAGCGTGTCCCGAAAAAGATCTGGATGAAAAGTTTTGCAGAAGTTAAGAAAATTTCCTCATTTATGTTTATTAGGGCGCTGATTACAAATTTCAGCAATAATAAAATTCCAAAAATACGTTGTTTTTCTTTTTTGCCCATTACTTCAAACCATTAATTTGAATATTTTCGCATTAAATTAAACAAGAATAAATTAACTAAAATTTTGATTACGAACATTTTTTTATTTGGCCGTTCCGTTTTGAAGCGAAAGTGAGTCGAAATTAGGAGACACACTGTAGTCCAGTCAAAAGGGAACCAGAAAGGGGGTGGAAAGTTTTGAAGAAGTTCTAAAGATCTAATTACCTCAAATTATTCACAGAAAAAAAAAATTAAATGCTAAAAGCTCAAAAAATAAATTTCTAAATTCCCTCTCCCAATTGTCATAAAACTGCTATACTACTAGGTGGTTACAAAAGTCCTTATAGCTTTATTTCAGATTACATATTTTAAACATTATTGAATAGTACTCTTCAAAGTAATGCCCATTGTTTTCAACTTCTTTCACCCATCTTTTCTACCAGTTACTGGATTTGATGCCGTAACCACTCCTTTGGTTTTGAGATATCTTCACATCCAATTTTTACGTACTCGTAATTATCAAAGATCCAAAACCTTTTAAAAAATTACTGCAATATGGTGCAATATCTACGCTCTGCGCAGGAGGAGGCAAAAGGTTTACTCCTTGCAGTTCCGATAGTTTTTCCTTGGTCATACGAGTACAATGTGCAGAGGCATTTTCGTGTTGCAAAACTGCTTCGTTCCGGGCTACTCTACTCTCAAAATTGCATAAAATCTGTCAAGCTGTTCAAAAAGATTTGAGTCCCGGCCACGCCCGATAAATCACGAGTTTTTGCATGTGGGTCCTGGTTCACACAATCAACGACCGATGGGCGACCTATACTCGGATATTGCGGATAATTGACAATCCTTCTATGGCACAAATTTCTTTGGCGGCTGTCTTTGCGCTTATACCTTTTTTCCAGCAATGTTACAAAAGACCGCGAATCACGATTTTTTCTTTTGGCTTTGCACTCGTGTTTTAAAAATGTAAATGATCCCATAAAGCCAACACAAGCCACAAGGAATTAAAAGATTAGTCATAGTAACCATTATATTATATTAGTCATAGTAGGAACAAAAACATTCTTATAATACTCGTATAATTATGAGAGTTGGAATTAAGGGTTGTGTTCACGGACAAAGACTTTTGTAACGAACTAGTATATGCACAACTGCATGGATGGTATAGCACGCCTAATAACATTTAAAAGATTCTTCTGCTTCATAACACTATGATTTCAGCCGCTATTTAACCTACAGAGATGCTCACAGAAAAAAATCAGAATGTAGGGAAAAAATATTTAGAGCACCGTAATGGATTCCGAAATTTTTGCAGGGCCGCTACCAATGAGCATGTCATCAACATGCTTCAAGTGGCATTCAATAGTTTTTTTAATAAATTCACCTCAATTAGAATCCATAAAAGATGATCTTATCCTATGAAAAAAAAATAATGCCCTATTGACATCATATATGTTCTAAAATTAGGTATAAATCATATATAAAACTTACAAATTCAGTGAAATAATTATTGAAAATACCAAAAATGACAATAGAGATAATCTAAACCCTAACCAGCCTCCTAAAAATACAAAAATTAAGGGAAGGGTCTTTAAAATAAATGGGAAATATATAAAGTCTGGATAAGGAAAAAATCATCTTAAAGCTCTCCCAACAAAAATAGATATAATAGTTAATAGAATTAATGATAAAAGTATAATAAAATCTTCGGCATAATTTAAATTCGATATTAATCTATTAGATCCTCTAAAACAGTAATAAATTAAACGCAGTATGTAACAAACTGTAAGGCCAATAGAGATATAAAACAAAAGGAAAACATATGAATTATTAAAATTATACCTTATATATTCCAAAGCTAAATCCTTTCTATAAAATCCCCCGAAAAACGTTTCAAACCCAAAAACGCGAATTCTCGATCTCCGATATAATGTAATTAATAATGCGCCTTACACATAATTTTTTTATTTTTATTTTGTTTATATTGCACTATGTTTTATATTTAATTTATATCAAATATAAAAAGATTTGTTAGTTATAAAATAATTATATTTTAGTAAAATTATATTTTATTAAGGTTTATATAATTATTTTTCAACTGTTTCTTTTATTTACCCAATTATTTTCCATATCTTTTGAATTATATCTTGAAACGTTTAACTCATATTGAATTGGAATTTGGTACATTCTATTCAGCGTCAAAAAGTACATTAAAACAACCCTCTTGCAGTGTTATTCAGATAAAGACAAGATGAGAGACTAGTTTTTTTCTCCGGTTCGGATGAAGGCTTCCCTGGACTTGACTCCTGGACTTTTCCCGATGCTTCCTTCACGAGGTTCGCACATCGTTCAACTACCTGTGAGAACTGAGAATTTCTTGATGATCATATCCCAATCAGGGGCTGAATCGCATTGAATATATGATTCAATCTCATCGTGGGGGAGACGATAAACAGTCCATTCGGCCAATCATTTCTAAGTAGTTTTGAGGCTGGCTGGAAATTAAGTTTTGGCGGCATGAATTTCCCGACTACGGTTAAGCCACAAGGAGGGTAATGAGTTTAGCTTGACCATTAGTAGGTATCTAACGATTTTTTGAATGAACGGCTCAACCGATTAAAGTTTGATGGCTCAAATTACTCAGTGATCTCCCGTGAATGTTTTGAAACATTGTGAGCACAAAATACTGAGCAAATATTTTTTTATATTTTAAGAATTTTCCTGGGTTTTTTTTTCAATGTTTCTTATTATATCATTTGTTAGTTCATGGTAATCTAATAAATTATAAATAGACTTAGAAAACTAAAAACGTTAAAATGAAATTTAATTTAATAAAAAAATAAAAAACCCGACTTAAATAATTTTTATATCCTATGATTCTATTCGTCCTTAGGGACGGAATGTACTTGCATATCTACTTAAGGGCATTGGTGGGCTCTTTGTGAAGTTGAGGCCCATGAATATTGAACCTCGCTTTAGTAGTCGGGTGCCTCCCATTACACGTTACGGCCCTTGTAGGTACATTGCGTCTCATTCATCTGTGCATCTCAAAATGCAGGAAGCTCCTTGCATCTATGCATGTAAACGTACAGAAAGTAAATTAAGGTATTGAGTAAAGCAGAGTCTTCATTTTTATTTGGGTGTGGAAGGCACCCGAATACTATGCCAACGTTCAATATTTCATGACCGTCAAGTTTACTACAAACCCAGCAATGTATTTATGTAGATATGCAAGTACATTCCGTCCCTTAGGACGAATAGGGTTACAAGATATAAAAGTTATTTCCGTAGTCGGGGTTTTTTATTTTTTATTAAATTTTTTTTTTAAAACTATTTCTTTACTTTTATTAACAAAATCGTAAACAAATATTTGTAAAAACTATAATTCACATCCATTGACATCACTAGATAAACTCTAAATGTAATTTTTAAAAAAATGTAAAATAAAATTACCTAAAATAATAATAAAAGGCTTAGCCAACCCCAAGGTTCGATGCCGATACCACCAATCGCTATCTACATACCTCGATCCACGGACTACCGTCCAAATCCAAATACGTAAGAACACAATCCTCCCACATACGTTTCGATCTACTCCTCAGACGTTTGCCAATCTACTCAGCGTTTATTAACTTTTTAGGAATTCGTTCGTTTCTGAGCCCACTTACAGGAACCTAATTTTCTAACCATCCTCAAATCTTTAGCAGCCGAATCCTATCACCTACCGCAATCTTCCATGAGCTCTGACACAATTCTAGACACCATAATAACATCCTAACTGCTGTGCAATCATTCATTTCGTTTAGGTCACCCGACCATTTGACGACTTGAACTTGCATATGTGGATTGTATGATCTGAGGTTTACCCTTGAGTGAAATTTTCCCTGATAGATTGATCTCTTTGAGATGTGTTATTGCGTGTTATTTTTTTCTCATAGGGTATCTCGAGGACAAGGTTTTGATCACCGACCTGGTTCTATGAATGATTTAAAAGAGAGGATCAGGCAAGAAATCAATACCATTCTACAAGAAATGACTCCAAGATTGATGAAAAATTTCCGGAAAGTTCTTCGGCAATGCGCAATCAGTAACGGCTGACATTTGTAAAATGTAATTTTTAAAACTAAAGCCATTTTTCTTTCTATAGACATTTGTTTGTTTTTTACAATCCATTAAAATGCGTCAGTTATTTTTTCTCCATCCATTACTAATGCCAGATAATTATCTGATTTTTGCACTAATTCATTACCATCAGAGAAAAAGAGAAATATAAAAAATCTCTCACAAAAAATAAATAAATAAAATGTTGGGTAGTGTTTTATAAAGTATCGATTCATCCTATCGATTCTGTCTTTTGCATTGGATATTAAGTATTCAGTTTGTTCTCATTATGCATTTTATGGCCATACAAAATTAGTTTTTTTATATATTTTCAAAGAAGATTCATACAAAAAAAACAGTATGCAGATATAATTAATAGACTCAATAAAATGTAATAATATTTTTTAAATGAGATTGTAATTTAAAAAATAATAAAATTCTTATCCATACCAGAAAATAGTTTTATAATTCTTTACTCGTTTATATCCGTAAACCATCTTCTCAAATTTTCTTCAAGCATCAGTTTAACTTACCTTCATACGTCACAAAAATTCCACCATAAGTAGATATTTATTCACTTTTTATTGATTAAAGTATGAAGCAACGAAATAAAAATAATCTGCTCTCACATTTATCATACTATTAGGATGATTTACCAGCTGCGAAAAGCACTAGGGTAGTAATAAATATTTTAGTTGGCACTCGGCTCAATAGTCTACGAGAGGGCAGGGGGATTGCAAAGTTCGGAACTGGTGGAAGTTAATGCTCTTCAAGTTGTATGCCTCAACTAACATGGATATCATAGAGTCAACGAGTCATATCATTGTCAAAAGTCTAAATTCTATCTACTATTAATAATTTATTCTGGATCATTAAGAATGATGGCATTTAAGTTATTTATTATTGGTTTAAATTTTCGGAATAATGGCGATTATTGCAGTTTTTATTGGGTATCTCCCATGTCCAATAAATTCAAAAATAAAAATACGATGGCTTGCTTTACAATCATGCTTTCTCATCAGCCGTATAACTCTGACTATCGTTCATTTTAATATTTTATAGTTATTTTAATTTATAAATTGTATTTAATTTACAAAAGTGCAGTGGAGTCTGCTGGGGCAGTGAAATAAGATAGTTATAAAATATAAAATAATAATGTGATCAACAACCACAAGAAAAATATTAATGGCTAATGTGGTTAGGGAAAATCCGTAGTTGATATTGTGGGAAATAAGGTTTCACACATCTTCCACAATTTGTACCTTACCAAAGTTGCTGTTTCAAGATTACTTTGTAGTTATATGGGAAGCCACTTACTTCCACTAAGTGTGTTAGCTTTCGAAGGTCGCTCAAGTTCATCGAATCCCGAAATAACCTCTTCAAATTTCTGAGCGTAAAATGTAGATCACATAACAATTATTCTTTTATATATGTGATTTTGAATAGGTAAACTAAATAATTCCATAAACGTTTTGGTGAATTATTTCCAGTTATATTTTTATTGCGTGCTTAATAGTTAATTACATTATTTATTACTCAAAGCTGTAGGTTTGTAGGCTTGTCCATATTCTCATTTGAAGGTGTAACAAATTCATAAATAGGCTTCAAGCGCCACTCGTAACTTTTGATTGGAGCTTCAACTATTAATTGATGAGGGCTTATTAAAACTAAAGTCAACAGTCTATTGCTTCAGCATGACCTGATTTTGCAGATTTGAACACGTTGGTCTCATGAAATATATCGGCTGCTTTCAATAGCAACTAATGGTAAACAAAAATTTTTTTTCAAAAATTAATGTGAATTTTAAAAATATCAATTACCACTGATTATTTGTTACACGATTTGACAAAGTCAAAATGTTTTTTATAAAAAGGAACATGTAATCGCAGTCCTTTTAGATTTAGAAAAGACCTATGATAGCATGTGGAGAAAACGAATATTATACAAAATAGATATGTTTTTGTTCGACGAGTAGCTCAATAGCAACACAATTCACACAATTCACAATGGTGAACCCCAGAGTCCTGTTCGCGCCACTCTCTTCCTAATAGCCATCAATTAGGCGACTATAGTCAAATAATAATAATAATTAACTAATAACAATTATAATTATAAGGCTGAACTCGAAGGCTCTATGGCAATACCACAAACAATATTCGCCTAAACCATTTCCTAGAGATCTAGTTCTACTAGATCAGACTGACGCTATCCTCCCATCTACGTCTTCGTCACTCGTCGAACGTTTACACGTCGGCTCAATATTGATTACTGTTTTGCTGATTCGTTTCTCATGCAGTTCAAAAACTTAACAAGCCCTAAACGGGTTCTTAAAGGACTTCTTTTGTGATATTCTTCATCTCTACAGATAGCTTTAGACACCAGCTACGGTGTCCTGCACTCGAACTAATTCTCAGTTCCCTGCTGACAATTTAATGACTTCAGCTGCTGTTCAGTTAATGACTGAAGTATGGTAAATTTTAATAGGTCTGCTCCTCAGTTTGAACGAAAAGATAAGGTGTTTACGTGTATAATATTTTGTGTATTGTACTATCTACCTAATTCAAAGAAATAAAACCAGTGTTAAAGACGGGATACGCTAGTTTCTGTATAGTTTGCTTTGACTGTACAGAAATCTGAAAGTAAGATCTCCCAAGACCATTATACTTCTCACTGTTTTTTACGGATGCTAAGCATGGCCGCTTTCTTTTTTTTCTCACTTTGGATTTGAACGTAATGGATGATCTCATCTGATGAGAGCTCAGAGAAAGAATTAATGACACGCTTAGTGAATGATTCATTAAATGCCCAGCGAACCCAGAGATACGATCCCGTCTACTCCAACAATCGTTACTTATATGCCTCCTCTATCGGACTCCACCAAAATCAAAATCTGGAAGATCTCTATTTATATTTTTAAATAAGTGTGACAATATCTCTTGAAAGAGGTGAGGTCTTGAAAATCAGTGTCACCATGGCGCTTTAAGTTGTTAGTGCACGAATTATAAAAATAATGGGAGCACCACATTCCGCTTTCCTTTGAAATGTTATTTCTCCAAAACTATATTGGTTTAACAATCTAAATAGGTTCCATCAAATACAATGAAACTTAATCGTATGATATTGCAAAAAATATTCCACTATAATGTTTAAAAATATAGTTAGTGTCAAAGATGTACTTCAACACCTGAAAGCAACACCACATCCCATGAAGCTTTGAAATAAAGAAAAAAAAAAGGTATACTTTTCAAATGTTTCAAAAATTTTGAAGACCTAGTGGACTACTGCCTACCTGAAGATTCATATATCTCTTATGGTAATTAAGGATATATCCTGTATACAATTTCCAAACTATTTCGTTCCCGCTAAGAATTTGAAGGCTGCCAGTTATATTTCAGAATTTTTGAAAATCAATTAAATGAGTAAATTATGCTAAAATAGTTATTCACCAAAATCTTATTTTTGAGACAAAAGCTTATTTTTTTCCTGGTTGATGAATGGAAGTTATATAACTGGAGCGAATAGCTATAAAATATTAATAATTTATATTTTTAAATTAAATCTTGTAGATTTTGAATAATAAAACTCTCAGTAAATTTATTAATGTTCTGATATGTGTCAGCGTATTTAGCAAACATCAGAACAGTGATCAACTTACTATGCAGAATATTTTTAAAAATAATAAATTTACACTATAAACTTTTGAGAATAAACATTTTATTTTATTGCAATTTTTTTTTTTACTTTTTTCATCTTCTATAATTAGTGTATACATAATCATTGCATAAAACTTATTTTTATTCATTTTTTCTTTCTCTATGTTCTGACAGAATTGTGTTTCTTTTTTATATAATTATTTATATATTTATTATAAATATCTTTACGTTCTAATTTGTTTTTCATTTGTTTGTATGTTATTCATTATTAATTAATTAAGTTGAATTTGATTAATTAAGTGGCCGACCCTAATAGTACGCGAGCTTTCCACAAATACGAATAAATAAAACCTTATTTCAAAATTTATTCTGGTACGAATCCACGAAATTCCGAAGTCGATTTAATTATTTTAAATCTCAATAACAACAAATTATTCCCGTAACTATGAAATCTATAGTAATCATTAAAATTCTATGGGCCGTGAGTGAACTAAAATTCGGTGAATAATTACTTAATGAACGATCTTCCAACAATATTGATATGTATTGATATTGGACAATATTATCGTTATATAATTTAACCAGACCAGGTGCGAATAAAAGATAATAAGGGACGAGCAGGTAGAAAGAAGGGTAACTGACAGGCGATGACAGATGTCACCTCAGCGCTTACCCTCAGAGATAAGGGATAAGTTAATTTAAAAACCTACCGAGAAGTTAGCAGTGTGACAAAGCCAAAGCTGGGAATACTAATCAATTTTCAGAACAGTCCCCTTTTTAGGTTCTGGCTGGCCTCGAGGAAAAAATTAAGACACCCTGAGAAAGATGTGATTAAATTAGAGTAGATAATGGATTCGTGGACACCAGACCACGTGGTCTGGTGGTCCACATAGACACCAGGAGATGTCAGGGACAAGGGGTGGAGCCATCCGATGAAATCCCAGAATTTCCTCCCTCTATAAAACTAGTCGGCCAATGAACAACGTTTTTCGACCCCCTCTTAGGAAGAACAAGAGAGAAAGGGGAAGAGAAGCGGAGAGGCGAAAAAGACTACTTCTTCTCTGAGCTCTGACCTCGCCTGAAGCAAGACTTTCTCTCTGATCTCGTTTGAGAGCGGAACAACGTGACTCTGAAGATGAGAGATGCGTTCTGGCTCCATGACATAAGATATGCAGGGGAACCCGAGGGAGGATGCTGAGGAACCATCAACACCAATTATTAGAGATAAGAGATTTATGTTAAAACAGTTAATGGCTAAGTCTTGGCTAATCATTCCATGGTTAACTTTTTATTGTAATAGTTTGTTATTTTAATTTTGAAGAATAAAGATAATTATTAGAAAAGATGTTGTTCTTTAGTAACCATGCCCATATTTAATTTGAATATATTTCATTAAATATGATAGCAGTAACTTTGATTAATATTAGTATTAAACTTAAAAGTAGGAACATTAACTTAGTTAATTATTAAATAATGGTAACCACAAACCAGGCCCTTGGAAAGGTGTCCAATTTAGAGGACAAGGTAAGAAATTCAAAAGTATTCATAAGCTTACTTAATTTTGGGATAATCATCCTCAATGATTGCCCAATGGCATCCCTTTATATATATATAGACTAATGTATTAGCAGCTAAAGAGATATTAAGCTCAACTCAACCTAGATAAAACACAGCAATATGCATACTTTAACATGGATTTGCTAAAGAATATCTGATTGAAGAAAAAGAACAGAATCAGCAACGTCGATTATTAAATTCACAATCATCCGAGGAAAATATTTAACGATACTGTGCAGGTGAAAATAATGATTTTTTTGTAATTCCAATAGAACAGCTCTCGTTTGACTCGGAAAAAGTTTAGTTTTTCGTTACATTAATTACATTTAAGGTTTATTTAAGGTTAAAGAGATAATATTTGATTTAGCAATTCAATTTGTACAGGTAAATATGAGTTCGTACGTTTTCTCTGTACTACATCAACAATGTTCTACAAAATTACCCGAGGAAATTACATTCTTCATCATACATTTCAAATGCATGCCAGTAAATAAAAAAAAAAATTAACTGATTTGCTTTTACTGTTTACGCTCCCAATTTAATCGTCGCGAAACTCTTACTTCAATTATAATATTTAAATGGAAGTCAGGCGATTTCACGATATTTGGGAATTTTATATCGGCTGGGGCCGATGAATCTTTTTCAGAGCCAAATATATACAATTAACAAACATATTGCTTCACCTAAACATAAGCGAATATGTTTCGCATTCCATAAAGAACATAACAAGTGTTGCGTGTTTGACCAATAATGATTTATAATATTTTTTTTTATTTATTTTTTTTGGATTGACTCAGTCCGAGACAGTCATCATAAAACAAAACATAGCTGACAGCTTATGTCGGAACTACCCAATGGCCCATCTTCAGTTCCAGAGCAGTTTAACAGGTTAATCTGTCACAGGAGCAATATTCCTATTATTCAACTACTAGTTCTTACTCACTTCTTACTAATTATTCATAGCTATTTCCTAAATACATTACTTTGATAGATTTAACTGTAAACACTGCTCTAGCACTAAAGATGACCCATATGTGGCATCGAAAAGTTTAGACAGATTAAAGAAAACATATTTTATTCAACCATTTATTACAACGTTACGGGCTTATCTTTGCCTATTTTCGAATAATCTTTTATCCACCACTTTTACATTAATATTTGTCAAATATGTAACATTATTATTCCATTACTCCATATTTACATAAGAAGAATCTTATTTGCCCAATTTAATGGTTCTCCATTTCTTATTGCTCTACTCTAATGAGTGAGCTATTTGAACTATTTGTTCCAAAACATCATTGGGGCACAGTTAAAATAGCTCACTCATGGAGTAGGACAATAAGAAATAGTGAACCATTAAATTGGACAAATAATATTTTTCCTATGCAAATATGGAAGTAATAATGTTACATGTTTGACAAATATTGATGTAAAAGTAGCAGATAAAAGTTTACTTGAATATGGACAAAGATAAGCCCGAAAAATTGTTATAAATGGTTGAATTAAATTGGTGAAGTATATATGGGATAATAATTTCCTGAATTATAATAATTTTAAAATTTTTATATATCCTAATAAAAAATTGAAAGTGTGATTTTGAACTCATTTAGAAGAAGAGAGATAGTAATTGGTTAGTTTTATATTGACTGCACATTACTGATGAAAAAAAAATTCCATTTTTTCTATACTGTGATCATCACATTTTATATTTTATTGTTTCCGTATTTATTTCGAGATCTGATTATTTGTCAGCCTCCTTCACATTCATAAACTTATTTAGCTGAGTAGAATACAAAACTCAAGACTTTCCAATCTTCAACATCAAATTTGTCTTAATATTTTTTGTAATTATGATTTAATCGAAAATAAGAATTGAAAATGGGAAGATTTAGCGGCGCGCAATCCACCTTCTATCCCAAGAGATTGTTTAGAAGGGTTTTGGTATTGACAGGTTTCTCTACTATGTCTTGAGGAAAACCGCTCGCTAAAACCGAAATAAATCCTAGACAGGAATAGAATCCTCTCACACACAAATCAATTACTTTTAATTGAAGAACTAAATCACTTACTTGTACTTATTAGTAACAAAGTTGCTCAAATAACACTGATACCTAGAAACAGTAGTGCCATAAAAATAAGAGGTTGAACAAGTGAGTTTCTGATGTTATAAATCCATATACATCATGCTCGTTTTTTTTATTTTGGGCACGGACAACTTTATTTTTAGAGTACATTTTGTGATCATTTATCTAATATCTTGACAATATTACGCAAAAGGAAAATATTTATAGATTTAGGCAAGACTGTAATATTTTTGAAGCCATGATGCTAAGTTTGGTATTATTCGATAGGTAGGTACTGTAAATAGAGATTACTGAGTACGCGAATGTGTCTTAAGATTGCCATTTTACAAGCTCGATGACGCCTGATTGCTGAAAGAATCATGGGCCGCCATTACAGGGAAGAACTGATGATCTCCTGATGACACAGTCTTCCTGTACGTAAAGTATATTTTAATATACGAAGTAATTATTGAACATTGAGCTCTTGGAAACATTTCAAGAAATGTTTCGCCAAATTGAGCAGTATTAAATGATAATTAAAAATTACTGACGGCTTACCAACTTCCGCCGACCCCCATCAAAACCCGAATCCGCAAGGCTGATGATTGTGCTTAGCCTGGTACAATCCTCCCAACTGGTTCTCGGTTCAACTTTTTAGGGATTCGTATTTCGTATATAACACGCTGTAGTACCGTAATTCCCTTTGCAGCCTTTTAAATTATCTGATGGATTCCTCTTTCTGAAGGAGTAAATCATTTGGTGGAAGGAACTCCATAAAGAGCAATGTATATACTTTAATTTTTTTTTATCTTTGTAAATGAGCGAGATTTGGGCCTTTGAAAATGTAATCCGATATTTTATTCATTTTTTTTTTCATTTATGAGGCCGATCTCTATTTCATTATTTACCAGAAGCAAAGAAAAATAATATAATATCATATAATATATATAATATAATATAGTATAATATCATCGGTTTATACTTAAAGAAATATTAACTTCGATTTTTAACTTGATATTGACTCTTTGACTCACTAGCACCGATAGACATATCTTCATATATACACTAAATAGAATATAGACATACATTCTTCACGCGAAAACATATATCACCTTTTTTTTAAAGTACTTCCACAAAATTTTATAATTGGATTCATTGTTATCACATGGAAAATACGACTTCAACTTGTTTGCAACATCGGCACTCTACCCCTGTTTATAAATACGTAATATTTTGCTCGTTTCTAGTTTTAATTGCCTTTCGTATTATAATGGTTCACCAGTGAAAATAAATAAAATTGTTTTCTCTTTGTTATTTTTGAAACGAATGCCGAATGTTAAGGTCGAGTTCCGAGGATCATCCTTTAAGGATCTGTGAATCTAGTGTCAAATCTCAAAGAAATCGGACCAGTGGTCTTGAAGAAAATTCGCCGTCCGCGGATTTAAAATCTAAATTAATAATCTAAATTGATAATTATGTTTTATCATTTATAAATAATAATTTAGATAATAAATAAATATATAATTAAATAAAAATAACTATTTATATTTTCATTACGAGTTTTATAAAAGAAACGAAAATAAAAAAAGTTCTTCAAAACGCGATGATCTCCCGTAAAAATGAACAGCACACCTGTTTTCAAAATGTTGCTAAAATAATTAGTGTTATCAGAAATAAAAATGGTAACCTCATTTAGGAAGTGTTACTATGAATAACAAATTGCTGATTTGGAACATTAATTTAGGATAAGAATAGTTTTAATAATTTACATTGCCTTTTTAACTGTTTATTTAATCAGAATATTTAAATTAAAAAAATTATCGTTAAAGTAAATTTAAAAATACTCGGAACGAATTTATTCAACTGATAATCGTTGAAGTGAATTAGCTTGATGAAATAGAAAGCCTATCTACTCTGAAAAAGGAAATATTAACAGACAAAATCAATAGCGATGGATCTAGACTATAGGAGTGTAGAGGTATTTGTTGTATGAAATGACTTATGTGCAATATTGTAATATAAATAATTCTATTATTATTTATGGGCGAGCACTCTGAAACATTGGTGGAACGATGTAGCATAAAATAATAAAGGAATATAGATATAAGGAAGAAATTATTCCACTAATACAACACTAGAATTCTCCTTCTTCCCAGAAAATATTCCCTTTAAATCATATTAAATAACAAATAGCTGCATACTTTCTAGTAAAAGAACAGAGTGTAATATTTGCGAAAAACTTCAAGCTTGTGTTTTACATGAAACCTTGTTTTTATTGCAAGATTGTGAGCACAAGGGCTGGAATGACGAAATGCTTAACATTACTATTTCGTATTAACCATTTTCAATAGAATGATAGAATGATTGTACTGTTTAAGAAACCTACAATGCAAGGTAAAATAAAAGGTGATAAGTAATTTTTTTGGAAAAACTGAATTATTGATATGGATAAGGATGCAAAGTGATACATTTTTAATACTTTCTTTTTCCATTCACATAAACTCAATAGTTGGACCTGTTTCATAATAAAGTACAAAAGTACAATTCATGTTTTGTTCATGGATTCATGTTTAGAGGTGTCAAGTTGGTTATGGTCATTAGACAACAATATTTTTTTTTAATTTATTCTTTTTTAATATAACAATTTTAAATGTTATCGTGTTTAAACATTTTAACAATATTTTAGCAATATGAAACAACTTGCACTTAACCTTATAGAGACAACCTCTTTCATAATTAAGTACAAAACTAAAAGTACAAGCTAGCCTATGACTTACTAAACCAATGACTTTCACTGTGGAAATTTAAAAAAAGATAGCATTTAAAATAGTTATACTAAGAAACATTAAATTACAAAAAAAAAATTATAATCCAGTGACGATTAGTAACCTATAACCTCTAAAAGCGAATCTTTCTACTTGCACTTTCTATTTGTATTTTATCATGAAATAAGGCCCAGAACTGAGACGATACACATTTGCCTTATAGTGGATAAAGGATTCAGTGTTATCAGAACTCGAAAAATGCTACTTACCTCCTTCATCCACTTGATGCTTCACGTACTGGTAATTGTTGCTTATTTAGATAAATGAAATAGAAATATTTACATAAATTAAAACAATAGCTATCCCATCGATCTTGTCACTCGAGAGCATCAGGATACGAACAGCTATGTTTATCAAGAATTTTCACATCATCGAGGCTAACAGAGCAGATAATTATAAAATGTTTTTCAATATTGGCATGATTGCTTGGCGCAGTGCCTGCTGCATGGCCAACAAGAGATTCACATTCCATCCCAGTGTGGTTTTCGATGTACAGATATTATTTAGAGTCTTAAAATAGATGGTAGGATTTTCTACAATAATCTTGCATTATCAGGAACCGAAATAACGCTTTCAAAAGAGCTAATAAAAAAAATGTACGGAAGACCGTTTAAAAAAATAAATAAAATAAAATAAAATCTAAATAAAAATAAAACTAATCTGAAAGGGTGCAGTGAACATTCTGAGCTGATAGGGTTGGCTAGAAGACCAGAGAGGTTGGAGACACGTTCATTGTCAGCGTTCTAATTGATGGTGGCCGTATCTCACAGCCAACTTCCAATCAATAGCCCCATTCTACCAGCCACCGCTTCTTCTTAGGCTCACCTAAAGTTTCTAATAGAAATACTTGGATCTTCCGACAAAGGAAATATAAAAAAGAGAGTAAAGGTCTAAGGCTGCGTTTCGTACAAGAATACTTTGATAACTTAGGCCTCAACCGAAGATCATTAGCAATGCAATTGGTCCAAGAGATTTTTGTGATCATTACATATAAAAGCTCTTCATCGATAGACACTTATCATGTTTCACATTTTCGTTTATATTGAGTTCAGCTTTGCAAAAAAAAAAAAAAAATAATAATATAGACATTTCGCACATAATTGAATTTACATAAACGAATTTAATAAGAATAGGGGAATCTTCTATTGAACAACGCCTTAAGATATCTGAATCCACTGGGAAATTTAGGATGCCCCACAAAGAGTAATTATGGATTATCCACCTTATGTGTTAGAGGGCAAATTTTAAAATAGAATAAGAAATATTCAGCCAAAGAACAATAGATACCGATGGAGTGCCCAAGGAACTGGTTAAAGGTATGGCTACACCAAAATCTGACTTGACTGGAGTACTGGAGCGGATCCGTATCATGTTTCATTTGGATACGACGACACCCAGACCGGACTGGACTTGAGCGGACTTGACTATCCTTCTTGACTCAGTGCGGAAACAGATTCGGATGGGTCGGAAGCGGACTCAGGTCCCCCCCCCCCACTTCTATTTTTCGCCTATCGTCATTTGATTTTTTTTCATTACATTTTCATACAAGCTAAGAATTGAGAAGAGAAGCTCATCGAGCTAGCAAGGGAGTAGCTTATTTTGGCACAACTCAAAAACATTTCTGCAACTATCAAATGAAACGAACAACAGTGTGGACCGCAGTTGTTGCTATATGCAACCTACAATCGGGTATCATTATAAATAAACCAAATTAAATTATACTTCTGTACTTACTTCATAAGATTACTGTCATATTTTTATTATTACTTATTAGTCATAAGTATTAACAAATTATTGCCATGTCTTATTTTTACTTGTAATTGCCAGCCTCAACTTTAGATTTTTTAATAACTAAATATATCGATTCTTATCTACACGTATACTGTTCACGAGTGGAGAACTTAATTCTTTAAATCTAATAGCATAGTCATTTTCGAAATTGTCATTCGGCTCTCTTTTCTAGACTTAAATATTAAGTGGACGGTATCAATCCCTTAGGTCTATTCTGTAACAAGTGCAGTCAGGTTTTGGTGTAGCTTCATCTTGGGTCTCTTATAAATAAGCTTTTAATTTCCAACAAATATTTGTGGTTATAAGAGTGCTTCCTATTTACGAAGACGGATTGGGTATTTATTAAATGGTTACCTTTTTAATGTGTACCAAAATAATTATAATATTAACAAGGTCTAAGGGGTCCGAAGGTTCGATGGCGATAACACAAACAATGCTTCTTCAGACCGAATTATCTGCGTTGCACTCGCTTATCTAGAGATAAGCGATTTATGAGACAAAAATTTATTAAAGACAGAATTTATTTAGGAGATATTTACGCAACTATCTGATATGTAGGTTTTTAGACCTTTATTTTAGTCTAGTGGATAATCAAATAAAATCTTTAAATGTAAAAATAAAATTACAAAAAGCGAATATTTGAAATATTTAAAATTCTGGAGGGTAATATTCAGATAATATATAATATAATAGCCAAATTAATCCTGATACTTCAGGATTTGTAAACATAAGAACTGATGTACCTCAGATAACCTTCTGCACGAATTCAATACTTAACTAACACACCCCAAATTCACTAGAAAATTCTGGATTTAATGATATGTTCTGAAAATATCATTTAAAAAAAAAGTAAATAAACGAATTTATTGTGAAAAGACTTTAAAATTCACTAAAGCTATACGAAACCAACAAACCATTTATAACATGACTATGGATAATTTCTTAATGTAAAATCATTTACCTGAGGATCTAATAATATATAACGAAATTGATTTAGCATGCATTGGCATATTACCAAGTTTACGCAGCTATTATTTAAAAACTAAATGGGATGGAATGCCTTTGGATTTGGCGCCAAACATTTATCTATGCCAAATGTTTTCGGAAGTCAGCGGCATGGAAATACATTATTATCGCTTCTAAAAGCCAGATATCAACTCCATCTTATCAGCCTTTAGTTTAGAGCCGTTTAGGTGTTATAGTATATAGAAAAACTCAGGAGGCTCTAAAACGTGTAGATCTGTTTAAAATGGAAAATTTTACCCGATTACAGTACGTTTCTTACCATTTGTCTACCAATCCCAAAGCATATAGGAAAGAAGAGAAGTACAAGAATGGTGGTTTGAATGATAAGAAAACTTCTAAACCTGTCATGCCCACTCCCATTTCTGAATAACTTCATAAAAAAAAAAAAAAACTTTTCTACAACGTAAGAGTATATATGTAACTTTCTCGATTAATTAACAATATCGATGATAAAATATTTAACTCTACCGAGGAAAATTCTAAAGGATTTTTCCTAACACTATTCAGGCGATTGCTATATAACGAAAAATCCTACAATGTGTGATCTATAATTTACAAGATAAACTTATAACTAAGGGCTCCCCTTAGTTAGAGCGAAGGGCTGCCGTGGGAGTTAGGTACTTATGGATTACACCCCTCCCACGAGAGGAAAAGGTAATCCAGAGGTCTCCTAAAACTAAACATTTGTCTATGTTGCTTGATTTATTTATTTAATTCGTATATGACGCGAGACCCTGGACGCTCGCCCCCTTCGCCCCCTCTCTGGATCCACCACTGGTTACAAAGCTATATCAGGCAATTACTAATTTAGTCATTAGAAAAAGAGATGCAACACAGGAAGTTGAATTTTAAATACTATAGCAGTATAATTTTTCTACACTGCTGCAGCGAGCTAAAATCATCATTAAGTAAGGCATATTAAACTCGAGGCACATTTCATCATTGAAGGTTAGCAGGAAAGATGGAAAGACTTGAAAAGACGGACTGAGGAATGAAAAAATATGATATGATAAGAGTATTGCTAATCTCAAAAGTATTCTCCAAAATGATAAGTAAATGTAATTCGGCCACATTTTCAGACGGGAAGAGATTAGAGGTCCACGCCAGTTATCTCAACCAAGAGGAAGAAGACCTATGATTTCATCCAAGCCATATATCAGAAACGGGTGAAATTGGAGCCTCGTGGGTGCGCCCAATAAATAAAAAGTAGAATAAAAGAACAAAGCTAACTAGGCAGGGGCGTACGCAGAATTTTTTTCCGGGGGATTTAAATTTTTATTTGGAGGAGGGATTCAGTGAGAAGGCAAGTAATCATTAAGTGTCTATAATTGGCAAATGGGGGCGGTGAGAATGAAAATCAGATAAAAAATGATTACTCAAAATATAAAACTTATATGAAAATCACATTTTTTCAAAATCTACGGGGAGGGGAGAGAGATATATATCATCTGATCGCCCATCTGGATACGACACTAAGTAGGAGTACAAAATAATGTACAAAAAGTAACAGAAATTAGGCTGATCATTGACAATAGGAATTTTTGTTGGTATAACCAAGGATAAGTTTAGACTAAGAAATAGTAAAGAAATAAGATATTATAGCTTTTATTAATTCAGAGTTATTTGTATCACCTACTATAAATGAGAAAGTAATGTTACAAAATTACAGGACTATATATTAAAGGTGATGATCTGATATTTTAGTCTGATGATCAAGTGCCTAATAGTACAGGATGCCAAGCCAAAATAAATACAATTCTTTAAAAAATTCATTTTATGGTGCTATAAATTTTTAATTAAATGCAGCCCATATGAAACCACTAGTGATTATTACAAAATTTTGAACGTATTAACTCAAAATAATGGGGCATTTCTGCCATTCATATAAAAATGTTTTTGACAAAATATTCGTCTTCAAAACTTTTAATTTTATTACTTTACTAGCTATTAACAATTATTATCATTTAAACCATATCATTTCAGTTCGCCCTATAAATCAAATAAATAAAACCATATAATTTTAATTATAATGATAATTTTAAAAAAATAATTGTCACCTCAAAACGATTATGCTTGATATTTCATTTTATAAAAGAAACATTTAAACCAGAATTATGCACCGATTGAATTATGATAAGGTACATAGTCTTCGTTCACTAAAGTGTGTTTATTTAACAACAATCTGGTTTGGTCCAACTTATAATTATAAATATTTTTTTTCTATGAAATTATTTTATTTTTACTATAAGGGTGCAATTGAAGTAATTGAATTACTTTTAAAATTTCCAGTTCACACATCTTCCCTTCTATTTTTTATATTTTATTTTTGCATGAATTCCATTTATCTATTTTATTAACACTTTTAATTTTGATTGTTTAATTATTATCGCTAACTTTTTTTTATTTTTTATTGTTACTAATGCCATTATTGTTTCATATCTCACCTAATCAATGATAAAAAAAAACAACTAGTTTTTGTTACATACATAGATTCCTAACTGACAAATCAGATTGTTTACATTATGTTATGATATTATACATATCGAGACTTATTCTATTGTATTTAAATTAATTGCTTTTGCAATATTAATGCAACAATACCTAACCGTCGGCTTTTTACATCCTTGTACGAAGTAAAGGAAGTATTGTATTCGCGAAAATTTTCGGTTTTCAGATTTCATTTTGACCATCTCTAAATCCATTTTGACTAGTTTCTTCGTGGCGTCTGTACGTACGTACGTACGTTCGTTCGTTCGTATTTCGTATAACTCAAAAACGGTTAGCTGTAGAAAGTTGAAATTTTATATTTAAGGTTGTGGTAAAATCTAGTTCTGAACCCCACTTTTTGGTCACTGCTTGATCACCGTAAGTGGTACTTTACTTTAAGTTCATAATTGATTTCCATCAAAAAGTATATTAAAATACTATGAAAAATGATAAATAATATGAAATAATATAAAAAACTTCTCAAATTTAGTATTTATAACTTATACATTGATTTAAATAACATACTAGATTTTGGTCTAAATTGGAAAACCTGAAGCGGTACTTTACTTGAAGGTCATATTAGACTTTCATAAAAAATTATATTATAATATAATGCAAAACATCTCAAATTTGGTAAATAGGACTTTTATATCGATATGAATGTATTTACTATGTTTTGGTTAAAATTGGTGAGCCGAAATTGGGTACTTTACTTGAAGGTCATAATAAGCTTACATCAAAAATTATATTTAAATTAAATACACAAATCATATGTTTCGTCAACAAAGGTTACAAATGCAATTTGGTTTCCAATCCAATTAAACATTTTTATTACTTGTTTTAAGTTTTAAAATTGAAAGTAAAATACTGGTTTTCCTCTCCATTTGTCAGATCAACAAGTCTGCAGCATGAGAATAAGATATTAGTTAAGTGGGCTTTTCGGCTTAAAATGTCGAAACTCGATTTCCAATCCTTAATCCAGTGATATTGACAGTATTATTGTTGCCACGGAACAACAAATGAAGAAATAATTTGGAAACTAGTTACCTACTGAAGGAAAACGATATGTAATAACGCAATGAGACCTCCAGTAACAAGAGTGTATGTATGTCAATAGATGGATGTCGGGACGCCGAGTGTCGTTTTTACTGTAATCTTCGGAAACTAGTAACCAAATTCAGTATCACTTTTTGAGCCACAGATTTATAATTTAATATGCGTACAAGGAAGTCATGTGTTGCCCACATCAGATATTTTAGTCTAGAACGATTATTCTATCTAAATTTTTCCCTGAACGAACTAACATTCAAAAAATTTATCCCACTGTTGAAGTAAAAATAAAATAGCCAAATATTAAACCAGAATGGAATTTTTTGATTTTCATTAGAAAAGATTATCATTATTATATAAGTAAGATTATAATATTACTATAACTTAAAAAAAAAATTAAACGATAAAAGAAAATTGATAAAACATTGTGAAATTTATATTTCATTCGCCCTAACCGATCCACAATAAACTTATACATCAAAATTAAATCCACTCAAAGTGAAGTTGATTCCAGCGAAAATCCCCTAGTCTCTGATATTGCTTCCACAAAATCCCAAGTAATACTCAGGAGCGCTCGAAAATAGCGCTCATTATTAACAGTAAGGGCCCTTTCTATAACGTTCCGACAACGTATTACGCAGATACAACTAATTTCATCTATCGATAAATATTTCGGTATCGCAAAACACGGTAATAATAACATTAAATACATGGCAACCAGACTTCCTATTACGTCGCCACAAATAAATATTTCATTATAAATACTTTCTAGTAATTAAGTATTGGTATAATAGACGCAGATGTTTTCATATGACAGCATACAAAAAAAAAAAAAAAAAAAAAAAAAAAAAAGCCCGAGACGGTCAATATTTATGAAATAGTTTAATACTTTCCGTATTTTAGCGACATAGTGACATCACAATAAGTGATACTTGGCAATGAGAACATGCACGTTTGGTAAATCCGTTTAAATTAAATTAATTTAAAAACTCAATGTGTTTTTTCCTAATTTTTTTCTAATTATTCTAATCTTCAGTTTGTAATCAGATATAAATGGTGAAAGCATTAATTTAAAAGTAGATAAAAAAAAAAAACTTTATCACTATAAAAAAAACAGAGGATTAAAAAATATATCTAAAATCTATGAAATCCCAATTTGGCAACACAGTCTTGTTTAAGTTGGCATTCAGTTTTGTTTGAAAAGCGAGGCTTGTACAAGCATGAATGATTCGAATTCCATCAACCATAATGCTTAAACCAAATTATTCCATACACGCTCAAGTATGCTTTGATCAACGATTGATCATTTATGCTTGTCAAACATGCTTGACCGTGGGTGGCCACCTTTAGTTACAATATTACTAACATGTTATGCTAATAACACTGCTCTCGGTTCCTATTCGGAAATGACAATTACAATTTCGGTAAATCACTTATTCAGGCAGGTACATCAATTAAAAATATTGCAATAGCAATTATTTATTTTTTCATTATGTGTCTCATTTTTATATGTTCATTTATCTATCTTATAAGAGACGCTCCATGCAAGAAGTGCGAATCCACCATGCCACCTTAATTACTTTTTTAATATAACGATTGGTATGATATTGTGTGTATATATATATATATATATATATATATATATATATATATATATATATATATATATATATAAAGTATATTTTATCACAGAATTCGCACTTCTTGTATAGGACTATATCAGGATACTTATACGAGCAAGTCTAGTAACATTGTAGATACTTGCAAAAGATGTGGTAAAAGATTTTATTGTTTTAGCTTGTTGATAGGGATGGTATGACGGATAAAACATGTTTTTTCCATAAAGCTAAATGGCTAAATATCCTGTAACCTAAAAATCACGATAATTAGTTGTTTTTTTTCCTTTTAACTCCAAAACGACGGGTTCATTACAAACGTTTAAAAACCATTAAATATTCTACAATTTGCGCTCATTAAAAGTTGTTTTTAACCAATTACGTACCTTACCGAGATACGAGGCCTTCAAAGTTTCAATTTTTTTTTCAAAATAACGAAAAATGCAGGGTTTTTTTTTCTCGTAAATTTCACATTTCAACATTTCTATACAAATAACATCCAACAGCCTAAACAATAAAAAGCCTGCCCTTAATTAGATATTCATTTCAGAATAAAGAGCCCATTTATCAATATAAAAAATATATTTTATGAAAATTTATACTGCAAGGAGTCCAGTCAAATTGTAGATTTGCCTTGCAAAAAGTGGAATAGAAGATTGTTAATTTCAGAATAAATAACACAATTATCGATGTATTATCTAATAAATTTAAAAATAAATTTCAGATGTTTTTGTTTTTATTAAACGTATTTCACTTCTTAATGAAAAGAATTACAACAGCAATGTGAAAACAACTTCCAGAATGTGAAGTTACCTAAAAAAAGATGAGGTTGTAACACACCGTATTGTTGAAAACCGAGAAAGTTACTTCTGATGATCTTTATGATCATTTAAAATCCGAGCGCGGTGGTGTTGGACCATGATAAATTTCGTCGGCCAAACTTGTTTTTCCCACCTTACTATCAACAAGTTAAAAAAATAAATCCTGCAATCCCACATTTTGCAAGGCAAATCTACAATTTGACAGGACTGTTTATAGTATAAATTTTCATAACATATATTTTTTATATTGATAATTCTGTTCTTTATTCTGAAATGAATTACTAATTAAGGACAAGCTTTCTACTGTTTAGGCTATTGGATGTTATTCATACAGAAATGTTGAAAGGTGAAAGTTACTAAGTAAAAACCTGCATTTCTCGATATTTTGAAAAAAAATTCGAAACTTTGAATGGCATATGTAACAGTTTATTTGGGCACTTCCAGCAGCCCCATTTGGATCAAATGTGCTAAAATTCGGTATACATAGTCGTTTTCTTGGAAGAACAATATCGTAGAAGTGGAGTGATTTAGTTAAAATGTTGGCTACTATTACGACATTAACCGATTTATAAGTTTTTTTGCACCTTTACAGCCCCTCCAAATTGAGTTAGAGGGTTGCAATTTTTTATGTGAATTTTGTTGGTATTAGAGAAGTGCCTTTTAGGCTTCTAAACATTTTTTCTCCCACTCTCCGCGGTTTTTAAGGTTTTGCGCTCCACTATAGTCCCTCTAGATTGAGTTACAGTGTTGGAAATAGTTTTTGTGAATTGGATTGGTGTTAGAGAAGTGGTTCTTGATTTCTAATTTTTTATTTTAGTGGAAATACGACCTAAGTGACGGAGCTGTACTGCTCACTCGTTTTTATCATTTGGTGAAGGTAGCTATTAATAATTATGTTCGTGCCAACTGCCCTGCTGAATGCAATTGATTCACCCCAAGAAAACATTCGAGTTAAAGATTAACGGTTTGATGAGTTATTAAGCGGCTCCTCTATAGTTACGTCCCAGGAGCTCTTGTACTTATATGACGTCGTTTAGGAGTTGTGAGAGTACTTGCACTGACTACTGATCCAGAACGCGAACCGCAGCGACGACGGAACTCGACTGAGATCGGCCGCTCTCGGCTGGACTCGTAGCGGGACCCCGGCAGTAGAGCACCGGTGTTCGGCGGCACCACTTCTTGCCAGTGAGGCACCATGACGTTCTCAACACCAGCATAGGTAGCAACACCTTTATATGTCTAACATCTATTCTCTATCGTATTCCTCCTCTATGTTCCATTAGCTAGGTACCTTACCTTCCTCCATCCACCACCGTCTAGGGCTTGCAGTATCTTGCCTTGGATGTCAACAATCGCGCAACAGAATGACAAGGCCGTGTAATTGTTCCTTATCGATTTGCTTAGTTATTGTTTATTTATCGCTAGGCGTCCGACACAATAGTCTTCAAAGCCTGAGATGGGCGCACTGAAGGCAACAGATGACAATACAACACCCTCTCTGACAGCTCCTCGACTTGTTATTCGTCTCACACTTTAGCATCGGTCAAACTCATGTTTCCAACAATGAAATAATATTTGATCTCCAATTAATAGGCAATGTAACGTAAACTGTATTTATGTTCACGATTCTATTGTTACCTTGTACTTATGTCATTATTGAAGTTTAGTACTATTAACCGTACCTTACAAAATTAAATTAAAAGAAATAATATATGACAACTAAATACCACCATTAGTATAGAGTTTTAATAAAGACATGCATTAATTATTAACAAATAAAATCGTTGGAAAATCAAACACTTTTGTTACATCCTACAACCATGTAATAAGCCACTAAATCATAATAGTTTTATATTATCAGAAAATTAAATACTTATTATTTATCAGAAATCAGAAACTTTGTCTAATTAAATTTCAAATATTTGATACATTAAAATTTATCCATAGGTATATCACACAAGAAAAAAATGGCTTTTCGGAATTTCAATCCCATCGCTAGAACTACTACTAAAATATGTACAGAGTAATTCATATATCTTAATCAGGAGAATAAATTTAAATTTGACATAATATTCGTTGTAGATTTATTATATACTAAAAGCGAATTGTAATTGCAGTATTGAGAGAATGGAATTGAAATTTCGAAAAGTAAATAAATAATAAATTTTGTGAAAGCGGTTGAAAGTCTTTTCTTTTTTTCCCTATGCATACCGAAAAATCCAGAAGATAATTTAATATATATTTTTAATTTTCCTAGATTTCCAATCGTATTAGGTCAAAGATCAGTGTTTTATTGCGAAAAACCGGATATGAACCCATACAAGTTTTATCAGACTGCAGTTCTAAGAATATCTGAAGCCTTATCAACTAAAGGATACCACAGTATTTTATATAAAAAGTTTCAATCAAACGCTCTGAAAATTTGCAGAGAGCTATTTTTTGTCAATCTGAGCAAAAGCCTCTATGGGCAAAAAAAAATTCTACGATAGGATTTTGATTTGTTCGCAAATCAAGGAATCATTTTACCTATTCTTGAATTGTACAGCATCGGATACAATATTGAATAATGACGTATTCAGCGATGTATTTATGATACTTTAATTCCTAATAGTTCAGGTGTATATACACAAGGAGTATATCAATAATAATTTATTACTATATATCTATTAATGGGATTATATAGAAGATTGTTAAACACTTCAAGTTCAGAGAATATTTATATCATATATATATTATCGCGGATCAACCCATTGCACCCATTAATATCCTCTGAACTTGAAGTTTACATCTTCTATAAAATCTCTTTATTTTATATATATATATATATATATATATATATATATATATATATATATATATATATATATATATATATATATATATATATATATATGTATATGTGCTTGTGTATGTGGTTGTATTTGTGCATTTGCATCATTAAGAATTGAAATAAGTACATCGCTGAATACGTTTTTGTTTCCGACGCTCTACCATTCCAGTATAGGTGAAATGAGACCTTAATAACTCTCAATAAACTCAGTGTATAACTCTCAATCCTGTCATAGAATGTTTTTGTGCCCATGGAGACTTTTGCTCAGAATGACAAAAACTACCGGATTGAAACCAATTTTTATATAAAATACAGCGGGGTCCTTTACAATAATCTACACAAACATAAAAGGTGTTGAATTTTGTTTAATGAAAAAAAAAAAAAAAAAAAAAGAGGAATTATATATTAAGAAAGTACTGTTAAAAATGCTTTCAATTAAACATTGAAAAATTAATTTAAAACTTTTTCTGAATTTTAAATAAAAAAGTTGAGACATTTATTTATTTTTTCTTTGCTTGGAGGTCAAATTCACAAAATTTGGATGCAAGAACTACCAATGCCTTACTTTCGGTATGGAGTGATTTAAAATAAATTAAGAAATATCGAATGAAAATAATTACAGGTGATTTGACTGCTAATCTCAATAAGTTCCATTGCTAAAATTTTGTCGTTTTTGCTGTATATATTTTTAAAAAAAAGTTATCAGTTTCTCGTAACTAATTTAATAACCTATATTACGTATTGAAATAAGTTGTTCTTTCATTAAAATGCATTAGAAAATAATCTAATTTATTTAATTTAAAATAAATTAAAAATTAAGCTAAAATCATTCTTATTAACACTGGAAAGCGTCCAAAAAATGATAGCACTACATTTTTTACTTAGGGATATCACAGCCGAAATAAACCTCACAAAGCCAAACTGTTATCGTTAATTGATAAAACTGTAAAAATGTCAAATAAGTACTAGTTTAACAAAAATAATTTGAAATTAAGTTTCATTAGCACTAGGAATGAATGAGAGATATTATTATTTTTTCAGAATTGTGTGTTCAAATATATTTACATACCTAAAATTACAATTAAAGTAACTGATTTAATATTTATTAAAAATTACTAAATTGTATTCATTACTATAAATAAATAAAACACAAAATCCTATAAAATCAAACGGAAATACATCGTATCGGTTTTAAAAAGAACGTTAACAAAATATTTTATTTTTAAATTTTATATCACAAATCCATTTAAATTTCTGAGGGCTACTATTTCATTTTATTATTATTAACTAACCGATGTAAATCAATCTGAAATATTTAAAAGTGGAGGTTTACCTTTTTTCTTTTTTTTGTATGTTTATCTTTATCAGGAAGACAATTTACTGATAACTACACCGTACAATAATAATTTTTTGAGGCCATTTTAGCCTATGCATAGTGATAAAATATACATAGTTACTCATTTAATATGTTAAAAAATCATAATTAAATATTAATTTAACATTCATCTTTTTGGAGGGGGGAAAAAAAAGTGATTCGGCCGAATAACGTCCGACTGGCAGACAAATTGCATACGGGATGATCTCGTATTTCGTATACGGAAATTCGCTTTTGGCAGTAAACCTCTTCGTTTATTATACACATAACTTTTATCATTTAGTGACCGTAATATTATATATATTATTATTATACTATAGAACATCTTATTTTAAAATCTATATTAAATATATAGATGAATATCTGATGAAGATATACTTGGTCTATATCTTCATCAGGATTCTTAATAATTTTATTCCTTTAAAATAATAATAAAAGGCTTAGCGATCCCGAAGATTCGATACCGATACCAACCTATCGCTGTCTAAATAATAAATAACTTCGTACACTGACCCCCATCCAAACCCAAATCCACAAGGTCAGCCTTAACAACCATCCTCCCATCTATAATATGATAAACAGTGGAAATACATCAAAAAGAGTACAAGAATTGTAGTAATATAAAGGCGATCAGGGTCTTATATATTGCACAACAAAATAGAATAGATAAATGGAAAAATTTATGGAATAAAAGTTAAACTGCAGCAATATAAAAATTAAAGTTATTATAACAAACCATGAAGTGCATGGATTGAAAATATAGAAATGAAAAAAGATGAAAAAGTGATATAGAGGTACAATAGACGAAAAAGGATATATAAAAAGTAAGAGCATACAAAAACAATAATGGAAGAATAAAAGTTGCTTATCAAGCCCCTCATTACCTTATTAAATTTATTCTTATAGTTTAAATTTTGTCTATTTCCGCTATATTTATTTGTATTTAGTTTGTTCTTATATTATTCATGTATTGTACTAACATCCCTCAAGAACACTAAAAAGTAGGCAGAATCTTCGGCACGCATTAAAAGAGATTTTTATCCGCTCAACTAACCATCATTTAATAGACAATAAAATAGATTTAATGTTCATACAGTGTGAGAAATAATGCATGAATTCATTTTGTTTAATATATGTAGCCGCACTTTGCATATAGATAATATAATATACCTAGGTTTTGCACGTTGTGCAGCACCTTCTTTTGCTATCATCGTCTGTTATTGAAATTTGCCGACATAAAGATCATAATGTTTAATTAACTATTTTCTTTATAATCTATTAATAATTCAAGATTATAATAATAATAATATTATTATAATATAAGCTATAGAGTTTGCATGGTTGAACGCGCTAATTTCTGTATCTACTGGTCCGGTTTTAAAAATTATTTTTGCGTCAAATAGACCGTCTATTGAGAAAGGCTTTATGCTTTATATCATCCCGCTACGACCCATAAGAATGGAGCAGTAACCATAAATAAATTGCTAACAGAAAAAGCGTCCAACTTGCGTACATGTCATAACTTCATATCTGAGGTAGCAAGTTGACTAGACAAATTTTTTTAATAAGAGAAATTATTGCGTGAAAACGTTAATTTTCAAATAAA
This sequence comes from Rhaphigaster nebulosa, assembly GCA_948150685.1. Classification (NCBI taxonomy): domain Eukaryota; kingdom Metazoa; phylum Arthropoda; class Insecta; order Hemiptera; family Pentatomidae; genus Rhaphigaster; species Rhaphigaster nebulosa. The sequence continues at coordinate 50,760,733 of OX411308.1, read as the reverse complement.
AAGAGAGGGTAAGGATGAAAAACCAATAAAAAGTATTACTTTTTTAAGTGAAACTTTATTGCCGTTTATAAAAATTAAATGTCGTTTTGACCCTGTTCCTTACAAATATCTGGAACAAATATAAGACATATAGACTGTTATTTTATAACTTATTTTGTACATAAGGCGCAAACCCAAATTTATGCGGGCGAAAGTGCGGGTCACGGCTAGTATATTTTTAACGTAGCCTACAAAATTTTTATCTACGGAAATGTTGCCGTTTCCAGTGTAGAAATTGGAAAACACGTCAATTTAATGGTGTACTAAAATGTTATGAACAACCCTTTGCTTTTCACTAGAATCGTAAGATAATTTGATAAGGAAATCGAAAAAAATATTGTCCTACAATTATGTTGGGCCGTTTGGCATGACTTCCTCCTCCAAAATAACATAATAACGAGGGTATGAATGGCTATCAACAACCAGCTGATTTTCAGGGTATTGCTTAATAAACACCGATAGTATCAAATGGTCATAATGGCCTACAATTTTCATGACCAGTTTTAACAGACCTACGCCCTAAACATGTCAATTTTACTGATTAACGCTTGCCGCCCTCGAAACACACATGGCTCGGGATCTATTTTGTGATTAATTAATGCAGCGGCCTACAAATATGAGACGGTATAACGTCCCTTTTTTTGGCTGTATATCTCGAAAATTAAGCGTCCTAGCGATAAGACTATTCTGTACAAAATTAAAACTGACAAAATTTGCATCAAGATTGGTTGCATTTATTTTTTTCTCTGACTCGCATAGTTACCGAGATATACGCACTTTTACATCGCTAATTTTGAAGAAAATTAATTAAAAAATGGGAAAAAAAATTGTAAAATTAAAAATAAAATTGAAAAAACAGATGAAGAGGTATCTAGTCTAACAAGGCAAAATACATGCGGAAAATTAAAAAAAAATAGCGATATATAAGCTTGTATATCTCGGAAACTATGCCAGATAGAGGAAAATAAACATAATCTATCTTGAAGCAATTTTTTTCAGCTTTAATTTTTTATAGAATAGTCTTATCACTAGGAAGTATAGTTCCCAAGTTATGTGCTTCGAAGCCGACAAGTATTAATCAGTACAATGGCTATCGTTATCCCATTAACGTATCTAAACTGATATGTTTAGAACGTGGGCCTGATAAAACTACTCATATAAATTGTAGGTCAGTATGACCATTTGATCCTACTGGTATTTATTAAACAATTACGAGAAAATCATCTGGCCGGTGGAGGTCATGCCTAACGGTCCAACAAAGCATACCCACTTTGTAGAGGCTGGGTGAGTCCCAGGAGTGTCTCCCGATCCCACAAGGTTGATAACCGAATAAATAATTTATCTGCCAAAGCCGGTCTCGAACCCTGGACCTAGATATTAGTAGAATAGTACCCTACCCACTGAGCTACCCCGCTTCCTATATATATATTTGTTACAATAATGTATCTTCTTTTCCTTAACAGAACTATAGTTAAATAAATCGATGATAGTATTAAATTGCCTGTACCATTTACTATAACTCCTCACGACAGCCGAGTGTTCTAAACCATAGGCTCCTGATAGCAATATATATAATATTGTAATAATTTTCCCTTAGCCCTATAAGGTGTAGTTGGTATATTGGTAATGGGAACTGGGTCGGGTTGGCTTCTCTTTTACCGCACATGGTGCATTTGATTATTACATTTTTCGAGATAACAAAATTTACAAGTTGGATTTCTTATCTTAATTCACTGAATCCCATAAAACAAAAATCCATGCAATTTAACGAATGCATCTCCGTTTCAGTCTATCCCTCCGAAGTTAACTCGTCGGTAGAGTGATGATTACTTTATATGTATTTATTGGTTATACATTCACCTTTGAAATTCCGATAAGCTCATTTCTTCAATTATATTTAGTTACTTATCCCAAAACTTTACATTATGTAGCCATAACTATTATCTTTCGCATTGAATTCGCTAAAAAATTCCCCGCGGTCAAGCTCTCATTGTTGGTCTGGAAGTTCATCGGACTTAGCAGGGAAGATCATCCGAGGAAGTTTCATCCAGCATCCCACGAGGAAAGTTAAAAATCTATACACTCACTCAGTACACAGATGATCTTGGAAATCCAGAGATAATTAAAAACTCTAGGTATTAAAGATTCAGTCAATAAAAAGAATAAAGCCATCACTACTAAAAAAAAAAGTATATTTTCTAAATACATCACAATATTTTAACTAATGAAAAACGAGAGCCAGAAAGAAACTTTTTAAAAGTAACAAATAGGTAGTGATTATGAATCCTCCTTTAGGTGCATTACTAAATGAAATTGTTTTTACTAACAGCGCCTTAGAGGGATGGAATAAATTATTCGTTCTTTAGTAAGAATATATACATATATTTGTTCATTTAAGCAGGGAAAAAGGCTAAATTGTTAATTTTGCTGACTGAAGAGGGATCCCAAACGACAATAGTGTGTCCTGGTCAACTATGTTCCTCCACTCCTAACAACAACAGGCTTAGCGAACACGAATGCTCAATACCATTACAACCAACTATCGAATGCTTACTCCGTCCATCGATCCCCGTCAAAACCCCATTCTTCAAAGTCAGCCCTAACAAAATCTTCCCGCTTACGTCTCGATATACTGTCTGGTTTAGGTTCAGCTTATATTAATCTTGCATCAGACCTTGAAAATTAATAAAAAAAAAAAAAAAAAAAAGAGAAAGCGTGGCAGTGAATGCATTTTCTTATGAACAGGCAATTAATTGCTTCTCATGTTCGATTCAGCCTTCAAGCATGCAGACTATGAAATTAACCTTTAAAATTTTACACGTTGGCCAAAACTGTTGATTTAAATTAACAGTTGAAGAAACTAACAATAGCTATGATCAGAACAAATTCTTAAAAGTATTTAAAATACCAGTGAATAAGCAACTTGTCTACCTTACATCAATTCAAGCATCATCCGGGCAGATAGAGATAAGATCAAATAGATGCAGGCGTGGAACAGCACATCTCACATCAACGGTTAACAAAGACTAATCAAAAGGAGATAGTTCATTACTCAAAGAAAATTTAACATAACTGGCAAAACATTGACTGTTTTAGTCATTTACAGGTATCTGAGAGACTTGAGGCTTTGTTTTGGAATTTTTCAATAATATCCTACCCAAATATTTTTTGAGTCATTTTCGAAATTAATGCAACATTACAGTAAACAGGTTTAAATTTATTTTTAACTTTTTCCACGTCACTTTAGAGGTGATTTTAAATTCTATAATTCAAGGAAAAATAACTATAATTAATTGGCGTTGGATAACTAAATTCTAACATTCAAGTTAAACAGTTTAAAAAAAGTTAATTTATTTGGAGATGTGTTTTTTCCTGTCTTAAATCAGACTGTAACGTCTTTAATTACTTCTGTATGAATAAATACATTTATTTTAGGATTGATATCGTAATAACATGCAATTAGGAAATACTAAAGTAGGGTAAATGCAAGAGATACTGCAAAAAAAATTGTTACAATATCAGCATATCAAGTCTACTGCCCTAAAAATCTTTCATGAGTGTGTTACTTCAGAAATTTTATCTGGGTTTGAAAGAGGTATATAAGAATCTTTGTTTTGTTAGGTTGGTAAAGAGTAGTTATTTTATTTATTGTTAACAGAAGATGTGTGATTCTCAGGACAAGTTGAATTATAGAGAAAGAAAAAATTGAAGATCAGAATAACAACTACCCTAATAATTTACTTTAAATACAACGTTTTGAACAAAAAAAAAAAAAATAGTTCCTCTATATTTTTCCTCATTTAATTTAGTTTTCTAGTATTGTATTATCACAGCTAGTTTAATCTCAAAATACCAAATGATATTGTAGCCATTTATAAAATGTGCAATCCCAATTCGTCAGGAATGTCACTAGTCTTGAGTGCTAGTTTAAATGAGGAAAATCCTAATGAACTTCCTCAAAAAAACAGCTGGGTATTAAAATTAAGATTCTAATTAAATCTAAAACCTTGAGGCATTCGCAAATGCAATTTACATAATTAAAATATTAGAAACAAATTAAATATGAAAGGCGGGAAATTCCTGTTTATTTTTCGGTATCAGCGTTACTTAGGTCGCGCATTTTGTCCAGAAACCTAAAAGTTAGAATTTATTATTTAGGACGGTAGTCGGTGGATAAAAGTTTTTAAACAACGGTTGGTGATATCGGCATCGAATCTTCAGGTTCGCTAAGCCTTTTATCATTATTACATATTTCTTTGGACCCTTTCTATTTCCGGAACTTTCATAATATACCTGTATACCAATATTTTCATAAGAGATTCCATGATTAAGATTATTAAGATAATTTTATAGCCTAGGCGTAAAAAATCACTTTACTGGGTGAATTCAACCAGAATGTAATAATTCAATGTTACCTCGTAGTGTTATAAATAATTTTAAAAATGTTGTGATATTTTTAAACAATATTTATGAACTGTTTAAAATTGCATTTGTTCTGAAAATGATTCCTTTTTTTTTTTTTTTTTGAAATTTGACTCTAGTTAATTAATTGAAGGGTTCGGCCGAATAACGGTCTATGTAGATTTTTGTTTTATTTGTAGGAGATTAATTAAGTTTGACTTCTGCTTAAGGAATATGAAAATACATACAAAGGTATTGAGTAAAAAATCTGATTTCGCAAAAATATAACATAGACCTTTATCCGGCCGAACCTTTCAGTTACCTATTTCTACATTTATCTAATTTTTTTTTTAAATATAGCTCGGTGCACGCGTCAAACAACTTTCACTAACCACTCTACCTTGAGTAGAAATTAATATTAATTAATTTAGAAATTTAAATGTTTACATTCATTACCATGGGAACATAGTGGTTCCCATTAAATAATATAAAATTAAAAATTATTAACAACTATAATCATTTAAGTTCATGCGTTTTTTGTCACTCTACACCATCTTGTGCTACTTTATATTTTGAAGATTAGTTTTTCCCCCTCTATATTCCTACTCTGATGTTTGGGTATTTGTTTTCAACCTGGGAAAATATTTCTCCTTCTGTCAGTTATCAAATTATTTAATAGTTTATATTAATCCATTTCTACCAATTATAATACAATAATAATTATAATACAATTATAATCCATTACTACTAATTCGGCATTTGAATCCTGTCAGACTATTTCATTAAAGATAAGACCTAACTGATATTAAAGAGCATTTAATTACTTTATTTAATTATTTAATATACAATTTTATATTGATGTGACAAGTTTGACAATTGTTAAAGTGGTAAATTTTATTTTTCTGTTTTCGAGAAAATAGTAAAAAAAAAAAAAAAAAAAGAAAGTTTAATCAATGATATAAATTGGCACTTCCGGTAAGTCTATTTTAGCGAAAAAGTTGCTGTAACCCAGCCGTATTATTATAATTACCTTAAATAAATAATATCGTATTTAAGGTAACTATAAATTACCTTTAAAATTTTATAATTATTCGTACAAGCTTTCGTTTTTTAGCTAGACTGTTCAAATATACACAGACCAATTTCCTTAAAATATGTATTTTCGAATTGAAAACTAAGTAAAAGTAACTGTATACTTTTCAATATAAACTATATTGTTAAAAATTATAAAATTAATTGTTAGTCATGGCTAGAGGAAAAATCAATAGAGCAAAAATTACCCATGTGGTTGAAGAGCCCAAGCAGTTGTTAATAAATAAAAAAAATGAAATAGTATATAATTAAATATTAATAGTAATTTTAATAAACTATTCTGTATATCATTGTAATATTTACAAAACTTACAATATCATAATTATCTCGACATGCTTTATATACTTCCAAACCTTCATACTAGTAGTCATTTCAATAAATAGTGTTCATATATATTTTATCATATCATGTATAATGTACTTTATCGTTTCATGTAATTCATAATCTTTTAGACGGAACCGATCAACTATCGATCAAATATTTTCCTTACGGCAAATATTAGAAAAAAAAATTAGAATTCAACGGTGTAGTTCATCAGCTTTTTGTGGATTTCAAAAAGGCTTATGATTCCATTAATCGCAAAAGACTGTATAACATTTTGATTGAGCAGGGAATACCGAAGAAGTTGGTAAATCTAGTAGGGATGTACATGACCGAAACATTCAATAAAGATAGAATCGGTAATTATTTTTAGGTGAAATTTGAAGTTCGCTTGGGGTTAAAACAAGGCGATTCCCTTTCTCCTGTCCTATTTAATTTAGCGCTAGAGTATGTCATTAGAAAGGTTATGCGTACCGAAAGGGGTTTAGATCTGGGTGGTAATATATCTGAGCTTGGGTTTGCGGATGATTTGGTATTATTAAGTGAGGACGCGGAAACTATAAAACTGAATACAACAAAGTTGATGACAGCTGGGAAAGAGGTTGGCCCCAAAATAAATACGGATAATACGAAATATATGGTTAGTAATAGAAACAGAGGCGATTTTGAGGATATAGATATAGGAAAAAATAGGTTTGAACACGTTGAGAAATTTAAGTAGTTGGGGTCTATGATTACTAGAAAAAAAGGAAATTCAAGTGGAAATAAAGGCGCGGTTAAAGGTGGAAAATGCTAGTTATTTTTCGGTATCGACACTACTTATGTCGCGCATGTCCAGAAACTTGAAACTTAGAATATACAAAACTATTATCTTGCCTACAGTTCTGTACGGGTGTGACACGTGGCCGCTAACACTGAAGGACGAACAACGCCTGAAGGTCTTCGAGAATAAGGTACTGCGTAAAATATTTGGTCCGAAAAAGGATGAGTCAACTGGAGAATTTAGGAGGTTACACAACGCGGAATTGCGGAGAATGTACCCTGTTAATATAATCGAAGTGATATCATCGCGACGGTTGAAATGGGCTTGTAAAGTTGTTGAGCTCAGTAACGAACGAATTCCTAAAAAGAGCCGACTGGTAAACGTCCGCGGGGTAGACCGAAACGTAGGTGGAAGGATTGTATTAAGGGTGATCAAATGAATTTGGGTTTGGACGGTAGTCAGTGGACCGAGGTTTGTAGGCAGCGATTAGTGGTATCGGCTTCGAACCTTCGGGTTCGCTAAGCCTTTTTATTATAATTAATTCATAATCCTTCCTTCACTCTTTTCAATTTACTTTAATTTTTCATTTTTTACAATATATATTGTCATCTTTTTCTTGTGATACTTCATATATTTTTATCTTGATTGTAATTTCTGTTTTTATCATTTTTTTTACTGTTACTGGTAATGCCTCTTTCGTTTTCAATATTATTTTGTTTTTCTTTCAGTTCTGATGATGACCTAAAACTTAGGCCGAAACGTTGGCACAAAATAAATAAGTCATATTTATTAGTGTTTGGACGCACTCCCGACCAAATTCTTCCTTAATTATATCTACGCTCAACCAAACTTACTCTTATATACTTTTCATGCTACAGATTTATATTTTATTATCATAAACGGATCGGCCTTCTTTATACGAAGTTTTTCTTGAACGAAAATTGATTTTGAAAATTATATTACAAGCGGGGCGAAACGTGATTCAATGTGGGCCAATTTATCTCCAGGTTTCCTGACTCAAGGGTTTCACAAGAGTTCATCTCTCCTCACAAATTTGTAAATTTAATTTTATTGGAAACTTTTGAATGTTTATTTAGAGACTATTTTGTTAAAATTACTTTTAATCTTTAATTATATGCTGTTTCGTAACTATTTTTTTATTTTTTAACAATTGTTAAGGCTCTTCAACTACTTGGGACATTTTTGCCCTAAACTAAGCCATGACTAATAATTATTTTTATAATTTTTAACAATATAGTCTATAATATATATCTTATGCCAGTTCATGAGCAAAATTTACATACATATTTACATTAAATTAAAAATATTACTAAGCTTAAGATTAAACAAATTTTTCACATAAAAATATTTTTAAACAAAAGAGTGTGAAATTACTATATTTTCAGGAAAAAAAATCAGTATTAAAGCATTGAGCACAGTGCATTTTAAGATCTATTTATATTAAGATGAACTAAATAGTTTGGCAGTTAAGAAGGTCTTATGCAAACACTAAATAATTTCATAAAAAATGTTTTTTAATTAATGACTTTGTGGAACATGATTAAATACCACCAAGTAAATATGACAGTCTTGAAAATGGACAAAATGGTCCCGATTATTATGGGTCAGATAAGTTGCCTAATATTCTTAATAAAGAATACAAGAAAGGAAGGAAGTTTAGTTTTCCTGAAAATATAATAATTACTAAGCGTTCATCGGTTTATTTTTGGTTTGAAAATTACTGTCGTAAAACTGGGCATTATTTAAACTGTTTCAAGGTCAGAAAAAAAAAAAAATAAATAAATAAAGGAACAGCCATAAAATAACATAGGACTTAATTCCTACAAGTCCATCCTATTAACTTATCGGATGAACAAAATTGCTGCTGAAAGATATAAAAAAATTACATAATGGTAACCACTCCGTCGTTTTAATTGCAAAATAGCTTTTTAAAAATAAAACACCACGCTAATCATAGCATCAAGCCAATTGCGGGTTTTTCTTGTTGATGTTAAGTTCGGACAAAGAAAGAATAGAACATTTTGTTTTTACAATGTTTTTTTTTATCGATATATGTTGAAAAGAAATAAAAAAATGATAATGAGTAGTTCACCTCTGCAATATCGTATCTTCTAGTTCACTTCTCCCCACAATAGAGCATGCATATATTATATGTTTAGATATATTATATCCATACACTTCTATCTTCGTTTTTCCTAAGTTCTAAATATAAACATATAACATATATGTATTCGTACTGAATTATACACTAATACATTTGAGTTAATACGATTACCGTATGCTACACATGCAGCTCCACCGACTACCAATATTTTTTTATTTCCAGTTCGTATTCACCTAGTCAATCCTTTAACGCCTTTTACATATTATTAGAAAATATCCCAAATGTCCTCAATAATCATTAAACGAGCCTAATAATCAAGATCCCCTTACACAATATATCCCGTATCCCTACCCGTAACCCAATAGACTGTAACCTTAACTGATAATCCTCGCAGGCATGAAAAGGAAATTACTCCATGACCTAGTTTGTTATAGCAGCTAACGAACTTCAAAGATTAAATGGCTATTCAAAGTCAATTTCCTAACATATATTAATTTGGTGGAGCCACCTGACTTATGTCTAAAGCAAAGGGGTATTTTGAATAATCGTGATTTATGTTAAATCCACTCAAAATCATGGGCATTTTAAACTGGTGACTCTCTGGGTGCCACAATTATTTATTTATTTTTTTAAGCTATAATTTCCTTGATATAATAAATTATACAAATTATTAGAACCCCTGGAAACCAGTCTCGTTTGTGGTAACCAAAACCTTTTTTTTTCTCATTTATAATAACTTTAAATACTTTAAAAAAAAAATTAAATAACGAAAAATCTGTATTACTGTGTAGAAGGGTCCACAAACTATGGCCCGCGAGTACCATCAATCCAGCCAGCCAGAAAGTTATTCTGATTAAATTATAAAATTACTAATGTAAATAAATCATACGAAATAATAATCAGTTTTTATTTAACGAACAATTAAGGAACACAAAAACAGATATAAATAATGAAACTGAACGTTTTAATTGTAATTAATGACATGAGTATGTTGGTATGATGAGCAAGTAAGGAAGTAATGTTTCTTGACCAGCGTGGTATGGTCGCTATCAAGCTCAGCCGATGGGTTCATTCTCTAAACCATTCAAGGATAAAGATTCCAGTTTATAGTGGCAGGATGAGTCCATGGCAGATCTTAACCCTAGCCGATAGGGTAGAATATAAAATTTCTATTATGGTCATCTAATAAAAGTATATGTATATAGAGGGACTTAGAACAGGTATTCCTTGCAATAGAGGCAGCAGAACAGAATGGGTTTGCAAATTAACCAGACAAAGACCAAACATGTGTTTGGCAACGTCCCTCGGTCACCACCACTCACTATTACCTTTAGTGGTTATACATTTGAAAGTTTAAATAGTTTTATATATCCAGTGTCCCTTTAATGTACAGACAATCTGCTCAGCCCAGAGATACAGAGGCGAATCACCACGGCAAACAGATATTATTTTGACCTGGCAAAAACACTAAGAAGCCATTTGCTATCGAGAGACACAAAAATCACTCTATATAAAACATTAATAGGGCCAGTACTAACTCATGCCTCAGAGACATGGTCAAGAGACATAATACCATGTGCGGGTGCTATTATTTGAGAGAAAAATCCTAAGAGGAATGTAAGGCCCTGTGAAGGATAGCGAGCGTATAGGCTGAGGCACAATGCAGAGTTGTATCAGATTTACCAGGAACAGAATGTGTTATAATAAATATGATTCTCAAGACTGCGGTTGGCTGGGCATGCCGTAAAAATTGGTGGTGACTCGCCAATTACGTGAATGGAAAAAGAGACAGCGGCCAGGATTGAGAGGGACAGACGAAGCTGAAGTCGATGCACAGAAACTTCTGACAGACCCATGAGCAAAACACAGAGGAATGGAGAGAACATCTTGAACCCGTACCTGCTAATAGTGCCTTTGTATAAGTATAATGTCTTAAACTTGTACACCATCATCTGATGATAATATATAAATATAAGAGATATGACCACTCTATATCTTTGTCTCCGTGCACCACCGTCCCCAAAACGTAGTGTGGAATTCTTTATTGAACGTTCCCTGTAATGGTATTTTTTTAGTTCAGATAATTTGTGATGCCTGTTATTTCCTTTTTATTTCTACTGGTGTTGGTCGGTGCTACAGGAGAAATTATATATAATAAAAAACTTGCAAATGAGAACGCGGAAACTATAAAACTACGTAGATGAAAGCCGGTAAAGACGTTGATCTCGAAACAAATACGGATAAGACGATGCTTATGGTTAGCAACAGAAACGGCGGCAATTTTAGTGATACAAATCTAGGAGGTAACAAGTTTTAACACGTTGAGAAATTTATCTATTTGTGGACTATGATAAATATAAAAAACGAAATTCAAGCGGAATTAATGGTGGGTAAGCATATCTAAGTATTTGGGATCCATTACAACTACAAAATAACCAATTCAAAGGAAAATAAAGGCGGTTTTAAAGACAGAAAATACTTGTTATTTCTTAGTTGCAAAATTATTTTGTACGCAAGTTCTTTCCAGAAACCTGAATTATAGAAATCGCAAAACTGTTATCCTTTCTATTTTTGTTTATGGGTTTAAAACGTGGCCACTAACTTTGAAAAAAAGAACAGTGCCTTAAGGTTTTCGAGAATGAGATATTACGTAGAATATTTAATCCGAAGAAGGGTGAGCCCATTGTAGGATTTAGAAGGTTACACAACGCGAAATTGCAGACCAGAGCCAAATCTACCAGTAGGCCTTTTTTATATTTTTATTTTTTTACCGTAAGTGAAACCTACAAAGCTGTTCTTTAAAATACTTAGTTATTTAAACTTCTTCTTGATAGTTCTTATTTTTTAAGCTTGTCCACAGTCGTCTTGCTAAACATGATAGCAGGGGCAAGTTCAGAGCTCTATTGTGTGACAATTGTGCATGGTGTACGATTGCTCGGACTATCATGTTTTGTCGAGACGACTGTGGACTAGCTTTAAAAATAAGAACTATCAAGAAGAAGTTTAAATAACTAAAGTATTTTAAGGAACAGCTTCTGTAGGTTCCACTTACGGTAAAAAAATAAATAAATAAAAAAGGCCTACTGGTAGATTAAATAGTAACTACTAAATAGCGAATAAATAGAGTAGTGAATCAAAACAGAAATGTCTATTTTTCAAAACATTTATTCAATTATATCCCACATCCCACTTTCATAATTCAATAAAGATTGTAAAATATGAATCTCAGACAAGCTTTAATAAAGAACAAATCCTCAAAAAGTTATTTAGTGTTAAGCCGATGGGTAAACTTCCGAATCGTAGGTGGAAGATTGTGTTAAGGCTGACTTCACGAATTTCTGTTCGCTGAACCATTTATTAATATTATTATTAATGCTAAAGGACTTTTTTATGTTGAGCTGTCATGTTCAATGGCGCGACTCCCTCAAACGTTCTGAAAATTCGACGTAACATTACCGAACGATACAATCGGTCTCAGTCCATTAGGAAGAGAAACTATACAAATTGAAGAATTTATCGTTCACAGCGACGTGTTGAGAGCAAATAGTTGTCGCTGCTAACAACTTAAATAACTTGATAGAACCGATGACTTATTGATCCTGTTGATATTGTCAACTTATCAGCGTAATATCAACGGAATAATGGCCTATCAGATCGCTGATGGTCATGTAAAGTGGATGTGTTGCATTATTTACAATTTGTATTGATCATATGTTTGCTCCTTTCTCCGATAATATTGTTTAGTAAGTGCGTCGACACTTTTGAAATGTGTGCCTTTGGCCAACTGGCATTCTGTCCTCTTGGAAATCATTTATTAGTTCATCCGAAAAATCGCTCCTAGCGCTGTTCCTTTTATGTAAGTGACGTATTAATTATTTATGTTAGATAAAATTAATTAAGTGGCATCATTTGAAGAATTTGTCATTTTTGTAATTATCAAAAATCAATGCACTACATATTCTCTTACTTATGTAAATTCTACTTTTGATGAAAATTATTATGATGGCCTGGATAAGAGTGTGCAAGTAAGTATTCTTCCTCGGAATATATTTATTTTGTCACTTAATGCACTAGTCAGATATGAAAATCAGTTATTAATAAAATATTATGCCACTATTACATTTACTAAAATATTTCATGAATTTTTAATGATATATATTTATTTGCTGTAAACGTCTTATGACACTCTAACACATAATAGATGGCACGCTTCGTTTACAGATATTCTTTGTCCAAGTTGAAAGCCATCGCTAGCATCACTTACTCCGCTCCTGACGCTAGCGAAGAGATCGGGTGCACTCCTCAACAAAGAGTAGAGAAATGCTCGGAACACTTGTAGGGGAGAAAGGAGAAGTGGGAAAGACGCTGTACAGAAGACACTGCACTGAAAAGAAAGGAGAAGTGGGGAAGACATTGTACCCCTGACTTCCTGAGCCGGGTTCGGAAAAGTAGTTAAAAAAATTCACAACTGTAAAACGAAGAAAATTAACATAAAACGAGACATTTAGCATCTTACAGTGTTTCAAGAAAAAGGAGCTTACCTTTGATTTTTTTCTTGTATATTTTTATCACTGTAATACTTGCAGTGAAACTTCATTCTTCAAAACTGTCCTTTTTAATACGAATTTTCTAAAATGATCAATAGCCATTTTCGTCAATTTTTATATTTCAATATCTGGGTGATAAATTATGACATTGATACCTCTTTATGATAGGAACATACATGTATGATACAAATTTTATGACTGAAACTTAAATGGTTTTAGAGTTATGTTGTATCAAACATTGCTGAATATTGCGTTATCTATAAAAGCCCATTTGTCTAGTGTTTTATATTAGAGTGACAATCTTTTCTTTTTAAAGGTTTATACATTTATTAAACAATTGTATCATTCACCAAAGCATAATGGCAGTCATTAAAAAAAAAAAAAATTACAGTTTAAAATTGTATTGAATCTTAGTTTAATATTACTATTATCTTGGCTCTCCAATCCGAATTTGGGCATCTCCAGCAGTTTCTGCCAACTGTCTTGGTCTCTTGCAATCATCATCCAGTTCCGAAGCTTCAAGATGTTCCACGCATCAGGTCCGTCCTCTTCTCCTTGTACCAATCAGCAGCTGTCTTGGTGGATCCTCGATATCGGGCCCCTTTATCCTGGATTGTCATTCATTTTCATTCTTCTCCTACCAAGATTCCACCAAAAACGAGGAGTTCCTGCTCACAAACCCGCGAAGTAGTCCAAGTCTCATAGGCTGAAAAGGCAGAAAAACTGGATGCACAATTATCTTATAGAGATGCAGCTTCGATCTTCCGGAGAGAGCTCCACTGTGGAACTACCTTATAGAGAAATAGCACCGATTTGCTGCTATGATCCTACACCTTACTTCTTATTCAGGGGCGTTGCCGTAAGTCACCAACGAGCCTAGATAGACGAGTCTTTAGTCTTCTCGAATTGGTACTTTCCGAAGGTAACCTCCTCTCCAGGTCCAGGCACCTGTCCAGTAACCAAATATTCGTTATAATATTGATTATCTTAGTTTCTTACATTATCCAAATTAAAAAAAGGGACTGAGTGATAATAAATAAATCTGTTACAGTTTTTATCTCTTTATGATATATGAAGATATAATACAAATTTGGTGACTGAGATCCAGCTGGTTCCCGAGTTCTGATCATGAAATACTGCTGCCTCTCGGGAGTCCGAAGCCGTCTCTCGGGGGGTTGCACTATATGTCTGCAATGAACAAATTCTTACTCCACAAGATATGTTCGAATTCTGCAATCAGATAATAACATGAATAAAAATTTTTGTTTTTCTATTGAATATATAAATATATTGAATGCAACTATAGTTAAAGTTGCTTGCCAGTAACAGGAAAGACAAAAGTGATTTAAATAATGACTTAATTTTACATATTTTCCAGCCACCAAGTCCAAATACTGTCATCTAAATGATATAGTGCGGGTTCCAGGAAAGTGGTTAAGAAAATTAACTCAATAGAATTGAAAACGGTATCAGGAAGAACGCGAAATATTACAGAAAAATTATGTAATGACATTTTATCATTCTATAGCACTTTGAGTAAAATGTAAATGTTTATAACCATAGAGGATATTTTATAAAGGTAAAAACCAATGATATTTATCTTAAAAACTTTTATACTTTAAAATTTGTGTAATGTAAAAACTAAGACAATAAAATTTCGTAATATTAAATTACAATTTATTTTTGTTTAATGCATTGCCATTATACTTTGGTGAAAAGTGTAATTGTTTAAGTACATGCACAAATCATTAAAATGAAAAGATTGTTACCCTAATATAAAACACTAGAAACGTGAACTTTCTCTAGTTCCCCCTCGGTTTTGCGTATAGATAACGCAATTTTCAGCAATATTTGATACAATTTAGATCTGGAACCAGTTGAATCATAGCCACTGAATTTGTGTCATACCTTCCTATCATGAAGAAGTAAAACTGTATCAGCTTCATAATTTTTCACACTGCCTCTTTTCAGATATTTAATTTTAAAAAGCCGAAAATGGCGTATGGTAATTTTTGAAAATTCATATTAAAAAAGGACATAGTTTTGAATAATGAAGTTTATACGGCAAGAAGTGCAATGATAAAAAAAAAAATAACAAGAAAAATGAATTCATAATAGGTGAGTCTCTTTTCCTTGAAACATTTTTCAGCGCTAAATGTCTTATTCTGTTTTAATTTTCATTTTATAGTTGTGAATTTTGTTAACCACTTTCCTAACTACTTCAGTCATGTATTGTAAATGTAGAGCGCCTTATTATCATAATTTTAGTTTTGTTTACTTATCGTCAAAACTAACAGAGTTAGAGAAACTTTCGCAAAAAATATTTTTAGCTAAAAATGGGCATCGAAGAAAATTCTAAATGGCCGCAAAAAAAAAAAAAAAGTATGAGCTTGAAAAGTGTTCTAATTACATAGTTTTTAACTCAGCAAATTACGGGAATAAATGGTAAAAAAATCATAAAAAATCAAAAATGTCGAGTAACATGGTCTGGATGATTTTGAATGAATCGACCCATCTTTACACGCCTCTCCGGTTAGAAAAGAACAGAAACTGTAGTTGACACCTGTGGTTAGTAAAAAATACCAACATAATAAATGGGCAGGCAAGTTTTCCTTCCCTCCCCCACAATATCAGTACCAGTTACAATCTTTTATATTTTTTTAAAATTTACTTATCATTTCTTTTAACGAATCAAAATTAATAATTGTTTGGAGTACGTACTTCGGCGAAAATGGCTGGCATTAGTGAGTAAAAATTGTAGCATTAAATTTCAAATTCGACTATCTTTATATTTATAGTTTGTTTATATATATATATATATATATATATATATATATATTATATTTATAATTATAAATACTTTTTTTTTTATTTTAAATCAATATAACATAAATTTTGAATGTATAGATTTTATTATTTATGTTAAATAATCTATTTGGAATTATCACGTTAACCTCCTTTTGGGGTGTTTTGGCGTACACTGTTGAGGTGGAACGCTACAGTGGCTGGAGACGCAATGCAGTACTTTCATACTTTGGCACGCGCTCAAACAAACCACTGGGGTGTACTTGGTGAATGATTCATAAAATTAAATGGCGTACTATAAATTAATAGAAACGGAATATTTATTCTCATTTTTTCATAAATCTCTTATTTTTTATTTGGTTAAAAATTATTTCTTTTAAAATGCTGAACAATTCCTTTGACAAAAAAAATTGGGGGTCAGTTTTGACAGCCATATTGAAAAGGTGTATAGGATTATACGTACGTAGTGTTTTATAATGTGGAAAAGTAAAATAATACCTTCAATATGAACCAGAAAATATAAATCATTGCTTAAATAGAATGAAAACATACATTTTATAGCATTACACATAAAATAGTTTAAGCGTTAATAATACGGATATTTTAATTTTGAAAAGGTTTTCCTTACACTAGAAAACTGAGAATTATTTTCCTAGTGACTATTGAGGCACATGGAAAGTAAGAAAGATGGTTTTACAGTATCATTAATGTTACTAACGAAACAAGTAAACCACAACTAACTAGCAGAACATTTGTAAGTATAAAACAAGTTCGTATATTTGTTTTCAGCATCTCAAAACCCCAGAAATACAAGCTTTCAAAAAACTTTCTTTTTTTTTCAGGAACAATAGTAACCATTTTTGCCAACAGTCTAATTTCTTTCGGAAAGTCAAAAACTAAAACTAAATAAAAAAAATCATCATACGTTTTGAATACTTAGATGCAACTCATTACGAGAGATGATTCTATTAAAATTCATTTCTTGATTCTTAAACAGATATCATATTCATATTTTGCGCCTACGATTTAATATGCATCGAAATTGACTGATACAACGGATGCCTTCGGGAACGTCAATGAAGAATGTCGTGCAACTGTGCATGCGGTAAAATTATTTTCATGAAATATACGGTGTGAAATAGGATGTTTGATAAAACCTAGAAGGCCCTTGATAGAAGAACGATACCTCGATATCTTTTCCCGGTGTTTTGTTTTTCTGTACCCTCATGACGGTTGCCTAGACTTTTTCCCCATCCGGTGACTCCGAGTCATTTGGAAGGTCTTCAACCCTCGAACCCGGAAAAACGGGTATTTATACCCGAAATTTTTTTACTTACTTTGCTTGAAGCAACATGTTGTTTTACTTTTCAGGAGTTTAAGAGCTCATTAAAATCCCTAGAGCGTATTGTTTTCTCATTCTACGTAGAAAACAAAACATGTATGTGTTCTTTATAGTTGCTAGAAAATAATAGGAGTTAAACATATTTTAAAAAACTTATAAAAGAATTTTTAAATCTTTTATATTTTGGGGGACACGTGTCCAATATATATAAGTGCTAAAATGGATTAAACTTCTTCTCAAATCAAAAATTATACAGTTTAGTGTTTTTTTTATTTAGTTTAGTGTTTGTATTTGCTTGTTATTGAAATACAATATTCTTTTATTTACTGATCATACTATTTGATAATAGATTAGCTGATCATACTATTTGAAAATATATTTACTGATCATACCATTTGATAATATATTTACTTATCATACTAATTGATAATATATTTACTGATAATAATATTTTTATATAATATATTAACTGATCGTACTATTTGATAATATATTTATGATCATACTATTTGATAATACATTTATACTATTTGATAATATACGAGTATTTACTGATCATACCATTTGATAATATATTTACTGATCATGCTATTTGATAATATATTTACTGATAATACTATTTTTATATAATATATATCCACTGATCATACTATTTGATAATATATTTACTGATCATACTATTTGATAATACATTTACTGATCATACCATTTGATAATATATTTGCTGATCATACTATTTTATAATATATTCAGATTAATTAAAACTTTTTTTTTAAGTTCCAATACAGAAAGACGCAAATAATTGGTAAAGATCAAAGTTAATGTTTAATTTTTTTTAAATATAAACAAAGCATTAAGGGAAGTTATCATAAAGCGGGATCATGTGCCGAATATAGACAAAGGATATATGGATCTTCATTAAGTTGTTAAAGCTTCGCTGGGCGGGTCATGTTGAGTGGACGGACTCAAACTTATGTTCATACATATACATACAATCCTGTCTGAGCGTTTGTGTATAGCGTGTATATAGAGTGTATAGCGCATAAGCAGGTTTTTAGATTCAACGTGACGTCACAATATAATATTTATATGTATAAAAACTGTTTTATCACGAAACATTTAGTTTTTAGACGACTTTAATCACCATTCTGTAAATTTATATAAAGGTTCTCGAAAATTAACTTTCAGGAAAGCTAACACACTCTAAAGTAAATTTGGGTACATTTTTCTTTATGTCGCACCATGGCATGTAAAGTACCTAGTTAGCAATAACGATCCTGATAAAAACGCAACTTATCACTTTATTAGTTTCAATACTTAAGAATAATACAAAATATTTGGTCACTAAACTATATACGGAATTCGATGCTATAGTTATTACATAAGAGGGAATATAAGTAAAGTTGAATTATATCGGTAAAACTATTTCTAAAGAAACAGAAATTAAAAAAAAAAAAGAAAAATGATTAAAAAAGGGGAACGCTTATTATTTTCTGTCGAAAATTTCTCATATACTGTACAGAAAAACGAAAGTATGAATTTTTCCTGTCTCCATACAATAAAGAAAAAATCTATGCGTTGGGTTTTAGTCTCTTGCCCAACTTTTATCTCGCTTTAATTTCCTATTGAATTTCGTATCTTTCTAGGAACTTTTGTCACCAAATACTTATTCTATTCGTAGTTAAATGTAATTTGTTTATTAAAAAAATTTTTTTTAAGCTTGTTTTTTTTAAGAGGGTACATTAATTATTTAAATTATAATTTTTCAGGAAAAGTTTTCTCTTATTCACTTCTACACTTTATTGATTATTCCTCACAACGGTTCGGGCCCATGTTGCCCATTTTAAGTGATCTTTTAATTTGCTTTTTAATCCATAAATTAAAAAAGCTAATTACAAGATCACTTGGAGATGGGCAATATGGGTCCGAAACATTATGAGGAATAATCAATAAAGTGGAGAAGTGATTAAGGGGAAAGTTTTCCTGAAAATTGATAATTCAAGTAATGTATTTATTTCCTTCTCTTTCTATATTTTTCCTTCTAATTTTCTTTCACTTTAATTATTAATCTAAATTTTTGTTATTAGTCTAAATAAAACATTGATGAAAGCCAGCCAATAATCAGGTTAGGAAAAAAAATACAGATAAATTTAAATATATGGTTAGTAGCAGAAACTAACCATACGTTTTGCTTTATCTGCATTTTTTCGTGACTTGATTCTTTACCAGCTTTCATCGACGTTGTATTTAGATTAATAGCAAAAATGAGATAAAATTGAAAAGACAAAATCCAGAACGAAAAGGAAATAAATTAATTTGTAAAAGATAATAAAAATGCTTAAGCTTTAAGGTACAAGGGAGGTAGAAAAATAAAATATAGGCCTATGGAGAGAAGAAGCAGTAACATTTGCTCAAAGGTCATTGGTGGTATTGGCATGATGCAAAAACCGGTTGGAAAGTCACAGGTCCAAAGAACCACTTCAGCGAAACAGATACTTCCCGCCTGGATGAAGCAGTATATGTAATTTGAAATGTTCCTATGAAATACAAATTTACATTACCTTTATAGAAGGAGAGGGAAAGGGAAGCATATTTAACAATTGAAGGCTTAATAAAATGAATGTATATAATTACTTTAACCTCTAGACAGAAAAAAAAAAAATCATTCATTGCAGAAAGTAGAGACTTCAATATCAAGATTACAAATATTTAATCCATAGTTGTATACTTAATTTTATGATAATATCAAAGTACTAACTGTGAGCAAGTTCAAAGACTAACATTGATCTAGGCACATATGCCTTCATAACAGAACATTTAGCACAACAACAACGCTGGAACGACTTTCTCATACAACCAAACTTTGGAACTACGAAGTTTTCTTTACAAGTTTTGGAGGAGTTCAGAATTCGCTTTACCATGGGAAACTCATTCCGGTTTATAACCCTTTGAAATGTAAAATCATTTAGAAGTAAAAGTAATGTTTTTTTATTACCTTTACTGAGCAAGATAGAAGGAAGGTAATCGGCCATTTATTTTTCTTTCTGGATTTTACTTTATTTACCCGTTTTAAAGACCAAAAAATGATTTAAATAAAAATTTTGTTTAGTGCAACAACCTCCTAGACTATTTTCGATAAATCATATTGTTTAGGCTGATTTATGTTAGAAACCGGTAGTTTTTGAAAAAAGAATCCATGATTCGTCATCGAAGGACTCCATCACGCGATGCTAAATAGCACTTATTGGAAGTGCTTCAAGAAGTGGAATAGGTGAGAAGTAAAAAATAATACTAATTTAATATCTCGTTTAGACAAACATTTTTTTCCATATTTTTTATATCTATATCTAAATCAAAACAAGTTCAAATATTAAAAGTATTGTCACAGGAGATCATAACGTAACTATCCTTGGAAATAGATTAAGTTCTGTCACTGTCATGGGAGGTAGATTAAGTGCTGTAACTGCCATTGGAGTAGATGGCTAAATATCTGGTGTGTCCACTCACACGACTTTCTTAAACGTTTTAGATGCAAAGTCCAGAGAAAAAAATTGTTTTCTGTAACTTCGCTAATATTGGCCCGATTTGGATGATTATACACTATTATGATCATAACGCTTTGAGTGCAAACTCAATAACAAAAATCGTTTTCTTTTTCTCCGCTAATATTGGTCCGATTTAGATAATTATACACTACCCGATGGCACTACCATACTCTTCAAGGCATCGCATAATTATATGTCCTATCTGTACATATCAACAGGCTGGAACAGACATAACTGATACATTTTGAAGGACTTTAAAAGACAAACGATTGTCTCTAAAAAAAACTCTGGGTTTTTTTTCTGTGAAGAAAAAAACGTTTGCGAATGGGAAAGCGAAAGTGGATGGAAATTGATATCGGACCATCTAGGCACCAACCAGCATAATTTTTAAAAATGCCATCAAAAGCGGATTAATGTAAGTTTAGTTGATATGTCAATCACATAGATTTTACAACAGACAGATTCGACATCAAACGCCAGTGGAAATTTTCGATTTTAAGGTTTCCTGTCTTCTCTAGTGAGGTAACAAAAATGTACCATGAATTACTATTACTTAAACACCAGATTAAATTGCAGATATTATATTATTATTTAAAATAATGTCCCAAAATATTTTTGAAGAACATACACACATTGTCGGCGGACAAGCAGAACCATGAAGGGGTCACCAAGCATCGATCTCTCCATCAAACAGGGAATCCTTAACTAACCTCTTACCTATTCCTGTCTTCTCCAGCTCAACATCAAAGCACTAGTCAACTTTTCCCTTAAGCAGCTTCAAGTAAATCACCTAAATAGTTCCAGTGAATGGGACTTTAGATTAAAGAAAAAACAAATTAACGATAGAAACAACTTTAAATGTGCGTTATTTTTTATGAAAAATGTGGTTAAATATTTATATTGCTTATGATGGAAGATATACACACAATAATTCGTTATTTCGAAGATGAGACAAATAAGCACGTTGAAAAACTTTTCAGGAAAATTGCTCATGCCTGTGTAAGCAATTGATGTATGAGATCCAGTGCGCATGATTATGGGTTTTTAAACGGTCTAAGCTTTGATCTGCGGGTTTTTCAGCAGTCCCAATCGGCGGATTACTAGCCTTTCAACAAAAATAATATACAGCCAACGTGTTTTTAGAAGTCCGTGAGATCCATATATGGGTTTTTCTGCAGGTTTGATCGACGGATTTCAAAACTGTTATAGTCTGCTAACGCACAGTTCTGAGTGAATCCACCGGCCTAGAAAAAAAAGAGCCGTACGTGTTGTTGGAAGCTATGCCTAGCTAATGTGTAGCTCACGTGATAGGAGTTTCATCATAAATTACACACAACAAAAAAAAAAAGTAAATTATTTTCGTATCGAATTTTCTAATCCTTCATTTTTTAAAGAAAATACAGCTTATCATCAGTGATATTTTTGTTTCGGTTACATTTTGAGCAATATCAATAATTATTGATATTTAATTATAATTAACGAGATGGGCAATGAATGGTTCGTAATCAGCAAATAATAATCTGCGCTTAACATTAAGTTAAGAAAAATCATTAGTTAATATTATGCGAAATAATTATAATGGCAAGCATAGCAGCCCCTCCTCCCCTCCCTACAGCCGGGCAAATGGGGCAACCGACCCGTGCCCCGCGCTTAAGAGCATGCAGCTATAATAATGTTTTTAAAATGTAACAACTTTAGTATTTCAATGTAAAATTAAATTTTAAAGTGTAATTGAGGAGTTTTTTTTATCAAACGTCAATATATCCACTTTTCGAAAATAATTACAAACAATTATCAGGGGCGCATCTCATGGATATAAGGAAAATTGTTATTGAAAATGTTGATTAGTAACACCTATTTGACAGGGGGTAATTTAAGATTTGTAAAAAACTTAATAACTTTCAAGTGTAGAGTATTGATTTGTCAATAAAATCTTTGTTTTTGAGAAGTGGATAAATTTGGAACCATGAAGGGAACTTTTGTTAGAAAACTTCTCAATTGTAAGGGATACTGGAAAATCTCATGAATCTTGATTTCTGGATACAACTATACTACTAATTGATTTTATGAACTACAAAAAGAATAACTGTTTAATGTATAAATTCAAATATATTTCTTTTTATTAGTGTTCTGTTAAAGTTTGTTTTTTATACAAAAATAATTACCTTAAAAATTATTAAAATAATAATAATAAAAAATAATAATATTTTTTATTGGCAGTTTGTAAGCCAGATTGGTGTAGTTAGCTTAGGATAGGACGTCATACACTTGAGCATATTTTAAGCATAACAAATTTATGCTGCTTAATGGTACTTTTTTTAAAATTTACTGAGGAGTTTTAATTTAACTCTGTATACCGTCCCGTTACTGTAAAACAGCAGAGAAAAACATTGTTATAGAGATAACAACTTTAAAACTCGGGATTATAACTTTACAAACTCGAAACTTTTATCTTTCAAGCACGAAATATGTGAAAGATTAAATTGCGATGATTTAATAAACGATTTGCTGAAATAAAAGTTCAATTAATAGTTCATAAAATCGTGCGAAAGGGCCATTAAAAAAAAAAAATAAGATAAAAATAAATAAAAGCAAACATTCAATCTTGAAAAAAATAATATTTTTCTTATACTTTTTGTTTTATAATTTTCGCGATATTGCTTACATCAATTTTTGAAAAGATAACGTTAATTATTTTACTTATTAGTTTTTTGTTTACTAATAATTTAGTTTATTTTTAGAAATGACCTCGCAAAATCTAGGGCCTATAGTTTAAACAATGCAGCATAATATAATGAGCTGTTTAATATAATTAATTTTTTAGTTTCAAAATTAATCAGGTATTTATTACTTTCCAGAAACATTAAAATAAGAATTTATAAAATTATTATCCTTCCTAATGTTCTTTTGAGTGCGAAAGTTTCCCACTTACATTGAAGGATGAACAACAGCGCTTTAAGATCTTCGAAAATAAAGTTTTATATAAAATATTTGGGTCAAGGAAAGATGAATCCACTAGAGAATTTAACGCGTAGAATGCACCATGTTAGTATAATTGAAATGATAACATCCTGACAGTTATAATGAGCATGTAATGTTGTGCTTACTAATGAACGAAAATCAAAAATGCTGATTAGCTCTGATCGGCACACTAGATGGATAGAACGAGATGTAGGTGGAGAGGTTGCATGTATAATGATCATGTAGATTTGGGCTCAGTGGAGTGACGTATTTAGGCAGCGTATTTATGTTGGGAGAATCATGTTAATTTTTTATAGAGAATTTACCATTACTGAAGTAATAATAGAAAGGACGAGAATAATGTCTATAATTAAAATTTTTGTTAATAATTCAATCGAAATAATTTTTTGCTGGAAAAAATAAATTAACAATATCTCACGAAGCAGAACCTCTAGCTAAAAGCCTAGCCTTGTTTGGGAATGGACACTTCAACTAAGGGCCGAAATGACTTGAACCAGAAAATCTCGGCCTGCTGGGCCCTATTTCATTATAAAGTACAAAAGAAAAAGTATAAGTGGTAAATATACTAGTGGAAAGATTTATTTTTAGAGTTTACAGGTTACTTATTGTCTTTAGATAATAATTTTATTCAATTTTTTTTTTTAATTTTCTATTTTTAATTTAACTATTTTAAATGTTATCGTATTCTAACATTTTACAGTGTTAGTCATAGACGTAGTAAGTCATAGGTTTACTTGTACTTGTACTTATGTATGAATTATATATTCTGAAACAGGGGATGTATATAAAGTAGAGTACAAGATTTTATATTGTTTTTAAAACTATAGTTGTTAAGATTATATATTGTTAAAACATTATTATAATGTTGGAACACGATAACATTTAAAATAGTTATATTAAAAAACAGTAAATTAAAAAAAAAAAATTACTGTTATCTAATGATGATAAGTAACATGTAACCTCTCAACATGAACCTTTCCACTTGTACGTTTCTCACTTGCACTTGTAGTTTTGTACTTTATTTTAAAATAGAGCCCTGGTCTTATTAGAAGATTGTACTACTGCAATGTATATATATATATATATATATATATATAGTGTACTCAATAAGTATCTCCACTATAATGAAACAATGATTCTTAGGTTAGCCATCGCAATTTTAAAATAAGTTAAATTCATAACATTTTAATTTTATTGCTTTAAAAACGATTTTAAGAAATAGTTTCAGAAAAACTAATATATGCTTTTTATTTCCTTACAGACAACTTGGTCGTTTCCTTTCTTTTTTGACGTCAGCAAGCTGGTCGGATGCAGTACCACCAATAAGGCTAGTGTGGGGTGCGCACTTAAGGTAATAAATTTCATTTGTAATTATTTTATAATATTAATAAAAGTATTAAAAATAGAAGATTGATGAATAAATAGACTTGAAGATTTGTCTTCAAACAAATAGACTGAAATTAGTTCAATAGGATATTTTAGAATATATTTCGTTCGTGACGGCTCAACTTCGAATTAAGGATAGAATCATATTACTTTTTCAATAATACATAAGAAATGACAAATTTTTATAAATTTTTCTCAACTTCAGTGTTTGTTCATAAGAACGGATAAGCTAAGTTAAGTAAATTGCATTTTATTTATTTAAATCAAACGAATGGAATATTCTATCTATTTAAATCCATAGCAGTTAGTAAGTTTTTAAGTTTATCTATGAGTCCTGTGGATTATTTATCTGTCTCGTTCTTGATTTTTCCCTCCCCAAAATTGTTTCTAAAGTGGTTTACTACTATAAATGCGTTTTGTATGTTTTTTATTATTTGTCCAACAATTTTATTTATTTTTAAATTTATTTTTTAAAGGGTAAATGTGGTTATCACAATGCGGTAAATGGGTAGCCGTTTCTAGTATTCGATTCCACTTGATTTTCTAATTACCACACTGTAATAACCAGCTTAATCTCCTTAAAAAAAGAAATTACAAAAATAATAAAAAATAAAATTTTTAGACAGCAAATAAAAACAATCAAAACTAAAAATAATGGGTTTGCAGTAGCAACCCATTTTTGAAAACATTTTGAAAAATTGTTGGGGAAAAATCCAAGGACAAAAATAAATACTAGATACTCTTATTGTAGGTATCTAACTTTTTTTGATCTATCAATCTCGATATTTCTTCGAAATTAAACTAGCTTCACAAAGTCGGGTACATCACTGGAAAGCTGACGAAATGAAGCATTTTTTTTTAATTCCACAAGGTCGTAGCTAGAATATTCCGTGGGATCCAGTCGAGTATTTCTTAAAATTATTCGTTTTTAATTGTTTACTTTATGGCTGCTTTAATTCATCGCCTGATGAAGCAATATTTTCCTACAAATTGCTTGCTATTTCATGCTATTTGATACGAAATTCATCGTGGATTCCAAAAATGGTGACGAAAAATGAGAAATACTCAGTTATAGGAGAAAAATTTAAAACTTTATTTTAATAGAAAGTAGTTTTCTTGAGATAAGGAGGAACGGTCGGAGGAACTGAACTATGTTTTTTATTAACCATCCCTACCTTAATTTCTGACATTTCTTCCAAGGACACTCTGCATAATTCATTTTAGAAATAATAAACCATTATTATTAACCTATTATTAATAACCTATATTATTTGCAGCGTTTTGCCTTGTCTTCTTGTAACTTCTTGGAATCTAATAGTCCCGGAATATTAAACTGATACCTATGGAGGGCTTCATAATACCAATTCGAACAGGAATATACGATAGCTGAAATATGTCCCCTCGTACTAAGAGCACATATTTTTTTTGAAATCGGTATTTAAAAATTTAATATGGCTATTTGATTTAAATTTCCTCTTCATTTTTTCAATATTTTAGATATAGTTATTCAACCACAAACCTACGATTGTTCGAAAAATATCTTTCAACCGGATAAGTCAATAAAGCGAAATTGCTTTCTGTTATATTAAATACTTTATTAATACAACCTGATTTTTGGTGGTTACAAAGAAAAGTGAAGAACCTCTTTTGAGGTAAACCGTTCGTTTGACACGTTAAAAGAATCATGATTACGACGCTCTGATGATAGAATCCATGAACCTAGTACCATGAAGCTATCCAAAAAGACTTGGGTAAATATCAGTATCTCAAATTTTGAAAAGTGGCCCCTCCCCATGTAAATTACCTACACACCAAAGTTAAAAGAACTGAGAGCGACATAAGAAACATATTCCCACCGCTTTGCTCTTCAACCCCAGATGAGCAAAGAAAGTTAGCATTTGGTTTCTCCAGTCATATTGTATCCTTCTTTGGGTTTTTACAAGTCAGAAACCACTTTAGCGAATTTAGTAAGAGTTCCCAAGGGGCACCAGGAAGAAATGGAAGGCAATTTCCGTTGCCATAACAAGGTGAAAGGATTTCACAAGTTCTTCGTTGGAATGGACCAACCCAGAGAGAGAGTTATTTTTAAATCTAATTTTTTAGTTCGAGACGACCCTGTATGTGAATGTAAAAATACATTTTACAGCCCATCTTCCATCAAATATCTATTTGTTTCACCAAGCTGAATTATTTATCATAAGCAATTGATTACACAATACCGTATTTTTAGGCCAATAAAGATAAAAGTTCAACGGCAACACTCTTATAATGTTATCATGTTGATCGGATATGAATGTTGTAAATCAGTATTAGCAAATCGTCTCCATCCGTACTGTTTATACTACCTGATAAGTTTACGTAATAGTTTGTTATCTAATAAACTATGTTGTTCTTATTCCCTTTATGTCAGAAAAACATAGAAATGTGTAAACTACATAGGATTGTTTTATATTCTTGTGTATTATTTCATTCATTTTTTATTTACTGCATATGTAAATTATCGACTTATGGAAATATCCAGTAAATATTAATATATTATTAATGTCAGTAATAATTATCCAGTAAATATTCTGTGTATTTTGTTGCTTAAAAATGCAAAATACTATTTTTTTATTTAGTGACGCTGAAGGTTATATTTCCTCGGTACTCTTGCCAGACAAAAAACAAACAAATTTATATTTGAAATTGAAAAAGCAATATGTTTGCTCCCGATCATTTTTGAAATTATGTGTTCGTTTTCTTTTATTAGATTATAATTAAAAAATAAATTGCAAACAATTTGGATATATGAAGTGTAAAATATGTTTAATTCTCTGTAATCCACTGTCATTTAATTTTTGTTGCTAATAAAAAAGTGAATAAACAAAATAATAATGACGATTAAGAGAAAAACATAAAATGCAATGATATAAATAAATTACCATTTGAAAGCATTATCGCTTATATAAAACAAATGTTCAGTTAATTAATAGATATTAAAAAAAAATACAATATTTTATTTAAAACACGTCGATATGCAGTAGACAATAAGGATGATAGACAGAAAAACAAAATATGCTCTGTAAAAATAAATTACTATTTAAAAAACAAAACAAAACACTATTTAAATAAATTTCCTGTTATCAGATATTTAAAAATATATATATATATATATATATATATATATATATATATATATATTCAATATTATATGTTCGAATTATGAAAATTTTGTGGATGTGATAGCTGCTCTGAAGAATGACAGAAGTCACGGTCTGGATAGCATCGTTACAGAGATAGGAAGAATTGCAGATAAACTTTACTAAAGTAGTTTTACAACCTAATACTGGATATCTGGATTACAGAACAGATGCCAAAAGAATGGAATACTGCTGTCATATTTCCTGTTTTTAAAAAGGGAGAGAAAATAAACTGCGACATTTACCGAGGCATGTCTTTGCTAAGTACGGTATATAAAGTTTTTGCAATTCTGCTAAATAAAAAAGTACAGTTTTGGTCCCAGAAGATTTTTGGTAAATACCAGCGTGGTTTTAAACCATGTAAATCAACTATATACCAAATTAGCTCTAGAGGCAAATTCTGGTAAAAACGTACGAGTACCAGATAGACTTACCCCAGATTTTTATTGATTTTAAACAGGCATATGACAGTATAAACAGGGAAGAATTAATGAAGGTGATGCTAAAACTGGGAATCCCAAATAAGTTAATAGATTTCATGTCGGAGGATTTGGAAGTAAGAGATGGGCTTTGGCAAGGGGATCCATTATCTCCTACTCTGTTTAATATTGCCTTAGAATATGCAATAAGTGCAATACGGACATATCCTGGTGACATTATTTACCGGATGACACAGCATCTGGCCTGTGCTGACAATGTCCTACTAACGGCAAAAAATAAAACAGCGTTAGCAGGCGCTTTTGAAGAATTCGAAATGGCGGCAAAAGAACTTGGGCTGCAAATCAATGAGCGGAAGACATGTTAACTTCAAGAAAACTGGATGGAGCAGAGGAATATTTCAAAATAGAAAACCACATCCTGAAAGCAGTTAAAACCAGCAGTTAACTATCTGGGTGCGATAATTACAAAAAATGATGAAATGATGGAGGAGCTCAAAACAAGGATGACCGCGGGGAATAGATGCTACTTTGCCTTGCAAAAAATACTAAATTATAGATCCCTGTCTAACAGGATCAAGATCATGGTGTATGAGAAAGTCGTCAGATCCGTCGTAACCGTATAGTTCTGAGACCTGGGTACTATCTAAGGCGTCTGAAAGGAAATTGCTGGCATGGGAGAAAAGAGATCTCCGCAGGATCTTTGACCTGTTGTGCGAACATGAGCAGTGGAGAATTCGCACCAATGAGGAGCTGCGCCGAATATATACGAAACCTGATTTGGTCTCAATTGTGAGGGGGAGCCAGATCAGATGGTTTGGTCATTTGGCACGTATGACCAGAGAAGCAGTCCCCAAACGCCTGCTCGAGGACCGACCTGGTGGAAGACGTGGTAGAGGAAGACCATGCCTGAGGTGGTTGGATGAGGTGGAGGACATCATCCTGAAGAGGCTGGGAGTAAGAAGATAGCGGATGCTTGCCCGGAATAGGAGAGAGTGGAGGAGGGTGATAAGAGAGGCCCAGGTTCTTGAAGGGTCCTAGCGCTAAGAATAAATAAATATACAACCTCATTGATTTTAAGTCGGCCACGTAAAACAGTGACAATAATTGACAGAACAACACAAAATACCGTGATGTAAATAAATTAATAATCGTTTATATATTTCCAATTAAATTTTTGATTTTTTTTTTTTTAAGTATACAATATTTTATTGGAAATTCGTTCATCTGCAGCAGGCCACATAAAAAAAGTTACTGATGGCTGGTACAGGCTCTATTAGGGGGGCAAACTGGCGCCTGCGGGAACAGGTTTGGGGACACCTTAACTACGGATTCGATCAGCTCCCTACATGAATGCGAATATTTTAAAAATAATATAAGGTTCAAAATTTTAAGAAAGGTTTGGTGGCCGGTCAGGCAGTACCATACTTTCTCGAGTTAGAAGTGTCGCCGGTTCGAATCCGGCTTGTAGGAGGTTGACCCGCTTAATAAATCTCGACATTTTCACTCTGGCTGGAATATACTTGTAGCCTGAAGATTGACAAGTCCTTACTACCGTAGTTAGGGTTTCATTCATCATTAAAATTAAGCATGTAATGAAACTGAAGTATTTTAGAAAATTCTGCAGGTAGTGTGTTCATAACAAAGAAATAAACCCATTTACTGCTTCATCAAAAATAATTTAAAATCAACCTATTAATTAGCAAGAAACGAGAACGCAATGAGTAATTGCCAAGGGGTAGATGAATCTCTGATTTTATCTAACTTGAAGCGGGCATTTGGTAGAGCTGGACACATTCCAAACCAAGAGGAAATATTGTAAAATCTTAAGGCCAATTACGCTGAGGATCCTATATTGTAGAGCGGTCAGCCAGGCATCGTTATCTATATGCATTTATGATATCAAAGAACTTACACATATTATCATTATCATTTCAAAAATAAGCAATTAGAAATTAATCAATCATACATAAATACAATGAGCTTATAAGATCAAAAAGCGATTAATGAACAATATCAGCAATGAGAACTGACATTGATTGAATTAATTAATTTTATTATCTAAATTTGTGAAATCAGCTTGTTAAAAATTTGTGATAATCAAAAATAATTATCCTTACGCAAATTAGCTCCATGTGATTCTGTTCCTCTGCCTAACTATTTTAAGAATGAGAAACTTCGAATCTCGGGGAATTCATCCCCTTTAGAATGTATGAGAAATCCCTGTGGCATTAACCCATTAATGAGAAAATACCAAGGCAAGATATTTGCCGACTTACTAAAGACATTACCCAGTTATGCGCACTAAGCCACAATTGACGACCACAGAGATCAGATATAACTTTTGTACTCTTACTTACTTAATATAACTATAACTTTTGAACTTTTATAGAAATTCAAAAGGAAATATTAACATAAAATATTATTGTAAGTAAAAAAATTGCCGTCAATTGGAGATGCGAAAGCTATGAATTACAATACGATTTTGACCTTAATCTCGAAATAAATACAAAATACTCAGTTAATAGTAGAAACAGTGATGATTTTTAGTAGACAATTTTTGAAATTTACGATTTACGCTATCCTAAGAATACGAAATTCAAGCGGAAATAAAAGATTTACAAAAGAAAATATTCATTATTCGTAAATATATTTTTATATCGTAAGAACGTTTAAATTATTTTTTGAAGTGAAGTGCCAGTGAGACTGTGGAGTTTTAAATAAGTTATAATAACTTACAGATGGGAAATGCATGTAATTTTTGTTTGTTTTTTTGTAATTTTTATTAGTTCAAGCTGATTGTCTAGAAACCTGGAAAGAAGAATTTACAAGGTCGCCATACCATCACTTTTCTTTACGGAAGCGAAATGTGGCCGCTTTAATTTAGGGAAGAACATCGCATTCATGTGGAGAGCTGATTCAATCCCTAGTTCAGGGACTAGTTCAGGGGGGGTATATATATATATATATATATATATATATATATATATATATATATATATATATATATATATATATGTATTTACATATCTTTTTAATTATCTAATAACAGAACATTTACTAAAACAAGGGAATATGTTTTTAAATGGTAATTTATTTATATAATAGAATTTTATGTTTTTCTGTCAATCGTCATTATTATTTTTCGAGGTATACTGCACATCAACCTGTTGTCAATAATCTATTGTATATTTAAAGTATTGTATAATGAACTGGAAATTTGTTTTTAAATGGTGATTTATTTATATCATAGCGTTAGATCATAGCGTTGGTAACACTGCATTCAACTTAATTTAAACCTCTTTCGTTCGTGTTTTGTGGCGTAAAACTGCTTTGATCATCAATGCCATTTATTAATTTATATATATATATATATATATATATATATATATATAATTAAATCAGGTCCATATTACATACAATGCGTTATGAGAATTTTCATTTTTAAAAATACTTTTTCCTTCAAAAACTTTTTACAATTTCTGCTATACCTCCGTTTGATGTTCTGATCTCTTAAAATCATCACTTTAAAGAAGAAATTGTTTCGATTTGATTTATAGAATGTTGTATTTGATCTGTAAAAAGTCGAATGTGGAATGAAATGTCTGCGTCCCGTCTCAAATAATTAGATATTATTTTCAATTTGAAATAATTTTCTTCCGAAATACATGAGTGCAAATAAAAAAAAAACGCGCCGTCCACCTTACGACACACGTCATCTGCGGCTTTTCTCTGGGACTACTGTGGCGATTTTTTTTTTTTTTTTTTTTTGGCCTTTGGCACTGAAGTCAGAAATACTCGGGGATCCTCGGAGATCACCATCCGCCATTTCGTTTTAAAATAGCGACTGATTAGGAATTTTATACGTCAATAACTCGGTCATTTATGAAGATAGAGTAAAAATATGAAGTGTTTTGTAATCATCAAATTAGGATCAGACCTCATATTTTATATATTTGACCTTTTACCAAGTAATCACCAGCCAGTGCCTTTCCTACGTCAACAATCTCCTCCAATTAAAGTCCTCTATCCACTCCCAGTCTACAAGATCTCCTTTATACACTTTCTGCCTTCTGTCCTTTATACACCTTTCCATAGATCCGCATCGTTCCAGCATTCCTTCTTTGCCCGTTCCGCTACTCTCTGGAATTCTCTCCCTCCTAAAATTCGATTTGCCCTTTCCTTAGCCACATTTAAAACCCTCCTGTTCCAATTCCTGCTCACAACCCAGTCGGTCGCTGGCTAGCCATATTGTAATGCATCATTTTCCATTACGTACGTTTTATGTACATTTCATTTCATTGTTAATGTTGTTCGTTGTTTGATTTATAAAGTTCAAGGATTCATTTCTTTTTATCTATAAATTATTTTCTCTACTATGAAATTTACAATCTGATTGTTAAGGAATCCAAATATGCTCTTTATGTTGTTAATTTTGTTTAAATGTTTTTTAAATATTGATTCTCTTTCTTTCACTATTTTTTCGGTGTGCTATTTTCTTTTATTTTGTTTCTGTATTATATTATAATGTAAATTTATATATATTTTTTTATCACTATAAGATGCAAATAATTATTTTAAAGATAATGTTTTGTTAAACGGATGAATGTAAGTTTCCTTTCTCACTCTCTTTGTTATTTTTATTAGCACTATATTGAGCTATGTAGTCTAGGAATATAGTCTATATTGCTATAAGGTTCCAGGCCACGACGGGATACTAAAAATATTGTTAAAACAACTGCCGAGAAGAGGGATAGCTCACCTGACGAACCTCACTAATCCCTGCCTCAGGTTAAGATACTTCCCTGATGCATAGAAAAGAGCTATCCTTACACCGCTATTGAAACCTGCAAAGAACGGATCCCAGCCAACCGACTACAGACCAATCAGCTTGCTTCCGCACATGGATAAGGTCTTCGAGAAAATTATTCATAATTATCTCAAGACCTACTGCTCAGAAATAGCCCTTATCCCACCAGAGCAGACTGGCTTTCAAGCCGGCCTCTGCCCGGATCACCATCTTGCAAAGCTACAGGCGGAAGTAAGCCATAGCACTGTTAAGAACGAGGCGACCGCCATGATCTCTATAGACTGTACCGAGGCGTTTGACTCAATGTCCCATAGCCTTCTATGTAAGACACTGCAGGATAACGAGTTTCCGGAGCAGCTATACACTGTCGTACGGTCGTTTCTTCAGCAGCGAACATCAGAGTACGAGTCGGCGAAGCGGTATCCGAAGACTTCGCACTAACCTGCGCAGTTCCACAAGGGTCTGTGCTATCCCCAGTACTGTTTTCGGTATACACGGCTGAAACTGTTGGGGCAAGATACAGGAAAGCTACTGTCGCGGCATACGCCGATGAAATAGCGATCTACAGTAGCTCTATAAGCGCGGAGAAAGCTCTACGACAGGCGGAGGACGTCTGTGAGAAGATCACCAAGAAACTGGAGAGATTAAATATTACAGTTAACCCCAAGAAGACGGACTGTATTATTTTCTCCAGAGGAATAAGCGCCCACTCCCTAATATCTATAAGGTAGAGGGGAGAGAAAACAGACCGGCGAGCAGTATAGTATATCTAGGTGTCACTCTTGACAGGCACCTGACACTTGCTCACCACTGTAACAAGAAGCTCAGGATGGTTAGGACCAAGTCGTACAGACTTAACCATCTCCTCACATCTCCGAACTTATCCCTCCGCCTCAAACTAATGATATACAAGAGCGTCCTAAGACCGGCACTCCTTCACGGAGCGCCGTTGTTAGCAAACATAACGCCCAACACTGCTAAGAGACTCCAACAGTTTCAGAAAAATGTGCTGAAACGTATTGTAAGACATACAACACTACAGAAAACAAAAACTGACATACTGCACACAACCCTTGAACTTCCAACGGTGACAGACTTCATCACACGGAGGCATGTCAAATTCTTTGATAACCTCCAACACTGTACTAATCCTCTTTTCAGAACACCAACTTACAGGACGGCCACAAAGATGGCAAAATTATATAAAAAGCCTCAGCCTAGACTGAGGAAACAAAAATAAATAAAAAGTAACTACAAAACACCCGGTGAGCCCCGTCACTGAAAGAAGATGCATAAGTAAACAAATAAATAAACAAAAACCTAACAATTCCACATCCCTCTCTTAAAATGTACCCTGTACAGAAGAAGAGATCCTATCAAATCCTACTCTCCGTATCTCAAACCCCAACATCCCAAAAAGGGGATAAGAAAAAATAAAATAAAATAAAAAAATCTATATTGCTTCACAAATATTCTTTTTTCTTTTATTATTTTATATTATTTATGATTATTATTTGTTTATTTCAATATTGCCAGAATTGTTTTTAATTTTTTTTTTTTTACAACATATTTATTCTAAGGGAACTTCGTCTCAGAATGAATTATTTCTATTTAGTATTTATTTATATTTATTTATTTATTTATTAGTATTATTTATATATAGTATATGTACTGTGTATGCATGCATATATATATATATAAAGTATATTGTTTTAGTTATAGTCAGTCGAAATGTAAGTAAATTTCCTTTAAAAAAAATCATTGAAATCGGACCAGTATTAGCAGAGATATCACGTATAGAACTATCTAGACAACTTTTATAAAGTATTCTGTACAAGTTCTTGTGGAAACCGGTTTACCTTTGTTTAGTTATTTGATAACATCTCCCGAAACATTCTAGATGCTCATGTACGCAGAAATTTTTTTTCGGAAGGAGGAGTGTATTACAATTTTTTGGGGGGAAGGAATTTAATAATAAGACGACAAGTTATTACTTAAGTGCCAATAATCGCCGAATCGCCGCTAAGTTGGAAACTGGATCAAAAATTATTATTAAAAATACAAAACTTATATTGATGGGTATGAAAATCATATTTTTTTTCAAAGATTTCGGGAAGGAGGGGTAGATATCTACATGTTCCACCCGCCACTGGTCTACAAAGCAAAATATAAAAATGAAAGGACACAGCAGATCTTTTTGATATTTTTAACTATTTGGAAATAGCAAATCATTGGGTAATAATTTGAAGCATTTTTATTTTAACATATTAAAAGTATTTTTGTATTCAAACATTGAAGTCCTATAATTATTATAAGGAGGAGCAATTCCTACTTTTCATGTCACATTCTAGTAATGTCAACGTTTCGGACATCACACTATCACAGTTTATATATAAGTTGTAACCTAAAATCCAACAATATCTATTTACATCAAATATATACAAATATAATATACATATCATTAATTAATAAATTACCATTTAGCTTGTATATAATTATCTCTAGGATACTATTTTGTTATGTTGTTTCAATAGGAGTCATCGGCTCATACTTAGTCTATTGTGCTCTAAAATTAACCTATTGAACTATGTAATCTTGAAAAGATCAACTTATGTAGTCCAAATACGTACCAAATAATATCATCATATTAGGTCTGAAATCTACTAATTAATATATTAAAATTTATCCCTGAATTATAACTAATAATTATTATTTTTTAATTTTACTATTGTAAAATATGTTAATTTTATTTTTTTATATCAGCACAAAAAAAAACTTTATAGAAGGAGTAAAATTATGCACAAAATATAATTATTTTAAATACAACAATAATTTGTTATAATGGTTATAATAATCATAAAAAATTTACAATAGAAAATCGGTTAATAATATTCCAGTTTATTGATATAGAAATTCCTATGGTTAACAACAAATTAAAATAATAAATTATAACAATGCAAACGAAAATAGATGTTTGTAGCCATAGATTGTTAATTTTTTTTTCCAACAACCCCAAAATACAGATCAATACCGCAGAAAAAATCAATACCGCAAAAAAAATATCAATAGAAACATCGTAAGAACAGACAAACAATTTATAAAAACAAAAAAAAAACAGAAGTATTAAACATATTAAAACAAAATTTCTATCCGATGAAAATAATCAATAAATTAGGTATGATGAAATATATGGAAAAATCACTAGAAAAAATGATAATATAAATAATAACACTCAAGAAAAGCAAATAGTAAACAATAAAACAAAACAAAAACTTATAACCCAATTCTTCAAAGATAATATAAATGTAGAGAATAATAGTATTAAGGAATGCAAGAAACAAACTAAATATAACTATCCCAAGACATTTTACAAATTAGCATATGAGTATGTTCCTGGATTGACTGACAACTTAAAAAAGATTTTTAAACATTATGACCATTTCAATTTGGGACTAAGTTTATACAATAATGACAAATTAGAAAATTACCTCAGTAATATGAAAGTAGTCTATGAGTAACATAGACCAATTGGACAAGCAAAATGGAATTTACCTATTGGGCTCGGTGGATTGTGAGATTTTTAAAAAGATAGTAGATTGTGAGATAAATATTTCTAATTGTAAAAATGCTAAAACTATTAATGTAACAGTTCATGCTAATCATAGAATTAAGTTGCAAGATAAATTTATATTTGATAAACCTTAAATATAGACAGTGAGCACATAACGAGAAATAGAAAATTATTAGGAGCAATAAATATTACTAAAAATTATAAATTAACTGTTAATTATAAAATAGACACTAAAACCCTAGTCACCCATCATGCTGATATAAAAATAAGATAAAAATAAAATAAAATTAACATAATTTACAATAGTAAAATTAAAAAATAATAAATAAGTAAAAATTAATTTTCGTTGGTATTGTTATAATTTATTATTGTAATTTTTTGTTAACCGTAGGAATTTCTATATCAAGAAGCTGGAGTATTATAACCCGCTTTTTCTATTGTAAATGTTTTCCTATTATTATAACTATTCAACGATTCCAATATTTCGTTATATTGATTTCTTCTCACTATTAAAAACAAACCATCTATCTATTTTTTGATCAGCAACGGTTTGTTTTTCAATTTGTCAATATTCCAATTTGCGTGGATAGTAATTAAGGTGAGTTCCTCTCAAATTGACTGACATTACTCCCAGTTATATTGCATTACAATCCAGTTGTATTTAAAATAATTATATTTTGTGCATAATTTTACTCCTTCTATACAGTTTTTTTTTTGTCTTTGATCATAGTATTGATTTTTATCTCTTCCCAATTCTCATCCAGGATTTTCAAACTGTCGTCTATTGGAATTTTTGTAAAAAGTGATTGAGCATCTAGACTTTTATATTGTTATTATTGTATCTTAGGTTATATGTATAAACTGTGATAGTGTGATGTTGTTGGTATTTTTGATATAATATGTTATTGTTTCATTATTTAATTTCAGAAAAATATCCTGATGATGGGGGAACATCCCCGAAACGTTAGCACTCCTAGAATGTGACTTTTGAAGGGAACACGAAATAGACAGTTGGAAAGTGACAATTGCTCCTCCTTTTATTAAAAGTATTTTATATTTGAAATGCTTTCTTAAAAAGTAATTTAGGTCATAAGTTTTGTCCGACTCTGATCTAGTATAAGATGTTGTTCTGGGTAAAGAAAAAAAAGGAGATCTCCGCTGAGCCCAGCAGGTATATATGAATGGAGCGGTAGATCGAGACGTAATTAAAAGAATTACTTGTAAGGTTCACCTTGCTAATTTAGATAGGATTTAGTGGAAAAAAATATTTAGGCTATGATTCTTGATAGTGTCGGTATCGAATCCCTGAAGTTTGCTAATTATTATTATCAATGAAAAAGTCACTACTTACTTACGGTCATCCTTTTCTTTCCAGTTACCCTCTATTCTATTGAATGGGTTAGGTTGTCTCACTTTCTTCACCCTTAATTTACACGGAAGAAGTCTTCCATGATAGGCCGAAACGATGGCATTAATCAAATAATTCTTCAAAACTATGTAATTTATCTTAATTGCAATTACGTTTTAAATATTTCAGAAGGCCTATAATCACCGGAGTAATTTGTGGTTTACTGTGAGTAATGCTAGTAAATTGTTATACCGAAACCATAGCTTAAGCTTTGAACAGGAAGTTTACTTGTTCATTAAAGTAGCTCTTCGGTAATCCTATTGATTAATCGTACCTCAAGTCAAAGTCATAGAGATTTAATTGAGTAGGTTTTTTGTTTATTTTTTTATAAAATAAAAGCATGATAAAAATACAAAATATTGTTGTTCCGTCCATATTTAGTATTATATTTTAAAGAGAGCAAACCATAATTTGTATTTATTTAATTTCGTTTCAATAAAAAACATGCGAAACATGTTGCAGAAAACAATAGCTGCGCAAATATAATTAAATACTATTACAATTAAAAGAGTAATAACCCGTATATTTTTATTTCACAAAACAGTCATAGATCTCTCTGAGGTAAAACGCTCGTTATCCGGAGGTGAACTAGTCTCCCGTTCAGGTCACCGGAAATCAGAGATTTAGGAATAGAGACGTGGAATGTAAGAAGTTTGAATACAGCAGGTGGGTTAAAATCGGTGGCAAACGAGGTGAAGGGATACAATTTAGATCTCATATCACTGCCAAATTTTCGCTGGCCAGAAAAGGGCTCGTTAACGGTGTAATAATTATTTAGGTACTGGACTTCAGGTTACGAATAGATCGCTTTCCGCATTGAAGGACGTTCAGTTTTTCAGTGATTGGTTTTCGGTGTCCATGGACGTTGTTTTAAAATCGTGTTGATAAACATACATTCTTCAACCAAAGACAGTGATTATGAAGGTAATGCGAATTTTATGAAAAATCATAGTGAGTTTCTGATAAACTTTGCTACATCGAAAAACCTAATAATAAAAAGTACTACGTTTAAACATAAGGGCATTCATAAGTATACGTGGACATTGCCGGATTCACAAACACGAAATCACGTTGATCATGTCGTGGTAAAACACGGATGGAAAAATAGTTTAACTAATGAGAGATCTTATCGTGGGGCAGAATGTGGTTTAGACCGTGAATTGGTAATCACGAAATTTCGACACAAACTTAATCTAAAAACAGAAAATAAAAACCAATTAGAAATCAATTCTCGCTAAAACTCAAGAATAGATTTGAAGTCTTAGAATCATTAGATGTAGATCGCGAAGATGTAGACAAGTTATGGGTATTGCTATGTTTTATCTAGGTTGAGTTGAGCTTGATATCTATTTAGCTGCTAATACATTAGTCTAAATATATAGGGATGCCATTGGGCAATCATTGAGGATGATTATCCCAAAATTAAGTAAGCTTATGAATAATTTTGAATTTCTTACCTAGACCTCTAAATTGGATACCTTTCCAAGGGCTTGGTTTGTGGTTACCATTATTTAATAATTAACCAAGATAATGTTCCTACTTTTAAGTTTAATACTAATGTTAATCAAAGTTACTGCTATCTTAATGAAATATATTCAAATTAAATATGGGCATGGTTACTATAAAACAATCTCCTTGCTAACATTTATCTTTATTCCTCAAAATTAAAACAACAAACTATTACAATAAAAAGTTAACCATGGAATGATTCAGCCTAGACTTAGCCATTAATTGTTTTAACATAAATCTCTTATCTGTACTAATTGGTGTTGATGGTTCCTAAGGCGAAGGCTTGAAGGCGATGGTTGAAGGCTTGCATCAGTAGAGGTCACAGTTCAGAGAGCTCGTCTTGCATCAGTCGGTCTTAGTCTAGAAGTCTTGCCTAAGCCTCGATCAGTTCAGAAGTCTCTCTTTTTCACCTCCTTGCTTCTATCCCCCTTTTTCTCTTGTTCTGCCTAAGAGGGGGTCGAAAACGTTGTTCATTGGCCGACTATTTTTATAGAGGGAGGAAATTCTGGGATTTCATCGGATGGCTCCACCCCTTGTCCTGACAGCCGGTATCTGCGAACCATTATTCAACTAGTATAATTTAATCATACCTTTTCCAGGCGGTCTCCACTTTTTCCTCGAGGCCAGCCAAAGCCTAAGAGCAACAGTTCTTAAAATTGATTAGGTGTCCCAGCTTTTGGCTTTGTTACAGTGTTAACTTCTCGGTAGGATTTTAAAATTAACTTATCCCTTATCTCTTATGTGGTGACATCTGTCATCGCCTGTCAGTTACCCTTCTTTCTACCTGCTCGTCCCTTATTTCTTTTGTTCGCACCTGGTCTGTTTAAATTATATAACGATAATATTGTCCAATATCAATACATATTAGTATGGATCAGGGATAATATTAAAAATGTCGGTGATTTGTGTCTTGCAAAAAGGGAAAGTAAAAAGAACAAAGCATTGATCGATACCGATTGTCTAAACTTGAAAAAAAAAAATGAAAATCCGCTAAATCAAAAGCTCTAAATAATCCTATCGAGAACAATATTCTCAACCTCCGAGCCTTAAAGAATGATACGTTTAAATGCCTCAAAAATAAAAAAAAAGAGAGTATCTTAAAAATAAAACAATAAAGATGGAAACTAATAGCATCGAAAATAACGTAAGAGACAAGGGATAAACAGATCGCGTAAACGCTTTGAATCAATAATGAATGGAATTAGAGATGAAAATAACCATATCTTGGCCGATCCGGGGGACATTTTGATTAATTTTAGAAAACACTTTGACAGAATTGGGACA
The DNA here is from genome assembly GCA_948150685.1 of Rhaphigaster nebulosa. Lineage (NCBI taxonomy): Eukaryota > Metazoa > Arthropoda > Insecta > Hemiptera > Pentatomidae > Rhaphigaster > Rhaphigaster nebulosa. The sequence continues at coordinate 50,719,187 of OX411308.1, read as the reverse complement.
CTGAAATAGTTAATCCCTTCCTTCTGAATATCAGAGGTTGATAGAAGAACCGAATAAGGAGGAAGTCGAAATAGCCATTGGAAAATTAAAATGATATAAAGCAGTTGGAATTGACTACATTAATAATTAATGAATTAATAAAAGCGTGCAGGAAACCGTTGACACAACCGTTAAGCTATCGATTTTCCTTAAGGCAGATAAAATAAAAAATATTGTGGCGCGTTTTTGCAAAACCCTACATCTCCATTTTCAAAAAAACATTAACATTTTTTTAAATTGTTTAGATTCTCTTGAACTCACCTGATATACAAAATTGTTTTTGCTAACTATTAATTTAACTTAAGAGATATGATTTATGTTTTCATCTGATGAATAATCAGCATCATCCATAAAAAACAAAAAAATGTATCGTAATATTGATTTTTAAATTTGAGTATCGAAAACTGATATTTTTCAGAAAAAAATATAAAATAAAAAAGTTAAAAGAACGGGTTTGACAAACAAGGAACCATAAAAACTTGTGGTGTGGTGTGTACGTGTGCTTTATATAGTGGCTGTGTTCTAGAGTTGGGATGTCGAAAGCAATGCATTGGGTATTGATATTGATATATGTTTCAATTAAACTTATTGATAATATCGGCATAAAAATATGGATATTTAAAAATATCTAACCAGTTTTATAAAATTCAAAAAAATAAGTCTAAACGATTGAGAAAAACTAGGAGATAACCTGTTTCTTGATATTTAAATTCTGCTGGAAATGAACTTCATAAAAATAATATCTTAATCAGCACACAATATCGATATTTCATTAATTGATTTTTGCAATTAAAAAAAAAAAAAAAAAAAACCTGATCGTGAAGGAGATAAAGAGACTGCCTCCTTATTATTTAAATCCTGCTATAAACGAACATAATAAAAACAATATCGGCACAGAAATATCGATATTATAAAAACAATGTATTAATTATTTCTGTACAGAAATATCGATATTATTCCAACAATATCTTAATTATATCAGTACAGAAATATCGATGTTAAAAAAACATTATATTAATTATATCTAAAAAAAAAATATTTAAATATATATGTATACTTTTTTGTTCCAAATTTTTTTGAAAATTTATACGTATTGTTTTTATGCATGATTTTAATGTACTTCTATTCTAAAAATCGGCCCATTTATCTCGGAGAAAAATTCAAATGTTTTTACAAAGCACTGGATATGCTGGATTTTGCAAAAACGTACAACTTCAATAATTTTTTTTTAACAGACGATGCACATTATTTCATCATATGAAAACATAGATCATATCTCTTAAGTTAAATTAATAGTTAGAAAAAACAATTTTTTATATCAGATGAGTTCAATAGAATCTAAACAATTTTTTTCATGATTTATGAAAATGGAGATATAAGGTTTTGCAAAAACACGCCACAATTGGTAATATTTTGATAGAGTAGGGAATACCGAAGAAGTCAGTAAATCTAGTAGGAATGTGCAGGATCGAAACGGATTAAATAATAAAGTTAGAATCGGTAATTATTTTTCGGAGAAGTTCGAGGTTCTCTCAGGTTTGAAACACGTTGACTCCGTTCCCTCTGTTTTAATTTTAATTTAATTTAATTTAGTTTTAATTTAGAGCTAAAGTATGTCATTAGAAAGGTGATACGATTTAACCTTTTTTAACCTTTTAACCTTGGTGGTAAAATATCCGTACTTGGGTTTGTGAAAAAGTATTAGTATGCTGAGCTCTCTATTGGACCTTCCTCAACCTCAAAATTATTATTGAAATTTTCAATGATGACTTCTTTATTATTTCTTATGGAAACGCTATTTTGTTGGCCTGTACACGATAAAAGCAATTAATTTTGTTTTTATAATTCATATGAAACACGTTGTTAGGAATGGTACTAAATAATGCATTTGGGCTCCTGACATGGGTGGACGGGTGGGACAAAGCTAAAACTCTAGCGTTATTTTCACAGACTGTGGAAAAAGGCAGAGCGTTGCTACCGTTATTTCATAAGGTAGATTTCGAAGTTATTGTTATTACTGTTATTTGTGTTATCAGACCATCGTAATTCCTAAGTCGATTAAGAAACGAGGACTCCTATATGGGATACATGCAGTAAATGAGCTGCAGGATTAAAATAAACTCATATCAGTGTAGAGGCTGACCGAATATCATACAAGCAAGTTTTAGCCTGATAATTATGTTAAGAATGAAAATTTGTTTGTTATTGAAAGATACCTTAGCACTTTTATGAATATTACACATTCATACTAAACCCCTGTTTATTTCTGACACCTTAATATAGTAGCTGGGGTTTGTAGTGTGATTTCTGAGACTGGGTAAGCACGCAATGGCCACACAGCATATGGCGTGCATCCTATCACCCTAAACATTATAATTTTCCTCTACATTTCCCGTTGGTAAACGTTCCAATTGCTGAATCACTAAATTTTAGGTTCATATCTACCGATATTGTTATATATTACCCGTCCAATTCTAATACTGTTAACTAACCATCAAAATGAAAAAAAATGTTGGCATTGTCAAAAACTTTCGACCGCTCGCTCTATATTAAACAAAAGCTCATGATAAGTTAAGGAGGTATATTTTTGGAGGCAAAGATTTTCTCATTATGGAAACTCTGGAGAGTAATTACGAACCTTCGGGTGATGGGGTCGTAAAGCCTTCTATTTATTTCACTTTTTTTTTATAATAATAAGACAGATTCAATTCAAGGTAGAAGAAGATAAATTGGTTCGTATTTGGCATTTGTAATAAACTCTACTATCACAAACTATGTTTTTGTAATGATTATAAATAGAATAATCTAGTGGTTACAACTCATTAAAATCAATAAATATCTTACAAAGATCATGAATACGTAATTAACTACATGTTATGGACTATGGTATTATGATAATTTTGAAAAAACAAAACACTCACAGTAGTTATCTCACTCTAAGAATTTTGGTAACAAGGAACAATAAAAAACGAAGAGGGCGTATAGATAAGGCAGTGACTGAGGACAAAGATATACATTTGGCAGCGATCTGATAGCGTTGGCCCAGTTGGAGATCATTTGTTATGCCAGCGAACTACATAGCCATTTGTCGGGAGAACTGGCTAATTACAGCCCCGTTTATGTAATCATACTAAACAACACTATTTAATATAGAACTTAATAAAAGCACAAAGTAGGAGTCACTGGGTCGTAAATACATCTCCTAAGTAGCCCAAAAAAAAATTGGACTTTGTGATTTATTGAGCATACACATCAACGGTCTTTGTCGAAAATTGTACTGACTAGCTCTTAGTCAAGACTTGGTGTTAATTATGAATTGAAACTACGCAGATTTTCAGGTTCCTTATTGTAATAATAATAAATATTGTATAACGTGAAGGAAGGCCGTGCCAGGAACTGGATAGGCGTTGGAAAAATGAAAGTGATAATGATATTAGGAACTGCAGGTATTGTTAAAAAAATCAAATAATGTAAAAAAACTTAGTAAAGAATATGAATATAATTTGATATACAGTTCACCAAATATTGTCCCGCAACTACAACATATGTTAACCATAGTATGTGTGAAACAAATGAAAATAATAATAGCGTGGTTTATGGATTACAAAAGATGGTGAAACTCCATTTTTTCCGCCTACAAAGGAAACAAGTTACGAAGTTAAGAAAACAACTAAGAAATGTATATATATGTACTCACGGTCAATTGTCGGTTAGTGCTTACATTTTAGATAATTCCTTATTATATGCTCTCAAAGCCCTCCTCAATGTATTTCTATTGATAAAACACTAACATTGTTATTACAATAATAGGGACAGCGTAAAATAACACAATCAGTTTTATCTAAACATAATATAACTGTTCTATATGACCGTCTATTCCAGGTGAACTATACGTAAATGTTTTAGAATTAAAGCATTATTTAAGATGTGCTTGACTCGAAAAAAGAACTGATTGGAGAGTTTAGACTGTTGTGCGACCCAGAATTCGATGGACTGCATCCTATAAATATTATAGAAATAATAGCGTAGCGGCAATTGAAATGCGGACATAAATCGTTTGAATGTATGAGCTTTCAACTATAAGATCGCATCACTAATAAATCTGGTGCGGTGTGGGCATCAAACAGATTTCTCTGACCATCCTATAATAATAATTTTAAAAAGTTCACATATAAAAAGTCTACTTGAAATAAACTTAGCTGCATGCACTTCTTTACGTTTTCTCTCACAAAAGTACAATAAAATAGTTTTTAACCAATTTTAGAACGACGATTCTGTACACTATGTATTTTGAAAATATGTTTTAACAGTTTCGGTGAAGTTTCAATATAAATTCTCTTTAGTTTTCAGTAAACAGGTGGTCGGCTTAGTGGGAGGAGGTTCATTCGCATCTCTCTCCTTTATGACCCGCTCGACTTTCTATATAGGGTCTTGTGGTTCCTATAGATGCGCTATATCTTTGCTAATACTGGTCCGATTTTGATGATTCCTTTTTTGTTTTTTAATGCTCTATTTTTGAGTTATGCGCAAATAAAATTTTATTTTCGTAATGACTGTTTCTCCAGCATTTTCTCGGTGACATACCGCTTAAATGAAAAGTTAAAGGGCTATAAGGAGAAGAATTTAGGCAAGTTTCATAAATATCTTTTGAGCCGTTTTCGAGAAAATTGTAAAAAAAAGTGTAAAACCTATGATATAAAGTGACATTTCCGATTGGTCAATTTTGACGAAAAAGTTGCTGTAACATCAAAGACATATACCTATCTGAAATACGTAATTTCGTACAACTTTTTGTTTTTGAACCATCCTTTTCAAAATGCCACAAAACTAATAATTTCTCTTTGCTAGAATCAAATGGGGAGGTACTTTAAACAAATTGTCAATTTCATATTGGAAATACTGTATCTATAATATATTCTGCATCATATATTAACTCTCTGCAATCGGGTGGAATCCGAGGGATTCTACTCTCTCTTTGATGGGGCCTGGACTCTTTATGTGTTCATGTCTGCGACTAGCTTCCTCGTATCCTCCTGGCTAGGTATAGACAAAGGGAAGACTCGAGAAACGTTGTCTTATGTTTCACTCCCTCACTCTGTAACATAAAGACGATCTGGTAAAAAAAGGAGTCTACCGAGATAATTTGCAAGGAATGCGTAGCTAAATAATTAACATAAGTTATTTTTTTATAAAAGCGTTTTTGACGACTTTATCCATCTTATTTTTTATTGTAATATGGCCTCACTCTAATTATTTCTCTTTTTGTAACAAAATTCGGATGAGCATTTTTTTTTATGTAACTTATTTTTATTATTTATATCGTATTTATTTTGATTGTGATTTCAATCAATAGTCTAGTAATCACCAACTGAGATCTAGAATTTTGGTCAGTTTAGTTCGTTTTTTAATAAAATTTATATTTTAATAAAATAATTACTTAAATTTTAATGTTGATTATATCAAATTTTAATGATGTATAAATCTGAATAAGTTCTTTTAAAGAATAAAACATTATGTTTCTACTAATAAAACAAATAGTATTATTTATAAGTAATTTAAAAAATTGTTTCTAGCTATTTTTAAATGTTTAAATAAGAGGTTTTATTAAAATTACTTCATTACAACCTCCCTACTTCATTATAAAAAAAAAATTTCAAAAATAACTAATGACGAATAAACTAACTGACGGAATAATTATTGGTTCAGACTATGAGACCCTTTCCGCTATCTAACCATCAAACAGGAGTTTCAGATACTACCATTGAATACTACGAAAATTTTCACCACGGGCGGACTTACAACATAATCTTTTAGCAAAAACACTTATATCCAACACGAACGTATTCAACCTACCTTCGATTGGAAGTTTATTATAACCGATACCAGGTATTGATTTTGAGATCTACAAATATTTTATATCGACATAGAGGGCTCCAAAACTAGAGCTATGATCGAACAGCTTGAGCCCGCGTTCCTCCTTGGATCTACATCTACTACAAATAATTTCCATAAATCAGATGAGCATCAACGTAATCCAATTGAATCAACTGCCGTCACCACAGAACTGCACCGGGTAAAGTGTTCGAAGCATAATGTTCCGTTCCGCTTGCCACAAATGAGCTGTCCGGGATTTCTCTGGTGAGTGAGGAGAGGGTGGTTAGCAGGTAGATTTAGTTAATAGTCTTTTTAGGAACCTTCAACTTTAGATATAAAAAAATATATTTTTTATTATGGTCATTATTGAACTTAATATAATTGTTAACTTGTGTATTAACTATTTAAAATTGTATATTGTATATTAACTGCGAAAATTGTAGACATTTTTATTATTTATTGTTTAATTACCAAACAATAAATAATAAAAATGTCTGCAATATAAAAAATTAACATAAATTTATTGACATAATAATATTGTTTATGTTAATATAATAAACAATATTTTGGCTATACAGAACAGTACAGTAGTTTTATTATTCAGTAAATTATTTAAGTTTTTATATTTAATTGTAAAAGTGCTTGTATATAGTATATCCGTGTATATTCAAATACGTTTGAACTCAACTTTTATTATGAAACTTCATTGAAAAGGATATTTATATTTCTTTTAAAAATAGTTTTTATTAACTAGGCAGCTGCCAGCGTCTTTACTCAAGTATTAAGCCATCCAGGCTTTTGCGCTCTTACTCAACCTTCACTGATCTCAATAACTATATTGACACAAGAGCTTAGTTAAAAGTGCTTATACCATAGAAGTGTTGGGATTACTTTTGTTGGCAAAAATACATGTTGATTAGATTGAGTAAATAAAAATCGAAAGTAAATAAATGCCCATTTATCAGGAAAAAGGTGGATCCCAGCGTATTTATTTTTCTCGGAGCATATTATTATTATTACTATATGATAGGGCAATGTGTATTCCTAATTCGAGCTTTTGTAATGGAAAAAGCTGAAAAGATTGGATCGAATTCTTTATCCTTATCCACTGATTGTGGTTCACTAATGTAATGGATCTCCACGTTATTGTTAAGGCTAATATTATATTTTGTTGCAATTAATATTTTATTACAGAAAACTTTTAATTATATCATCAAGTTATTTATAAAATAAACATTTTAATGTTTTCAGGACAATATTTGATTACAGTGTTGAAATATACAAATATGATTGATGTTATGATTCAGTTTTGATGATAAAAATTTGAAAATTCTTTTAAATTATCAATGCCTATCTTTTTGGTAAAAATCTGGTTTGGAATACATAATTGTTTCTCACATTTAAAAGGTAAAGTCGCTCGGATATAGCCCTATTTTACAGAATGTTTTCTGTTTAAGATTGAAATGCTGAGTTATGGAAAAGGCTTTAATGAAATTTAGAAAATTTGGAAAATCAAGTAGGGGCTGTTGCCGATATTTTCAAGAAACAGGGTCAAAACGGTAATAAAGTTCCATTTAAATAAATTTCTCGTTTTCACCCTTTTTAAATCTCTAACGCTCCCATTTTATTTACTAAATAACGTTTTCACAATAATTATTTTCCCCCGAATGTTGAAATCAGCAAAGCCCACAATAGTCCTCGAGGCGATGTCCTTTTTTTGCCGAAGGCATTCTAAGGATGGTTATATAGGTCTGTTGTGTGGAGCGGTGGCATCAGTGGGCAGATCGGTTTTCGCATAATAATTTCACTCTTATTAGAAAGTTTGTTTAGTCAACTTGCTTCCACGGGTATGAAGTTTTCATGACAACGAAACGTACGCAAGTTTGACACTTTTCTCTTAACAATTTATTTATTGTTACTGCTGCCTTCCTGTGGGTCGTTGCCTATTAAAAGCTTTTCTCAATAAACGGTCTATCTAACGTAAAAATAAATTTTCAAATCGGAATGGTAGTTTCTGAAATTAGCGAGTTCAATCTCACATACTCTTCCTTTGCCTTAATATATATATATATATATATATATATATATATATATATATATATATATATATATATATATATATAGATAGATAGATAGATAAATCATACCAGGGGGTGTTAACTCAATAGGCTGAATTTAGGTTAAAAAAAAAGTAGGATAAAACTTTTAACTTTTTTTAAATTTGATTAGGATATAATATATTTACCTTCGTTAAAGTTTTTAAATATTATTTTATACATCTTCTTCTTTGAATGAGTTATGTTTCAGGATTATAACATAACAACTTCAGACTTTTACTAATAAAAGCAAATTATTTCATTACTATTCTTTTTTAATGTATTTTTAAAATATTTTTGTGTTAATTATTTACTCGTTTTATTGCACTGTTGGGATGATATATAATCTAGAATTAATTATGAACATAACTCATTAGAAAATGACTATGTTTAAAATAATATTAAAAAATAAATAAGTTGAAATGAAGGAAGCTTCATTTGCTTTGAAGGTAGATAGTTTAAAAATTTAAAAAAAAAAAAAAGTTTTTAACACAGATGGGAAGACATTGTTTTCTATATCTGTGAGAGAAAAATGTTATTTACTGGAGACTACTAGAAACGAAGTTGGAGCTATTTAGGATGGGGTCACCTCCTCGGGTGTCACATATTTCCAAGAGTCGACACCCAGCTCAACTATTTTTACATTCCAAACTTGGGCTGGAGCCAAGATAGCCTCATCTTCGTCCTTTTGATCTCTGTTTACAATTCTTTACCCTTTCTCTATTTATTTACTTCCAATGACCAATAACTTAATGACGAACGCTCTATGAATCGATGGAAGAGGAGAAGGTGCTACTACATCAATCTGTCTGCATTAAGGAAGCCAGTTGAGGTCACTACGGCTGTGGAGAGGGGAGCTCAAATATTAAAAAATTGGATGTTGTCAACAAAAATGCATCCTCCCAACTTATTAGTGTTAAACTCTGAGGAAAAGTCATTTAATTATAAAACATTTTTAGATTCCATTTAAATATAAAACGCTTAAAAAAATAAAAGTATATTTTAATTATTAAAATGTAATGAATAACATTTATAAAATTTTAATATAACCACAAAATAAATGAACAAAATTAATAAAAAATATAAGAACAATAATAAAAGTATGAAAAATATTAACAAATATAATGTAAAAAATAAGTCATGAAACTTAATCAATAAAATATAATAATAATAATAAAAAGAACTAACAAACACGGACGATAATACAATTCTTATCTACACATCTCCCTCCATTGAGCTTCATCAAAACCAAAATCTTCAAGATCAGATTGCTCGCCTTTTGGCTCTGATTATCTTTTGATGTGATTCGTTCGTTTTTCCATTAAAACAAATTTAAAGTCCCAGATCAGATGTCGAACTGAAAAGTGGGCAGTAGAAAATATTAAAAAGACAATAGGCATGCTATTGCATCAAACCTTTCAATTTAGAGCAGTGATTCTGTTATATTGAATAGAATATAGTTTTGTATGAATTTTCGGTAAAGTTGATTAATTAATTACCTGTTAGTTCACGTGTAGTGAATAAAACTAACTTAGTACCTTCTATTTAAGACTGTGTGCTGAATAGATCATCACTTAAATGAAATCGGGTTCACTGTAAAGTCAAATATATTGTTGAATAAAAGTGTTATTATTTATTAAGAAGGCCATGTGAAGTGTTGGCAACTGTAGTATTTACGGAAAGCTAAAAATGAAACTAGTATTATAAATCAATTTTGTAAGAACTTGGGGTTATCAACTCTTGGCAGTCTTCGTAAATTACATTAGAGCACGAGTGCCTAT